>JAEHOE010000097.1:0-523225 GCA_016858145.1 Edaphochlamys debaryana | reverse complement strand
GGCTGGGTTGAGTCGCAGGGCTGCGAGCAGAGCGAGGGGGGTCGCGAAATTCGAACCTCGCACCACCTCGCCGCTGCAGCTCTCCACCAGCCCAAGCACCAGCGTGTACAGCTTTGAAAGCGCTACACCACGCACTGCTCCCTCTGCTTTGCACTTCTAGCGCCCTGGGCGTGAGAGCGAAACCGCTTGAGGCAGCTGCAGGCCGCAGGGGAGGCGCAGGCAGAGCCAAGAAACGCAGCTTGCAGACGGAAGCAGGGCGGCCAAGCACACAGCGCGCGGCCCAAACCCTCCGACGCCACCCAAGGGGCCTCAGCGGGGCCGGAGCCCTCGGCCAGACGCAAACTCGGGGACCTGGCCCTGGCCCGAGTGCCCTTTGGCATGATCGTTCTACCATGATGAAAACTGCCCATCCCATCAGCACTGGGCACATAAGCATCATTGGGCCAGATCAGTAGTACGGTGGGGGACCACGTGCGAACCCCTGGTGACGATCTGTATTGCCCATTTTGAGCCTGCGCCTGCCCCACGGGGCCCCCGCGCGGACCCCCCCCGGGGGGCTCTGCCCGTGTGAGCCACGACCTGCCGGAGCGGGAGGCATGGACGCGCGTATTCCTTTGTGATATAATCGAGAGCTGCTCGCAGAGCTACTCGGCTGGGGGCTGGCAAGGGGAGCAAGTGGGGGAGGCGGAGGAGCAGGGCTAGCCCCCAACACCCCCACACACCGGCACCCCCCCGCACCCGCACCCACCTGCACCCCGCCCACTGCGTGTAACCGTTCGCCACCACCGCCACGGACTCACAACCACCACGCCTGCTACTGCTGGAGTTTTACAAATTGTAGTGGACGATTACGGCTCAGGGCTGGGGTTGAGTCGCAGGGCTGCGAGCAGAGCGAGGGGGGTCGCGAAATTCGAACCTCGCACCACCTCGCCGCTGCAGCTCTCCACCAGCCGCAAGCACCAGCGTGTACAGCTTTGAAAGCGCTACACCACGCACTGCTCCCCGCTGCTTTGCACTTCTAGCGCCCTGGCGTGAGAGCGAAACCGCTGGAGGCAGCTGCAGGCCGCAGGGAGGCGCAGGCAGAAGCCAAGGAAACGCAGCTTGCAGACGGAAGCGGGCGGCCAAGCACACACGCGCGGCCCAACCCCGACCCACCGCCAAGGCCTCAGCGGGGCCGGGAGCCCTCGGCCAGACGCAAACTCGGGGACCTGGCCCTGGCCCGAGTGCCTTTGGCATGGGATCGTTCATACCATGATGAAAACTGCCCATCCCATCAGCACTGGGCACATAAGCATCATTGGGCCAGATCAGTAGTACGGTGGGGGACCACGTGCGAACCCCTGGTGACGATCTGTATTGCCCATTTTGAGCCTGCGCCTGCCCCACGGGGGCCCCCCGCGGACCCCCCCGGGGGGGCTCTGCCCGTGTGAGCCACGACCTGCCGGAGCGGAAAGGCTGGGACGCGCGTATTCCTTTGTGATATAATCGAGAGCTGCTCGCAGAGCTACTCGGCTTGGGGCTGGCAAGGGGAGCAAGGTGGGGGAGGCGGAGGAGCAGGGCTAGGCCCCCCCACACCCCCACACACCGGCCACCCCCCCGCACCCCGCCACCCCACACCTGCACCCCGCCCACTGCGCTGTAAACCGTTTCGCCACCACCGCCACGGACTCACAGCCACCAACGCCTGCTACTGCTGGAGTTTTACAAATTGTAGTGGACGATTACGGCTCAGGGCTGGGGTTGAGTCGCAGGGGCTGCGAGCAGAGCGAGGGGGGTCGCGAAATTCGAACCTCGCACCACCTCGCCGCTGCAAGCTCTCCACCAGCCGCAAGCACCAGCGTGTACAGCTTTGAAGCGCTACACCACGCACGCTCCCGCTGCTTTGCCCTTCTAGCGCCCTGGGCGTGAGAGCGAAACCGCTGGAGGCAGCTGCAGGCCGCAGGGAGGCGCAGGCAGAAGCCAAGGAAAACGCAGCTTGCAGACGGAAGCAGGGCGGCCAAGCACACAGCGCGCGGCCCAACCCTCCGACGCCACCGCCAAGTGGCCTCAGCGGGGCCGGGAGCCCTCGGCCAGACGCAAACTCGGGGACCTGGCCCTGGCCCGAGTGCCCTTTGGCAGGATCGTTCATACCATGATGAAAACTGCCCCTCCCATCAGCCATGGGCACATAAGCATCATTGGGCCAGATCAGTAGTACGGTGGGGGACCACGTGCGAACCCCTGGTGACGATCTGTATTGCCCATTTTGAGCCTGCGCCTGCCCCAACGGGGGCCCCAGCGCGGACCCCCCCCCGGGGGGGCTCTGCCCGTGTGAAGCCACGACCTGCCGGAGCGGGAAAGGCTGGGACGCGCGTATTCCTTTGTGATATAATCGAGAGCTGCTCGCAGAGCTACTCGGCTGGGGGCTGGCAAGGGGAGCAAGGGGGGGGAGGCGGAGGAGCAGGGCTAGGCCCCCCACACCCCCACACAACCGGCACCCCCCCGCACCCGCACCCCACCTGCACCCCGCCCACTGCGTGTAACCGTTCGCCACCACCGCCACGGACTCACAGCCACCAACGCCTGCTACTGCTGGAGGTTTTACAAATTGTAGTGACGATTTACGGCTCAGGGCTGGGGTTGAGTCGCAGGGCTGCGAGCAGAGCGAGGGGGGTCGCGAAATTCGAACCTCGCACCACCTCGCCGCTGCAGCTCTCCACCAGCCGCAAGCACCAGCGTGTACAGCTTTGAAAGCGCTACACCACGCACTGCTCCCGCTGCTTTGCACTTCTAGCGCCCTGGGCGTGAGAGCGAAACCGCTGGAGGCAGCTGCAGGCCGCAGGGGAGGCGCAGGCAGAAGCCAAGGAAACGCAGCTTGCAGACGGAAGCAGGGCGGCCAAGCACACAGCGCGCGGCCCAACCCTCCGACGCCACCGCCAGGGCCTCAGCGGGGCCGGGAGCCCTCGGCCAGACGCAAACTCGGGACCTGGCCCTGGCCCGAGTGCCCTTTGGCATGGATCGTTCATACCATGATGAAAAATGCCCATCCCATCAGCACTGGGGCACATAAGCATCATTGGGCCAGATCAGTAGTACGGTGGGGGACCACGTGCGAACCCCTGGTGACGATCTGTATTGCCCATTTTGAGCCTGCGCCTGCCCCACGGGGGCCCCCGCGCGGACCCCCCCCGGGGGGGCTCTGCCCGTGTGAGCCACGACCTGCCGGAGCGGGAAAGGCTGGGACGCGCGTATTCCTTTGTGATATAATCGAGAGCTGCTCGCAGAGCTACTCGGCTGGGGGCTGGCAAGGGGAGCAAGGTGGGGAGGCGGAGGAGCAGGGCTAGGCCCCCCACACCCCCACACACCGGCACCCCCCCGCACCCGCCACCCCACCTGCACCCCGCCCACTGCGTGTAACCGTTCGCCACCACCGCCACGGACTCACAGCCACCAACGCCTGCTACTGCTGGAGTTTTACAAATTGTAGTGAGGACGATTACGGCTCAGGGCTGGGGTTGAGTCGCAGGGCTGCGAGCAGAGCGAGGGGGGGTCGCGAAATTCGAACCTCGCACCACCTCGCCGCTGCAGCTCTCCCACCACCGCAAGCAACCAGCGTGTACAGCTTTGAAAGCGCTACACCACGCACTGCTCCCGCTGCTTTGCACTTCTAGGCGCCCTGGGCGTGAGAGCGAAACCGCTGGAGGCAGCTGCAGGCCGCAGGGGAGGCGCAGGCAGAAGCCAAGGAAACGCAGCTTGCAGACGGAAAGCAGGGCGGCCAAGCACACAGCGCGCGGCCCAACCCTCCGACGCCACCGCCAAGGGCCTCAGCGGGGCCGGGAGCCCTCGGCCAGACGCAAACTCGGGGACCTGGCCCTGGCCCGAGTGCCCTTTGGCATGGATCGTTCATACCATGATGAAAACTGCCCATCCCATCAGCACTGGGCACATAAGCATCATTGGGCCAGATCAGTAGTACGGTGGGGGACCACGTGCGAACCCCTGGTGACGATCTGTATTGCCCATTTTGAGCCTGCGCCTGCCCCACGGGGGCCCCCGCGCGGACCCCCCCCGGGGGGGGCTCTGCCCGTGTGAGCCACGACCTGCCGGAGCGGGAAAGGCTGGGACGCGCGTATTCCTTTGTGATATAATCGAGAGCTGCTCGCAGAGCTACTCGGCTGGGGGCTGGCAAGGGGAGCAAGGTGGGGGAGGCGGAGGAGCAGGGCTAGGCCCCCCCACACCCCCACACACCGGCACCCCCCCCGCACCCGCACCCCACCTGCACCCCGCCCACTGCGTGTAACCGTTCGCCACCACCGCCACGGACTCACAGCCACCAACGCCTGCTACTGCTGGAGTTTTACAAATTGTAGTGGACGATTACGGCTCAGGGCTGGGGTTGAGTCGCAGGGCTGCGAGCAGAGCGAGGGGGGGTCGCGAAATTCGAACCTCGCACCACCTCGCCGCTGCAGCTCTCCACCAGCCGCAAGCACCAGCGTGTACAGCTTTGAAAGCGCTACACCACGCACTGCTCCCGCTGCTTGCACTTCTAGCGCCCTGGGCGTGAGAGCGAAACCGCTGGAGGCAGCTGCAGGCCGCAGGGGAGGCGCAGGCAGAAGCCAAGGAAACGCAGCTTGCAGACGGAAGCAGGGCGGGCCAAGCACACAGCGCGCGGCCCAACCCTCCGACGCCACCGCCAAGGGCCTCAGCGGGGCCGGGAGCCCTCGGCCAGACGCAAACTCGGGGACCTGGCCCTGGCCCGAGTGCCCTTTGGCATGGATCGTTCATACCATGATGAAACTGCCCATCCCATCAGCACTGGGCACATAAGCATCATTGGGCCAGATCAGTAGTACGGTGGGGGACCACGTGCGAACCCCTGGTGACGATCTGTATTGCCCATTTTGAGCCTGCGCCTGCCCCACGGGGGCCCCCGCGCGGACCCCCCCCGGGGGGGCTCTGCCCGTGTGAGCCACGACCTGCCGGAGCGGGAAAGGCTGGGACGCGCGTATTCCTTTGTGATATAATCGAGAGCTGCTCGCAGAGCTACTCGGCTGGGGGCTGGCAAGGGGAGCAAGGTGGGGGAGGCGGAGGAGCAGGGCTAGGCCCCCCACACCCCACACACCGGCACCCCCCCGCACCCGCACCCCACCTGCACCCCGCCCACTGCGTGTAACCGTTCGCCACCACCGCCACGGACTCACAGCCACCAACGCCTGCTACTGCTGGAGTTTTACAAATTGTAGTGGACGATTACGGCTCAGGGCTGGGGTTGAGTCGCAGGGCTGCGAGCAGAGCGAGGGGGGTCGCGAAATTCGAACCTCGCACCACCTCGCCGCTGCAGCTCTCCACCAGCCGCAAGCACCAGCGTGTACAGCTTTGAAAGCGCTACACCACGCACTGCTCCCGCTGCTTTGCACTTCTAGCGCCCTGGGCGTGAGAGCGAAACCGCTGGAGGCAGCTGCAGGCCGCAGGGGAGGCGCAGGCAGAAGCCAAGGAAACGCAGCTTGCAGACGGAAGCAGGGCGGCCAAGCACACAGCGCGCGGCCCAACCCTCCGACGCCACCGCCAAGGGCCTCAGCGGGGCCGGGAGCCCTCGGCCAGACGCAAACTCGGGGACCTGGCCCTGGCCCGAGTGCCCTTTGGCATGGATCGTTCATACCATGATGAAAACTGCCCATCCCATCAGCACTGGGCACATAAGCATCATTGGGCCAGATCAGTAGTACGGTGGGGGACCACGTGCGAACCCCTGGTGACGATCTGTATTGCCCATTTTGAGCCTGCGCCTGCCCCACGGGGGCCCCCGCGCGGACCCCCCCCGGGGGGGCTCTGCCCGTGTGAGCCACGACCTGCCGGAGCGGGAAAGGCTGGGACGCGCGTATTCCTTTGTGATATAATCGAGAGCTGCTCGCAGAGCTACTCGGCTGGGGGCTGGCAAGGGGAGCAAGGTGGGGGAGGCGGAGGAGCAGGGCTAGGCCCCCCACACCCCCACACACCGGCACCCCCCCGCACCCGCACCCCACCTGCACCCCGCCCACTGCGTGTAACCGTTCGCCACCACCGCCACGGACTCACAGCCACCAACGCCTGCTACTGCTGGAGTTTTACAAATTGTAGTGGACGATTACGGCTCAGGGCTGGGGTTGAGTCGCAGGGCTGCGAGCAGAGCGAGGGGGGTCGCGAAATTCGAACCTCGCACCACCTCGCCGCTGCAGCTCTCCACCAGCCGCAAGCACCAGCGTGTACAGCTTTGAAAGCGCTACACCACGCACTGCTCCCGCTGCTTTGCACTTCTAGCGCCCTGGGCGTGAGAGCGAAACCGCTGGAGGCAGCTGCAGGCCGCAGGGGAGGCGCAGGCAGAAGCCAAGGAAACGCAGCTTGCAGACGGAAGCAGGGCGGCCAAGCACACAGCGCGCGGCCCAACCCTCCGACGCCACCGCCAAGGGCCTCAGCGGGGCCGGGAGCCCTCGGCCAGACGCAAACTCGGGGACCTGGCCCTGGCCCGAGTGCCCTTTGGCATGGATCGTTCATACCATGATGAAAACTGCCCATCCCATCAGCACTGGGCACATAAGCATCATTGGGCCAGATCAGTAGTACGGTGGGGGACCACGTGCGAACCCCTGGTGACGATCTGTATTGCCCATTTTGAGCCTGCGCCTGCCCCACGGGGGCCCCCGCGCGGACCCCCCCCGGGGGGGCTCTGCCCGTGTGAGCCACGACCTGCCGGAGCGGGAAAGGCTGGGACGCGCGTATTCCTTTGTGATATAATCGAGAGCTGCTCGCAGAGCTACTCGGCTGGGGGCTGGCAAGGGGAGCAAGGTGGGGGAGGCGGAGGAGCAGGGCTAGGCCCCCCACACCCCCACACACCGGCACCCCCCCGCACCCGCACCCCACCTGCACCCCGCCCACTGCGTGTAACCGTTCGCCACCACCGCCACGGACTCACAGCCACCAACGCCTGCTACTGCTGGAGTTTTACAAATTGTAGTGGACGATTACGGCTCAGGGCTGGGGTTGAGTCGCAGGGCTGCGAGCAGAGCGAGGGGGGGTCGCGAAATTCGAACCTCGCACCACCTCGCCGCTGCAGCTCTCCACCAGCCGCAAGCACCAGCGTGTACAGCTTTGAAAGCGCTACACCACGCACTGCTCCCGCTGCTTTGCACTTCTAGCGCCCTGGGCGTGAGAGCGAAACCGCTGGAGGCAGCTGCAGGCCGCAGGGGAGGCGCAGGCAGAAGCCAAGGAAACGCAGCTTGCAGACGGAAGCAGGGCGGCCAAGCACACAGCGCGCGGCCCAACCCTCCGACGCCACCGCCAAGGGCCTCAGCGGGGCCGGGAGCCCTCGGCCAGACGCAAACTCGGGGACCTGGCCCTGGCCCGAGTGCCCTTTGGCATGGATCGTTCATACCATGATGAAAACTGCCCATCCCATCAGCACTGGGCACATAAGCATCATTGGGCCAGATCAGTAGTACGGTGGGGGACCACGTGCGAACCCCTGGTGACGATCTGTATTGCCCATTTTGAGCCTGCGCCTGCCCCACGGGGGCCCCCGCGCGGACCCCCCCCGGGGGGGCTCTGCCCGTGTGAGCCACGACCTGCCGGAGCGGGAAAGGCTGGGACGCGCGTATTCCTTTGTGATATAATCGAGAGCTGCTCGCAGAGCTACTCGGCTGGGGGCTGGCAAGGGGAGCAAGGTGGGGGAGGCGGAGGAGCAGGGCTAGGCCCCCCACACCCCCACACACCGGCACCCCCCCGCACCCGCACCCCACCTGCACCCCGCCCACTGCGTGTAACCGTTCGCCACCACCGCCACGGACTCACAGCCACCAACGCCTGCTACTGCTGGAGTTTTACAAATTGTAGTGGACGATTACGGCTCAGGGCTGGGGTTGAGTCGCAGGGCTGCGAGCAGAGCGAGGGGGGTCGCGAAATTCGAACCTCGCACCACCTCGCCGCTGCAGCTCTCCACCAGCCGCAAGCACCAGCGTGTACAGCTTTGAAAGCGCTACACCACGCACTGCTCCCGCTGCTTTGCACTTCTAGCGCCCTGGGCGTGAGAGCGAAACCGCTGGAGGCAGCTGCAGGCCGCAGGGGAGGCGCAGGCAGAAGCCAAGGAAACGCAGCTTGCAGACGGAAGCAGGGCGGCCAAGCACACAGCGCGCGGCCCAACCCTCCGACGCCACCGCCAAGGGCCTCAGCGGGGCCGGGAGCCCTCGGCCAGACGCAAACTCGGGGACCTGGCCCTGGCCCGAGTGCCCTTTGGCATGGATCGTTCATACCATGATGAAAACTGCCCATCCCATCAGCACTGGGCACATAAGCATCATTGGGCCAGATCAGTAGTACGGTGGGGGACCACGTGCGAACCCCTGGTGACGATCTGTATTGCCCATTTTGAGCCTGCGCCTGCCCCACGGGGGCCCCCGCGCGGACCCCCCCCGGGGGGGCTCTGCCCGTGTGAGCCACGACCTGCCGGAGCGGGAAAGGCTGGGACGCGCGTATTCCTTTGTGATATAATCGAGAGCTGCTCGCAGAGCTACTCGGCTGGGGGCTGGCAAGGGGAGCAAGGTGGGGGAGGCGGAGGAGCAGGGCTAGGCCCCCCACACCCCCACACACCGGCACCCCCCCCGCACCCGCACCCCACCTGCACCCCGCCCACTGCGTGTAACCGTTCGCCACCACCGCCACGGACTCACAGCCACCAACGCCTGCTACTGCTGGAGTTTTACAAATTGTAGTGGACGATTACGGCTCAGGGCTGGGGTTGAGTCGCAGGGCTGCGAGCAGAGCGAGGGGGGTCGCGAAATTCGAACCTCGCACCACCTCGCCGCTGCAGCTCTCCACCAGCCGCAAGCACCAGCGTGTACAGCTTTGAAAGCGCTACACCACGCACTGCTCCCGCTGCTTTGCACTTCTAGCGCCCTGGGCGTGAGAGCGAAACCGCTGGAGGCAGCTGCAGGCCGCAGGGGAGGCGCAGGCAGAAGCCAAGGAAACGCAGCTTGCAGACGGAAGCAGGGCGGCCAAGCACACAGCGCGCGGCCCAACCCTCCGACGCCACCGCCAAGGGCCTCAGCGGGGCCGGGAGCCCTCGGCCAGACGCAAACTCGGGGACCTGGCCCTGGCCCGAGTGCCCTTTGGCATGGATCGTTCATACCATGATGAAAACTGCCCATCCCATCAGCACTGGGCACATAAGCATCATTGGGCCAGATCAGTAGTACGGTGGGGGACCACGTGCGAACCCCTGGTGACGATCTGTATTGCCCATTTTGAGCCTGCGCCTGCCCCACGGGGGCCCCCGCGCGGACCCCCCCCGGGGGGGCTCTGCCCGTGTGAGCCACGACCTGCCGGAGCGGGAAAGGCTGGGACGCGCGTATTCCTTTGTGATATAATCGAGAGCTGCTCGCAGAGCTACTCGGCTGGGGGCTGGCAAGGGGAGCAAGGTGGGGGAGGCGGAGGAGCAGGGCTAGGCCCCCCACACCCCCACACACCGGCACCCCCCCGCACCCGCACCCCACCTGCACCCCGCCCACTGCGTGTAACCGTTCGCCACCACCGCCACGGACTCACAGCCACCAACGCCTGCTACTGCTGGAGTTTTACAAATTGTAGTGGACGATTACGGCTCAGGGCTGGGGTTGAGTCGCAGGGCTGCGAGCAGAGCGAGGGGGGTCGCGAAATTCGAACCTCGCACCACCTCGCCGCTGCAGCTCTCCACCAGCCGCAAGCACCAGCGTGTACAGCTTTGAAAGCGCTACACCACGCACTGCTCCCGCTGCTTTGCACTTCTAGCGCCCTGGGCGTGAGAGCGAAACCGCTGGAGGCAGCTGCAGGCCGCAGGGGAGGCGCAGGCAGAAGCCAAGGAAACGCAGCTTGCAGACGGAAGCAGGGCGGCCAAGCACACAGCGCGCGGCCCAACCCTCCGACGCCACCGCCAAGGGCCTCAGCGGGGCCGGGAGCCCTCGGCCAGACGCAAACTCGGGGACCTGGCCCTGGCCCGAGTGCCCTTTGGCATGGATCGTTCATACCATGATGAAAACTGCCCATCCCATCAGCACTGGGCACATAAGCATCATTGGGCCAGATCAGTAGTACGGTGGGGGACCACGTGCGAACCCCTGGTGACGATCTGTATTGCCCATTTTGAGCCTGCGCCTGCCCCACGGGGGCCCCCGCGCGGACCCCCCCCGGGGGGGCTCTGCCCGTGTGAGCCACGACCTGCCGGAGCGGGAAAGGCTGGGACGCGCGTATTCCTTTGTGATATAATCGAGAGCTGCTCGCAGAGCTACTCGGCTGGGGGCTGGCAAGGGGAGCAAGGTGGGGGAGGCGGAGGAGCAGGGCTAGGCCCCCCACACCCCCACACACCGGCACCCCCCCGCACCCGCACCCCACCTGCACCCCGCCCACTGCGTGTAACCGTTCGCCACCACCGCCACGGACTCACAGCCACCAACGCCTGCTACTGCTGGAGTTTTACAAATTGTAGTGGACGATTACGGCTCAGGGCTGGGGTTGAGTCGCAGGGCTGCGAGCAGAGCGAGGGGGGTCGCGAAATTCGAACCTCGCACCACCTCGCCGCTGCAGCTCTCCACCAGCCGCAAGCACCAGCGTGTACAGCTTTGAAAGCGCTACACCACGCACTGCTCCCGCTGCTTTGCACTTCTAGCGCCCTGGGCGTGAGAGCGAAACCGCTGGAGGCAGCTGCAGGCCGCAGGGGAGGCGCAGGCAGAAGCCAAGGAAACGCAGCTTGCAGACGGAAGCAGGGCGGCCAAGCACACAGCGCGCGGCCCAACCCTCCGACGCCACCGCCAAGGGCCTCAGCGGGGCCGGGAGCCCTCGGCCAGACGCAAACTCGGGGACCTGGCCCTGGCCCGAGTGCCCTTTGGCATGGATCGTTCATACCATGATGAAAACTGCCCATCCCATCAGCACTGGGCACATAAGCATCATTGGGCCAGATCAGTAGTACGGTGGGGGACCACGTGCGAACCCCTGGTGACGATCTGTATTGCCCATTTTGAGCCTGCGCCTGCCCCACGGGGGCCCCCCGCGCGGACCCCCCCCGGGGGGGCTCTGCCCGTGTGAGCCACGACCTGCCGGAGCGGGAAAGGCTGGGACGCGCGTATTCCTTTGTGATATAATCGAGAGCTGCTCGCAGAGCTACTCGGCTGGGGGCTGGCAAGGGGAGCAAGGTGGGGGAGGCGGAGGAGCAGGGCTAGGCCCCCCACACCCCCACACACCGGCACCCCCCCGCACCCGCACACCCACCTGCACCCCGCCCACTGCGTGTAACCGTTCGCCACCACCGCCACGGACTCACAGCCACCAACGCCTGCTACTGCTGGAGTTTTACAAATTGTAGTGGACGATTACGGCTCAGGGCTGGGGTTGAGTCGCAGGGCTGCGAGCAGAGCGAGGGGGGTCGCGAAATTCGAACCTCGCACCACCTCGCCGCTGCAGCTCTCCACCAGCCGCAAGCACCAGCGTGTACAGCTTTGAAAGCGCTACACCACGCACTGCTCCCGCTGCTTTGCACTTCTAGCGCCCTGGGCGTGAGAGCGAAACCGCTGGAGGCAGCTGCAGGCCGCAGGGGAGGCGCAGGCAGAAGCCAAGGAAACGCAGCTTGCAGACGGAAGCAGGGCGGCCAAGCACACAGCGCGCGGCCCAACCCTCCGACGCCACCGCCAAGGGCCTCAGCGGGGCCGGGAGCCCTCGGCCAGACGCAAACTCGGGGACCTGGCCCTGGCCCGAGTGCCCTTTGGCATGGATCGTTCATACCATGATGAAAACTGCCCATCCCATCAGCACTGGGCACATAAGCATCATTGGGCCAGATCAGTAGTACGGTGGGGGACCACGTGCGAACCCCTGGTGACGATCTGTATTGCCCATTTTGAGCCTGCGCCTGCCCCACGGGGGCCCCCGCGCGGACCCCCCCCGGGGGGCTCTGCCCGTGTGAGCCACGACCTGCCGGAGCGGGAAAGGCTGGGACGCGCGTATTCCTTTGTGATATAATCGAGAGCTGCTCGCAGAGCTACTCGGCTGGGGGCTGGCAAGGGGAGCAAGGTGGGGGAGGCGGAGGAGCAGGGCTAGGCCCCCCACACCCCCACACACCGGCACCCCCCCGCACCCGCACCCCACCTGCACCCCGCCCACTGCGTGTAACCGTTCGCCACCACCGCCACGGACTCACAGCCACCAACGCCTGCTACTGCTGGAGTTTTACAAATTGTAGTGGACGATTACGGCTCAGGGCTGGGGTTGAGTCGCAGGGCTGCGAGCAGAGCGAGGGGGGTCGCGAAATTCGAACCTCGCACCACCTCGCCGCTGCAGCTCTCCACCAGCCGCAAGCACCAGCGTGTACAGCTTTGAAAGCGCTACACCACGCACTGCTCCCGCTGCTTTGCACTTCTAGCGCCCTGGGCGTGAGAGCGAAACCGCTGGAGGCAGCTGCAGGCCGCAGGGGAGGCGCAGGCAGAAGCCAAGGAAACGCAGCTTGCAGACGGAAGCAGGGCGGCCAAGCACACAGCGCGCGGCCCAACCCTCCGACGCCACCGCCAAGGGCCTCAGCGGGGCCGGGAGCCCTCGGCCAGACGCAAACTCGGGGACCTGGCCCTGGCCCGAGTGCCCTTTGGCATGGATCGTTCATACCATGATGAAAACTGCCCATCCCATCAGCACTGGGCACATAAGCATCATTGGGCCAGATCAGTAGTACGGTGGGGGACCACGTGCGAACCCCTGGTGACGATCTGTATTGCCCATTTTGAGCCTGCGCCTGCCCCACGGGGGCCCCCGCGCGGACCCCCCCCGGGGGGGCTCTGCCCGTGTGAGCCACGACCTGCCGGAGCGGGAAAGGCTGGGACGCGCGTATTCCTTTGTGATATAATCGAGAGCTGCTCGCAGAGCTACTCGGCTGGGGGCTGGCAAGGGGAGCAAGGTGGGGGAGGCGGAGGAGCAGGGCTAGGCCCCCCACACCCCCACACACCGGCACCCCCCCGCACCCGCACCCCACCTGCACCCCGCCCACTGCGTGTAACCGTTCGCCACCACCGCCACGGACTCACAGCCACCAACGCCTGCTACTGCTGGAGTTTTACAAATTGTAGTGGACGATTACGGCTCAGGGCTGGGGTTGAGTCGCAGGGCTGCGAGCAGAGCGAGGGGGGTCGCGAAATTCGAACCTCGCACCACCTCGCCGCTGCAGCTCTCCACCAGCCGCAAGCACCAGCGTGTACAGCTTTGAAAGCGCTACACCACGCACTGCTCCCGCTGCTTTGCACTTCTAGCGCCCTGGGCGTGAGAGCGAAACCGCTGGAGGCAGCTGCAGGCCGCAGGGGAGGCGCAGGCAGAAGCCAAGGAAACGCAGCTTGCAGACGGAAGCAGGGCGGCCAAGCACACAGCGCGCGGCCCAACCCTCCGACGCCACCGCCAAGGGCCTCAGCGGGGCCGGGAGCCCTCGGCCAGACGCAAACTCGGGGACCTGGCCCTGGCCCGAGTGCCCTTTGGCATGGATCGTTCATACCATGATGAAAACTGCCCATCCCATCAGCACTGGGCACATAAGTATCATTGGGCCAGATCAGTAGTACGGTGGGGGACCACGTGCGAACCCCTGGTGACGATCTGTATTGCCCATTTTGAGCCTGCGCCTGCCCCACGGGGGCCCCCGCGCGGACCCCCCCCGGGGGGGCTCTGCCCGTGTGAGCCACGACCTGCCGGAGCGGGAAAGGCTGGGACGCGCGTATTCCTTTGTGATATAATCGAGAGCTGGAGGACTGGCTGCGCGAGTTTGAGATCGCTGCCAGGAGCCACAAGTGGGGCGAGTTTGACAAGCTCCACTTCAGTGCGTTCTGGGCACTGAATAAATACTATTACGGCGGCGTGCCAGCGGCGGCGTGCCAGCTCCCTCGCCGACGTGGGGGGCAGACGATGAGCTCTACAAGCGCTTCCCATGGCTCCGGGACCTGGAAGCTAATTATGGGAAGACCGCCAAGTCCTGGCACCCGGGCATGCGGCATGCACCGCATCCCGTGTACCCGGACGGGTGGCCGCCCTTCTTATTTAACCAATTCGATGAGACCGAGCTGTACCCAGAGCGCCACTACGTGAGTCGCCGTGGTCCGAGGTCGTGCGTGTCCGTGTGCGTGTGCGTGTGCGCCTCGTCGCTCACCCCAGCCCACCTGGGTCGCAGGCGGCGTCCATGGCGCAGCAACCGGCGGAGCTGCAGGCGGCCGAGCAGGCACCGCGGCAGGCGGCTGTCGTAGCAGAGCAGGTGCGCAGGACCCTAAAAACTTTGCCCTCTGCCGTACCGCTACGCCCCTCACCCGCCATCCTGAACCCCTGTTGCTGGGCCCTCCCCACGTGTCGTTCGTTGGCAGGCACCCGTCCTGGTTGAGGCACTGGAGGATGCGCTGGAAGACGCTGTCGCCGCCTCTCCCCCTGAGCAGGTGCTTGCAACTGTTGCTCGCCAGGGAACTCGCGTCTGCCCACTGCTGTGTGCCCTGCCGCTCACCTGTACACCCCCTCCCGCCGCCGCCAGGTTCCGCCTTTTGGGAAGCGAGCAAGGCGAGACGAGGAGGTGCGCAGGCCTACACCGTGACCCTGACTGCCTTGCCTCGCTGGAGCTCCTGACTGCCTTGAATTTTGCCGAACGACACATTGAGGGGTGATGCCCCTAGGGTATCCCAATGTACGCATGGCCCCTAGCAGAGCACCCCCTTGCGGCCGACCCCTTCCCCTGCGCCGTCCCAGCTTCCAGACTAGCTTCCCGTCCATAGAAGCCTCCTCGTCTTGCATTTGGCGAGCATAACCTTAGGGCACTTGCTCCACCACCTAACCCTGCCACCCTGCCCCTGCCCCTCCCTGCGCATTCCTGCCCCTTTGCCCCTTCCAGGAGGCCGAATGCGTCTTCTTCCGTGACACGCTCGTGGCTGCGCTGGTACATGTGGTAGCCGCTGCAGGCAGGGAGGCCACACCCGAGCCGCTAGGCGACGGTGGAGCAGACCGTGATGGTGGGGCCCGTGGTGAGGCGTCGGGAGGTGGCAGGGAGGTCGGCAGGGAGGAGCAGGGGACTCCCCACGGTAGCAACGAGGGGGACGGCGGCGAGGCTGGCACCTCTGAGGAGGTCGGCCGGTGCCCTTCAACACACAGTACGTGTGCGACAAGTATGGGAAGATGTGGAGGGCCAGTACCCCTAAACGCACGATGCTTGGCACACATAAGAACGGTGGGGCCAACTACGTCAAGATTGGTCGTTTTGAGCTGAAAAGAGCAGTTGTGATGGCGGTCACTTGGGATTTACCGGACGCACAGTGTTTGGGAATCGGCGATGGAGGGCGCCCAACTCCGGGCGCGGCGGCGTACCAGGTGTACCACCAGGATGGGGACGTAACTAATCACGCCGTCTCGAACCTGGTGGTCTTGGAAGTGGGCTCGGACGACGCTAAGCATCTGAAGTCACTAGCCAGCGCCCGACGGCGGCAGGGGCGGCCTGACAACTGCGCGGACAGGCCAAGTGCAGATTCCGTTTGAGGGCTTTGCGGTGTTGGGGGCCTGACGTTTGCGCGGGCAGGGCTTGTGTGGGGCACTGCCGGTCGTGGAGAGATAGAGCTGCGATTGGACTCCGTTTGAGGGCTTTGCGGTGTTGGGGGCCTGACGTTTGCGCGGGCAGGGCTTGTGTGGGGCACTGCCGGTCGTGGAGAGATAGAGCTGCGATTGGACTCCGTTTGAGGGCTTTGCGGTGTTGGGGGCCTGACGTTTGCGCGGGCAGGGCTTGTGTGGGGCACTGCCGGTCGTGGAGAGATAGAGCTGCGATTGGACTCCGTTTAAGGGCTTTGCGGTGTTGGGGGCCTGACGTTTGCGCGGGCAGGGCTTGTGTGGGGCACTGCCGGTCGTGGAGAGATAGAGCTGCGGTTTAGTCACGCTGCAAGGGCCAGGAAGCCGGGGGCGATGGGTTGGAGAACAAATCGCACAGAGGCGCTGCCTGAGCATGGTCAGGGGTCAGGGCAGCTATGCACACGCACGCTGTAAGGGCCAGGAAGCCGGAGGCGATGGGTTGGAGAACAAATCGCACAGAGGCGCTGCCTGAGCATGGTCAGGGGTCAGGGCAGCTATGCACACGCACGCTGCAAGGGCCAGGAAGCCGGGGGCGATGGGTTGGAGAACAAATCGCACAGAGGCGCTGCCTGAGCATGGTCAGGGGTCAGGGCAGCTATGCACACGCACGCTGTAAGGGCCAGGAAGCCGGGGGCGATGGGTTGGAGAACAAATCGCACAGAGGCGCTGCCTGAGCATGGTCAGGGGTCAGGGCAGCTATGCACACGCACGCTGTAAGGGCCAGGAAGCCGGAGGCGATGGGTTGGAGAACAAATCGCACAGAGGCGCTGCCTGAGCATGGTCAGGGGTCAGGGCAGCTATGCACACGCACGCTGCAAGGGCCAGGAAGCCGGGGGCGATGGGTTGGAGAACAAATCGCACAGAGGCGCTGCCTGAGCATGGTCAGGGGTCAGGGCAGCTATGCACACGCACGCTGCAAGGGCCAGGAAGCCGGGGGCGATGGGTTGGAGAACAAATCGCACAGAGGCGCTGCCTGAGCATGGTCAGGGGTCAGGGCAGCTATGCACACGCAAGCTGTAAGGGCCAGGAAGCCGGGGGCGATGGGTTGGAGAACAAGTCTCACAGAGGTGCTGCCTGAGCATGGTCAGGGGTGTCCAGCAACCGCACGCAGCCGCAGTTTCTAATTCAGCTAGGCCCAGTGCTCGCCTAACACTTGGCGCACGCACCCGGCAGCCCCGGGCATCTGTCATTATTGCTCAACCTATTCGTAGTCCCAGCCCGAGCGCTCGCCCCAGTATAGTAGCCGCAGGGCATCAAGGCATCCCTCTCTATTGCTGAACCCACCCTCAAGTCCCATCCCGAGCGCTTGCTCAGTCACTTGGCCGCCCGCACCCCAGCATAGTAGCCGCAGGGCATCAAGGCATCCCCCTCTTTTGCTGAACCCACCCTCAAGTCCCAGCCCGAGCGCTCGCTCAGTCACTTGGCTGCCCGCACCCCAGCATAGCAGCTGCAGGGCATCAAGGCATCCCTCTCTATTGGCCGCCCGCACCCCAGCAGCCACAGGGCAACCAGGCATACGGCTCTTTCGCCCAGCCCAACTAGTCGTCATCCTCTTTCTTGCCCTCGTCGCTCGACACACCTGACTGCTCCTCCTCGCCCGCCGCCGGCTCGTCCTCCTCCTCCCCATCCTCCTCCTCGTCCTCCACCTCATCCCAAGTGGGACGCCAGGGGACGATCTCCTGCTCGTATCCGTTGTGGTGCAGCCGCTCCTGGATGCGGCTGTTGGTGAAGACGTACACCAGGTCCGCGGCGCGGTCCGGGTGCAGCCGGTTGCGGCGCTTGCTCATGACGAAGTCGTACGCACTCCAGTTGCGCTCTGAGGCGCACGAGGAGGTGGGCTGCGCGAGGACCCGCATGGCCATCTTGCCGAGCAGCGTGCCCAAGCTGTACAGCTCGTGCCACACCGCACCGCTGATCTTGGGCGCGTTGATAGCAGCAGAGCTGCTCAGGCCCGCCCAGGGCCCGGTCTTGGTCTTGTACTGTTGCAGCTCCAGCTCCACCTGGGCCGCCTCATCGGGGTCGGGGAACATCTTGGCGACCACGGTGCGGAAGTCCTTCATCAGGCGCTTGTGCTTTTGGTCCTTGAGGGACACACCCCAGAACTCCGGGTCCAGCAGGTAACCTGATGGCACGGAATGTTTGGATGTAGGGTGGGCAGGGTTCAGGGTCAGCATGCGTTGCCCAAGGGCTGCTCCAGGCCTGTGTTGCCTCAGGGCTGCACCCTACACCCCTGCGGTCTGAAGCCCCTGCGGTCCAAAGCCCCTGCGCGGTCCAAAGCCCCTGCGCGGTCTAAAGCCCCTGCGGTCCAAAGCCCCTGCGCAGTCCAAAGCCCCTGCGGTCTAAAGCCCCTGCGGCCCAAAGCCCTCGCGACCCAAACATACCCGCGGAGTGCAGAGCCGATTGCATCATCTCCAGCCGCTTGCCAACCTTCTCCTCGAGCTTGGACTTGAAGCCCTTGTTGGACGCACCGAAGGTCATATCCCCGATCGTCTTCTTCAGCTCCTGGCCCCGGTGGTAGATCTTGCCCATGGTGGGCAGCGTGGAGTCCGCCTCACGCAGCAGCGTGATTATGGGGTCGCCCACCTCCACGATGTCCTCAATGTGCCGCCAGAAGCGGGGGCTCTGGACCCGCGTCCGCACCTGACATCAGGTACATTGGGGGGAAGGGAGCCTACATCAGCGAGAGTGCAAGGCAAGAAGCGTGCAAGGCACGCATGCGCCCTGCAAAGCCAGGCACGCATGCGCCCTGCAAAGCCAGGCACGCATGCGCCCTGCAAAGCCCGGCCTGCCGAACGACCTACCTTCTCAAGGTCGATCACCTTGCGGTTCTTCTTGGCCCACTTCTCCACCTTGTCCTTGACGACCGTCATCTTGACCTTCTCCTTCACCTTCTCCAGGCGGGCGGCCATGATGTACGACGTGGCAAAGCAGGTGTCGCCTGCATGCATGGGGCAGTCAGCAAGCAGGGGTGACGTGGGGGGGGGGATGTGGCAGGAGGCAAGCGGTTGCAGCAGGCTCGGGGCAACAGAAGAGGTCAGCAGAAATAGGAAACCAACTCAGCCACCCGCAACACACTGGTCCCACGCCCCCGGCCCCGCACCACCCAGCCGGCTTGAGCAGCTCCAGGGGTGAGAGCTGCCTGAACACGGCGCGTGGGGCCTCGTGGCCCTTGATAAAGTTGACCACCTCCTTAGCCTGCGCAATGGTCTCCTTCATCATGTCCAGCTCGGCGATGTCCTCCAGCAGCAGGTCCATCACGTGTGCGGCGCACGGCACCCAGAAGAGGTGCGGGAACTCCTCCTCGAGCAGCTCGCCCGCTGCCTAAACAACAGAACAGGCAACACAACAGGTGGGTGGGTGGGCCCCTGCTTGACACAAGCCCTTGGCAAACCTTCCCGCCCAAGCTGCGGTACTCCTACGCTGCACACCCTTCGACCCCGGTCCCTCCGCTTCCCCCCACCTCCGCAACTTGCAGTTGGCCGCGTTGTCCGTGATGACGCACACGATCTTCTCGGGGCCCAGGTCCTTGATGACCTTCTTGAGCTCCTCCTTGATGGTCTTGGCGTCCTTGGTCATGCCCTCCATGTTGAGGCCCTTCTCGAACACGGCCTCGCTGTTGGCCACCAGCACGAAGTTCATGGTGGGGTGGGACCGCACGTCGCTCCAGTGATCGCTCACGAGAGACATGCCCGTCGACTCTGCGCGGTCGTAGAACGGCTTCAGCTTGTTCTTGACGTCCTCCTTGGCCTACGGGCACCGGGCGGCAACATGTCAGCACGGCGAGAATGGCTGGGGGCACCGCTGCCCCGCCCACCCACAATGCTCTCTGTCACCCAAATCAGATGCAGCTCTGCGCACCTTCTTGAGCAGCTGGCCACGAAGCTTCTCGTAGGATGGCGGCTTCCAGCACGGTGGCGCCTCCTTGATTGCCTTCACCATCTTATCGAAGGCCCTCCGCCGCCGGCTGTTGAACGGCCACAC
Source organism: Edaphochlamys debaryana (assembly GCA_016858145.1). Classification (NCBI taxonomy): domain Eukaryota; kingdom Viridiplantae; phylum Chlorophyta; class Chlorophyceae; order Chlamydomonadales; genus Edaphochlamys; species Edaphochlamys debaryana. The sequence goes on along the minus strand of JAEHOE010000097.1, from coordinate 503,644 downwards.
GTAGAAGCACTCTGCAGTCGCCGAGTCAGCAGCATCCGACTGCTGAGAGGCGACGGCGTTGCTGATGGTCGCCTGGCGCTTGACGGACACGGCGCTGCCGGGCGAGAGCTCCTCAGCGCGGCGCTTCTTGGACTTGGCCGCCTCCTTGGCCTCATTGGCCTCCTTGGCCGCCTCATACTCGGCAAACGCCTTCTTCTGAGCCGCCGTGACCTTGTTGCAGACGCTAATGCCGCGGCCGCTCTCGCCCTTGGCGTGCGCATACGCGCGTGTGAAGCCGGCAACAAACGTGCGCTTGCATATCGAGCACTCCCAGTTGAAGTTCGACCCACTTGCCTTTGCCCCGCGTTTCACAAATTGAGTAAGGAACTCAAGCTCGGTCGGCAGCTTGTTGGCCATGCTAGCCTACACTACCCTACGCTATGCCTATGCTACTAAAAGAACCTTGGGAAGATAGCAATCAGGGGCGCGACGAAAGTGCATGGGTTGCCGTACGCTGCCGGACAGCACGCCACAATACGCCGCAAATACGCCTGTCGGCCGTATTAATACGGCTCCGCGCGCTGTATTTTCGCCGTATTACACCGTATTAGGCAAGCAGGGGGCCGTATTACGTATTAATACGCGTATTGGCAGCGGGTGCTGCCGTATTATGCAACCCTGGCGCTTGCCATCGCCGAGCAGACCACACAACTCACAGGGCAGGTCGGCGGGCGGCACAATCAGCTGGGGGTCGGTGATGGGGTCGACGTCGGGCAGGTGGCAAGGAGCCAGGTTGGTCACGTGCTCCTGCCGCTGCGTGCCGCACCGGCCCACCAGGGTGGCGACGCCGGCGGAGCTGACGTTGAGCACACGCAGCACCTCAGAGCACACGGGCATCTGCAGGGTGTTGCGGCGGGTGCGGTTGACGACGTAGACGTAGTCACCGGGTTGGAACGCGTGGATGGTGGGCAGGTAGCCACCGCTGCGCGTGCGGGCGTAGCGGTGTGTGTCACGGTGCTGGGCAATTAGCAGGTTGGCGCCCGCCGTGGGGATGTGGCGCCGCATGAGGGCAGCGCGGCGGCGCATCTCCTCATCAGCTTGCTGTTGGGACTGGGGTCCCGGGCTGTCAAACGCCAGTGGCTCCGTCAGCCCGTCACGGGCGGCGAGCTGGAGGCCAGGGTTGACGCCGTACAGCAGCTCGTACGGGGAGTAGCCGGTGGAGGCTTGCTTGGAGCAGCGGTAGCCCAGCAGAATCCAGGGAAGCTCCTTGTCCCAATTGGCGGGATCTTGACTGGTCGCAACGTACTTGCGCAGGGCGCGCTTGGCGACTTGGACGGTCCGCTCAGCAGCTCCGTTGGCGGCAGGGTGGCCTGGCGACGTGATGCGGTGGTCAATAAAGCATTGCCGCAGCAGCGCCTCAAAGGCGCCGGCATACTCTCCACCACCGTCAGTCACCACCTCAGCGGGGGCGCCAAAACGGGCTAGGACGTTGGTCAAAAAGGCTTGGGCGGTCGTCTCTGAAGCCTTGCTGGGCAGTGCTATCATTTCGATGTGCTTGGAGTAGTGCTCAATGCAGACCATTATGTATTCGTTGCCGCTGTCGGTCTGGGCAAAGGGGCCGCACATGTCAACGCCCCAGCGGTAGAAGAGGCCTCGGACGGGCAGGGGCTGCAGGTTGGGGGCTTGCACGTTGCCGGACGTGTTGGCACGGTCGCAGACCTTGCACTCAGCCACCAGGCGGCGCACGTCACGTGTGATGTTGGGCCACCAGTAGGACTGTTGCAGCAGGGCGGTGGTGCGGCGGCTGCCAAAGTGGCCGAGACCCTCATGGGCCGACTGGACCAGGCCTCGGCAGATGGACGAGTGCGGCACCTCACGCAGCGTGCCGTTGGGCATCAGCCGGTGCAGGGTGCCTTTCGCCCCCCCAAATTGGTACCCGGTGGCACGGCAGCGCACCCGTACTGCTCCACAGGGCTCAGGCGGGGCGAGAGCTCACCGGTCCGAAGAAAGTGCAGCATGTTGACGTCATCCCAGGGGTCTGTGCCTCCGGCCGTGGGGGCGTCAGCCGCATCCTCAAGCTCCGCAACTGCCGCTGCCAGCACCGTATGGTGGTACTCGTCCAGCTGGTGATGCTGTACAGAGGAGGTGACGAAGGCAGCGGGGGTGCTCAAAATTTCGTGAGCAGAGGTGAGGCCACGACCAGGGGTCCACGATGTGCCGTTGGAGGCTGCCGTCCCCCCCCCCCAGCGTGGACGCGGGGTCGAGGGCTTTGCATGGGGGGGGCTGCAGCGCTTGGCTCAGGGCTAGCACGTGCTGGGCGCCAGGCAGGGAGAGGGCGGCTTGCAGCACAGCGGCCGTGCTGTCCGGGGTTGGCCTCAGAGGCGTCTGGAGCGTCCGCCTGCTCCTCCTCGTCCTGATCAATCTCCACCAGCTCTGGCTCCGGGTGAGCGACAACGGGCTGCGCCGGGCCGGCGGCCGGCGCCGGGTGCGGGCCGGCGCACACCCACATGCCCGGGGGCACGCCAGGTAGCGGCGGGTTTAGGCAGCCGGTGTGGTCCTCAAGCGACTTGAACTGGGGTTCGCCCTAGCCAACACGCGCCTCACAGCCAGCCAGTATGCAGATGACTACGGACAGATCCTGCGATCCACCGCCCTCGTCTCCACCCTGATGAGCGCCATGGACACCTTGGCAGCAGCGTCAGGCCAACGCCTCAACGTGGGAAAGTGCGAGCTCCTCCGCATCGGCACGCCGCCGCCCCCGGCCCTCCAGCAGCATCCCCCCCCCGGACCCCAGGCTGCGGAGCAGGTTGCCGGCCTCCACCTCGCCGCCTCTGCACGCACCCTTGGCGTCACGTTCTCCACACAACCAACGGCGGCCACTCCCCTCCCTCCCCGCAGGTGCTCCACGTGCTCAGATGCTGTACGGCTGAAGCAGAGGGCGTCAACAAACAAACGCAGCAGTCCTACAGCCCATGCTTGCGTATAGCTTCGTCCATGTATCGCTGGTATGGCCATCGCGTTGCGGGCGCCGTAGAACAGGCGTGTGTATTTCCAAAGATAGCCAGCCCACCAGAAAGAGGACTTGTCTTGGTCATCGTGATGGATGGGGATCTGGTTGAAGGCGGCGCGGCAGTTGCACTTGGTCAACTAGGCGTGGCCCCCAACCTTCCGGAACAGCTCCTTGGGCAGTTGTGGCCGGTACTGATCAGGAATGGTGGCTGCGTTGAGGGGCTGCGCATCAACACAGTACCTTTTACCGGTTAGAGAACCGTCAAGGGCCTTCTTGGCGGGCATGGTGCTGTTGAGGGCGTACTTGGTGGACTGGGAGGGCACGATGATGCCAGCCTCGGCCATCTCGGTGCACTTCTCCATCTGAACTTGCAGCTCGGCGGTGGAGTGGCGGCGGGGCGCCTCAAAGATGGGCCGATCGTGAGCCAAGGGGATGCAGGCAGGGGGCCCGGTGTAGCAGCCCAAGTCCTTGAGGCTCCGACCGAAGCAGGTGTCGTTGGCCTTGAACAGGTCACGAAGTTGCTGGCGGTGTTCAGGCGACAGGTCCGGGCGCTCGCACCAAGTGTAGCCACCCTCAGGGTCCTTGGTGAATCTTGGGTCCTTGCCCACACGCCTGGCCCCGTCAGGAGAGGTGCTGCCGGCACCAGAGGCAACTGGGGTCGCCTCAGGGGCCGGGGCAGAGTCAGGCGGTGGCGGCGGTGGCGCTGGGGCGCCAGGCACGGCTGGGGCCACGCGGGCAGCAGGCTGGGGCGGAGCCGGGGGCCCTGAGGGGCTCAGCGGGCTCGCAGCCACCAGGGCCCGGGCAGGGGAGATGATGGGCGCCGCTGGAGGTGGAAGGCGGGACACCTCGGAGGTGGAGGAGCCCACGGGCAGCCCGTGGTTGGGCGAGGGGCAGAGCGGCGGCAGGACGCGCAGGTGCCCTCCCTGCTTGGCGTCCAGCACGTAGGTGGGCACGCCGCCGGCGAGCACCAGCCACTGAATCAGCAGGTAGAGGACCAGGGAGCTGGCACGCGGGGCGCTCACGCGCCACGGAGACCAAGGGCGCGAGTTGCCGACCGCAGGGGCTGAGGGCTTGGCCCTGGGCTTGGGAGTGGCCAGGCCGGCCGAGGCAGCCCAGCGGGCTGCACGAGCGGCCAGCCAGGTGCGCTTCTCCATGCGCGCCTGCAGCTTGGCAAGCTCAGCACGGGCGGCGCGCTCACGCAGCTGCTCCGCTTGCATGTGCTGGTGGACTTTGCGGTAGGCCCGCTTGCGCCAGCGCGCGTGGCGCAGCATGGCAAGGCGGTGCTCCTCCCGAGCCTGACGCAACTCCAGCTCGGCCAATTCCAGATCCAGGTACGCCTCCCCGAAGGGGTCGGGCTGCAGCAGGTCCGAGGTGGCCGGGTGGCAGGGCGTCCCAGTCCGAGCCAGGCAGGGAGGCAGGAAAAGAGGTTGCGTCGGGGTCTTGAGCCTGGGGAAGGGCAGGAGCAGCAAGGGGCTCGGGTGCCGTGCTCTGAGGAGCCGCCGTGACACCAGGGGGCCCCAGCTCCGGGCCCTGAGGGGCTCAAGAGGAGTGCCGAGGCGATGATGGCGCCACGCGCCCACCCTGGCCCTGGGGAGCGGAGACGGTGGCAGAGAGAGGCTCCACCTGTTGGCTCAGGACGCCGGAGCAGGCTGATGACGCGCCCGCTTCTGGACTCTCCATCCAGACTTGCAGCTCAGGCCAGGAGGGCACGTCCTGCTGGCACCTCCCCCCCCCCTGCTCGGGCGCCACCTCCGTGAGCGGGGTGGGGGCCGGGGCAGGCTCGATGACCAGCAGCGACGGGTCCTGGGTGTGCGGGCACTCAACCGGCTGCTCCCACTCGAAGGCGTAGGCCTCGACGTTGGGGGGCCGGGCGTTGCAGATCCGAAGGATGGAGAGGGACGGAGCCTGGGCGAGGAAGACCTCCACGCTCTGGGTGATGGCCGAGCCAAGAAGCAGGTCAAGGCCGTGGGGCAGGCCGCCGATGTAGAAGTCGCAGTTGAGGGTTGCCTTCTTCCCGTCCTTGTTGACAAAGACCAGCCGTGAGCGGTCAACGCGGTGCGTCAGCGGGACCACGTAGTCCTTGTTGCCGCCCACATAGACGCGGAGCGGCTCGTTGAGGCACTTGGTGGCAAGGCCCTCAGCAAAGCGGTCGTCCACGATGGCCAGCAGGCTGTTGCCGCTGTCGTACTCCACGAGGGTCGGGCGAACGTCGTGCAGCTTGTCCCGGCCCTGGCGCAGCAGGATGTGGGCGCCACCCTCAGTCAGGTTGTCAAACGTGGGTGCGGAGCAGAAGTGCAGCACATGGGGCAGCAGCTGCAGCTCCTCCTCCTCGCGCGGCTGCACCTCACGACGCCGGGGCTTGACGGGTGAGTGGCCACGGGCTTGCTGCCGCGGCTTGCCGGCGTGGCACTCTGGGGAGCGCGCGCGGGAGCCACAACCAGGGCTGACCACTCGTGCCGGTGAGGGGCCCCGGCGCCCCACGGGAGAGCAGCTGCGCTGCGGGGGCGGAGCGGGGCTGCGGCGGCGAGGCGGGGCTGGCGGGCGCTCACGCCTGGGCGACGGTGAGCGGGAGCGCTGGCGCCACGGGGAGCGCTGGTGCCGGCGCGGCGGAGAGGGCTCACGCCCCCGCGGTGGGGGCAGCTGACGCCCTTGGGGCTGCGGCACCCCATGCCGGGGGCCCGCCGACTCCGTCACTTCGGCGGCAGGCTGGAGCGGCGGAAGGGCAGGGGCCGGCATGGGGCGAGAGCCCGCGGCACCACTGGAGAGCAGGCGCAAGGACAGCGTGGGGCCAGGGCACTGAGAGGCGCCGGTGCTGCTGCTGGAGCCGCTCGGCGAGGTGCCCTGGTCAGCCGTGGGCAGCTCAGGCTCGCCGGGGCGCCGCCGCGGCTCCTCCTGCTCCGGGTCGGACTGCAGCTCCGGGGGCAGGTACTTGCCCGCTATGTGCACCCACCGGCGGATCGCCTGCAGCTCCTTGCAGAAGGCGGGGTCTGGCTTGACGTCGAGACCCTTGCGCGGCGGGTTGTTGACGTATGGCTGCTTGTCAAAGATCAGATCCTTGGGCCGCAGTTGCACATAGATGTGGCGCTCCATGGTCCCCTCCTGGATCTCTGACCGACGGAGGCAAAGCTGCTCCGGGGAGGTCATGGGCAGCAGCGAGAGGTAGCCCTTGTCGCGGCAGCCCGGGCAGTACTCGTAGGGCACAGGCTGGCCGTGCTCCTCGCAGTGCGTGGTGCGTGTGAGCGGACCGGGCTCAGCTGCGCGCTCCAGCTGGCGCTGCTGCCTGGCTCGCTGGCTGCGCCCTCCGCGGCGGGTCCGGCGAGGCTCGGGACCCGACTTGGGAGCCATCGGGCGCTCCTCCCGCAGGCCGGGCGGTGGGAGCTGGGCAGCAGCGCACTCGAGGCGCTCAATGCTGCTCTCATTGCCCAGGTCCTCCTCCTCCTCCACCCACTCCTCCTCACCCGCGCGCCACTCGTCCAGGCCCTCGGGCTCAGAGTTGTCTTCCGAGGAGACGAAGCAGCGAGCCAGCTGGTGCACGGAGGCGAGGACGGTCTCCACCTCGGGCCCTGAGGGACCCTGAGGGGCCATGGGCAGGCGGGCGACGTCGCGCGGGCAGGCAGCGGGGTCCCCGGCGATCTGGGGAAGGAAGGTGATGCAGGGCTCTGGGAAGAAGTGCAGCGACATGCTGAGGCGGGCCATGGCCTTGACAGAGAAGAGCAGCTTGAAAATGCCGCGCACGAAGCGGTCGCTGACCACCAGCGCCCGCACCTCCATGCGAGTCTCATCCGGGGTGCCAGTGCAGAGCACGATGGTGAAGCGCACCTCGCCCAGCAGCACACCCTCCCCGCCGGCGGTGGCCAGGGAGGAGCGTGTGGGCATGATCTGCAGGCCCAGGCGCTCGACCAGCGTGTCCACCATGACCATGGTGTCAGCGCCGCTGTCGGGCAGGTTGCCCTCAAACAGCTGCAGCTTGCCCGTGCTGTCAAGGACGGCGACGCCCGTGCAGTAGGAGCGGTTGCAGAAGTAGACCAGCTTCATGCCCGCAACCATGCGCTGAAAGCCCTGCACTTGGGCCGCTCGAGCAGCCGCGTCGGCGAGGGGGTAGCGGATCGTCGCCGCATCTGAGGGCAAGGCATGAGCCGCAAAGTACTCTGACAGGGCGTCCTGGGGAACGCCGTCTGAGCTGGGCGGAGGAGCTGTGGAGCTGGCCGCGAGGGCCACCTTGCCCTTGCCCGTGAGCGCGGAGATGGCCTGGGCTAGCAGCGAGAGCGCCTGCAGCTTGGCCTCGTCAAGGGCGGGCGGCTGCAGCAGCGCGCGGTGCAAGCCCTGGGGGGCTGCAGCACGCGGCAGGGGGACGGCTGCTGCTGGCATCTCGGGCTCGGCCTCCACGGCGCTCTGGGGAGCGGCAGCGGGAGGCGGAGGTGCCGGGGCTACGCTTGGCAGAGGGCTGGGGCCCTGCTGCTCGAAGGTGGCCGGGAACGGCACGGCAGCGGTGGCACAGGCCACGGGCGCAGCAGTGGCGGCGCAGGCGGAGGGCTGTCGTTGCTCAGCTGGGACGGAGGCGAGGCTGCTGCCGCCGGTTTTGAAGGGGCCACGGCCGTTGACCTTGTCCTCCCAGCGCGTGCCGCCCTTGCGCGACCACGGCTGGTCAGCGAAGCGCACGCCGTGAAGCTGGGTGGAGCTGCCGTTGCAGGTGCTGCAGCCAACGCAGAGGTTGCCGCGGCAGGCTGGAGCTGGTGGAGCTGGTGCACAGGATGGAGCGCAGAGGAGGGGACCCCCCCCCAGCAGGCAGGCCAGGGTTGGCGGAGGCGGAGAAGGCGGTGGGCGCCACGCCCATGTCGAGCAGCATGTTGCCCAACGCCAGGCCGGCGGACCAGACGTCCATGGGCAGGGACTCGGCGCAGCAGAACCCGTAGCTGAACTCTTGCTCGTCGATGCAGCTCTCGAAGTTGGAGGCGGTGTCCTCGGAGGCCACGTTGGCGCGGCCGGCGGGGCCGCCGGAGCCCGCACGGCCCTCATTCTTGATCAGGCCCTGCGCGCAGTACTCGCGCTGTTGCTCCAGCAGCTTGGCGGTGGAGAGGGAGCCGGCAAAGCCGTACAGCGCCGTCTGCTTGCCCTGGTGCGCCAGCTTGGGGCAGAAGCTGGGGCTGACGTGGCGCTCGCTGCCGCACTCACCGCACTGGCCGTGCTTGGGAGCAACCTGGCCGGTGACGGGGTCAGGCCAGGCTCGGGGCCAGCGGCGCTGCTCGCGCTCGGCCTCAGAGAGAGGCGGGCAGTCGGGGATGCGGGCGCTGTCGCCCCGGCCCCCGCGCCCACCATTGCTGCCGTTGTAGCCGCCACGGCCCCCGCCCGAGCCACCCCGGCCACCGCCACCATGCCCGGCCTGGGGGCCGCCTCGGCCCTGCCACGGGGCGTGGGCGTGAGAGCCCTGCCCACTGGTGGAGGCGCTGGCCGAGCCGTCACGGTGCGCAGCGACGAGGGTGGTCATCTGCTGCTGGAGACTGGCAAGCTGCTTGGTGGTGGCGGCGATCGCCTTGCGGAGAGCCGCCGTCTTGCCCTCCTGCGGCTGGGGCCGCGAAGAGGACGAGGGGCCCGAGCCTGGGGGCTCAGAGGACCCCGACTCAAGGAGGAAGGTGGTGTGGCGGCCCACTCCAATCTGAGCCGTGTTGGTGTAGAAGCTCATGGCCGCCTCAGCCAGGGCCTCCAGGTCGTCTCGTGCCACGGTGTTGTCGCCGATGCGGAGCTGCAGGTAGTCCTGCACCTTGGGGTAGCGCTCACGCAGGGCCACCATGTAGATCTCAGCAGCGATTGGGTCGGGGTAGCGATTGCGGTCGGCGCGGGAGAGCAGCTCCTGGAGGCGCTGGGCTAGCTCCCGCGGGTTCTCCCAGACCTTGCGCCCGTCCTTCAGCGAGTACTCGGTGTAGAAGGTGTTGATCTCCTCGTGCACGCGGGCATCACGGAAGGTGAACTGCTTGACCAGGGCCTTGGCGAAGTACACAAGCAGGCAGCCCGAGATGTCGTACATGGGGACCCAGGCGCCGGTGTAGGCCGGCACGTCCACAGCAACCTTGCCCGGGTTCTGCTTGAGCCACTCAGCCTGGTACAGGTCCCGGTGCTCACGCAGGATGCGGGCGTGGTTGGCGAGGACCCAGGGCTTGGCGTGGGGGTCCTTGCTAGCAACGTGGTTCCACAGCTTGAAGAACGCCACGTGCATCTGCTCCGCCCAATCCTTGCCACGCTGCATGCGGTAGGCGACCATGACCATGGTGTTAGGCTCATAGTCGTTGACGCTCTTCAGGTTCTTGCTATCAAAGATTGGGAACTCGCCAGCCTTAGAGTCCCCCATCTCGTCCCACCAGGCGCTTACCTGCGCGCGTGCGGCTGGAGCCGCAGCAGCTGGCACAGGTGGAGGCGGAGGAGGAGGCGGCGGTGGGGGCTGCTGCACGCCACCCGAGGTAGCGGCAGCAGCACCTGAGGAGGTGGAAGGAGAGGCCGAGCGGAGAGGGCGCTCGTCAGTGGACTCAGAAGCGCCTGGGGGCTGCTCGTCGTCCTCTAGGCCGCTAGCGTCAGGATCAGCCGAATCTACGCCAGCAGTGTTGACTACGTGGGCGAGAAGGTTGTCGAACCAGACGTGGGGGCCGGGCGCAGCAGCTTGGGAGCCGCTTGCGCCCGCAGAACTCACGTTGGGGTCGGGGAGTGGTTCTAGGGGCCGTGTCGCCCGTGCCCTACGGTCGGTGGTCGTCGGCAGCCGGATCGCCCTGGGGAGCGGTTCCAGCCGCGACTAGAGTTTCAAAAGGAGAAGGTGTTGCGCTCGAAGGGCGCTCAGGGGTGGGCTTGGGAGCCGCGACCCTCGATGCAGGCTCGGCTGAGGCGCAAGCCGTGGAACCGCGAGCAGGTTGCTCGGCGGGGGCAGAACCAGGTTCCAATGACTGACCACGTTGTTGCAGTAGTGGAACTTGTTCGAGGTAGCTCAGGGTCGGCGCCGGGAGCGGAAGTGCCTGCGCCACGGGAACTCCTCACCAGGGACTGAGCTCGTGCGTTGCGCTGTGCTTGTTCAAGAGCGAGTTGCTGCTGACGCGTGACGTCTCTGATAGCAGCACGAGCGGCGCGATGATCCGAAGTCGCAGCAGTAGACGCTAGAGCAGCAGGGTCTTGCGAGCTAACGGGATCTGCTACTTCTAGGGGTGGAAGCAGCTTTGGAACAGGTTCCTGGGCCTCCTCTGCAGGCTAGTGGTCCCCGGAGCGAGAAGCCAGGGTGCCGCACCCAACCCAAGGCCGACCTGTCTTTCGGACTTGGCGCTCTCCTGAGGACGCCGAACTTGAGCTTGTTGCAAACCAGTGCAGGCTACGGTGAAGCCGTAGGCTGCAAGCCGAGGCTCTCCAGGGCACCGGAGAGAGCGACTCGAGGAGACACAGGCGATCGGTGATTGCTAAGGACTTGTTAACGTAACGGACTCAGGAGCAGAATGCTTCCTGCTGCTGCGCAGTATGCGCGATCAGTGCCGAGATGCAACAAGCTGCCGCTTGTTGCGCGTCACACGAGTTTGGCTCAGGCTGAGCCGTATGACAGGCTAAGATGTGACCTCTAAGGGTCATACACACACGAATTACCCCTCCACCACCTCGACTCCCCGTGACCTTCTGTCAACGCGGGAACAACTACACACGGGAACGCGACAGGCAGAAGCCAAGGAAACGCAGCTTGCAGACGGAAGCAGGGCGGCCAAGCACACAGCGCGCGGCCCAACCCTCCTACGCCACCGCCAAGGGCCTCAGCGGGGCCGGGAGCCCTCGGCCAGACGCAAACTCGGGGACCTGGCCCTGGCCCGAGTGCCCTTTGGCATGGATCGTTCATTACCATGATGAAAACTGCCCATCCCATCAGCAATGGGTACACCAGCGCGAAGCTCACGCTTCGCGGAAAGGAGGAGCAAAGGGGTTGAAATGGATCGGAGAAGGGGGGGTTGGGAGGGGCGGGGGCGGAGGGGGAGGGGGAGGGGAAGGGGGGGGAGGGGTGTGGGTGTGACGTGTAAGTAGGTTAGGGTACATGGGCGGACGGATTTTGTTTGTTGAAATGAAGGGCGTGTTATGTAGGCGGTGTTGGAACTGAAGTACAGGCCGTAGGCTTGCAGGTTGTGATGAAGGGGCAAGGTGGATACAGAAGGGGGTGGAGAGTTGGATTGTGCGTGGTGGGAGTGAGGGGGGGCGTGTGTGTTGTTGGATGTAAGCGTGCAGATACACACATGTGCCGTAGTTGGGGAAGAGGTGCCGTAGGTGGACAGAGGTTTTTGGAGGAGGGGGGGGACGGTGGGAGGCAGGGGTGAGGATTGGTGGGAGGTGGGGACGGGGGCGGGGGAGTGTGGGCGTGGGGGCCCGACGCGTGGGGCGGCAACGGTATGGCGGTTGTGACAGTTGTGTTTTGGGCGCCCTCGCTCCGAGCGTTCGCTTACACCGCAGATATAAGAGTACAAGTATGCAGGTGCGGGTCGCGGTGGTGGCGGTCACGAAGGGTGCCGCTCGACGGCGAGCATGTACATCTTTGCGCAAGGTCGGAGCGCGACGCTCATTGCACATGCAATTTTGGAGAATCGTCAGTCCGGAACTTACACAGAATACGAGTGGAATCGCGGCGGAAAACGCCAACGTTAGCGTGTGTCGGCGTTTTCGGTTGGGAGGCTTAAATGCTTGCGTCGCTCGCCAAGCGACGATGGATTGCCGTGCTGCATAGCTGTATGTATCACTGTGTGTCATGTGAGTATTTACCCCCCACCGCCGGCGGTCGTGGCTGCGCGCGCGAAGCGGGCGGAGAGGATGCCGCGGTCCGACTTCGGGCAGTCGGTGCGGCGCGAACCGCACGGGGTGTTTTGCGCGTTTCCTCCGCTGCGGCAATCACCCAACTGAGCGCCATCTTGCTGTATGTTGGTGGACTGCTTTGGAATTTCGTCAACGGAGCGACCACGTTTGGAAATGTGCATTTCCGGTCCGACCCCCCTGTGTCCCCCCGCCGAGTGTCCACCGCCTGGTGGTCTTCAAACATGTTTAAGGCGGTGATTTCGGTGTGCCGCACGTACCTTCGTGTCACGTTCATGCCCTTAGGTGTGCGCGAATCGAACGTAATGTATGTGACCGGGGGGTGAACGCCCGGGTACCACTCTTGGCATCAAGTACCTGTGCCCCCCCTGGGGTCCTTCGTCCGACCCCCCGTCTAGCTCGCTGCCCGCTCGCACCCCATCACCGAGGGACTGTGTGTGTACCTTCGCTGCGGAGTTTCCCATGGGGGTGACCCGCCCCAAACTTGAGCGTTCGTGTGGTGCAGCACGCCTCCAAACAGGTTTGGATGTACCCTACCCCTACCGCTCCGGGGCGAAAAGTACCCGAATCCATCCCTTCAAAAACATTCCCCTTTGCATAAGCGTCATTGGGCCAGATCAGTCGTACGGTGGGGGACTACGTGCGAGCCCCCGCGCGTACGTCCCTGCTGCAGCGCCGTCTGGGGCGCTGCCGCCAGTGGGCCCAGCCGGCTGCTGGGCTGTGGCCTTATGTACCCCCTCACAGCCCGCCCAGCCGCCGAGCAGCGGCTGGGTGTCCGCTTCAGGCTTCGCGAAGCCCCCATCTTGTGCCCCGCAGTAGCCTTCGCCTTCATCCCCGGCATTGTGAGCGCTGGTGCCGCGCGGTCCTTGCCCGGGGTCAAGGGCGTGCGCTCGAGAGGCTGGCGGCGCGGGTGGCGCCCAGCTGCGGCCCCCTGGTTCTGAGGGTTGCGGAAGCGGGCTGGTTCCCGCCTCGTCGACTGAGCATCGGCGGGAGTCCAAGGACAGGTCCGCCGCAGTGCGGGGCGAGGGCGAGGGTTCGGGCCTTGCGCCGTCGTCGGAGGCGGTGCACACGCGGGGCTTGGCACGCCCCGTCGTGCTGTCGTCCTCCGCCGGCCCTGCTCTATCCGCCCCTCCTAGGCTGACGAGCGCGGCCGCATCCCCGCGCACCCCTCCCCCGCCCGGTGCCTTGCTTCTGCCTCCTCCTCCTCCACCTTGGCTCCCACCGGGTCCCTGTCATGGGACCCCGATGCGGCTGCAGCCTCCGTCGCCTCTCCTAGCCCCCGTGTACCAGCAGCACACGCCCCGGCCCTGGCCCCGGCAGCGTCCTCCACCGCCTCCGCCTCCGCTATGGCCACCATGCTGAGCCCGCTGCGGCTGCGCCAGGAGGCCCGTGCGGAGGCCAGTACGGCACTCAGCTGCTCGTGGCCCCGTACATGTACGAAGATGACTACGCACAGCACGCAGCCCATGACTAACTCCACGATGCGGGGGTCCAGCCCCGTCAGCAGCGCAGCGCCCACGGGGGCTCCTCCCATCTGCGGCAGCGGCAGGAGCAGAAGCAACAGAGGTGGAGCAGGGTTGGACGCAAGGGAGCTTGCGAGGGAGTCAGAGTCCATGAGTGAACGCCGTAAATAGGGGCCCACCACACCTCACCCGGCGTTTCACGCCTTCCTCCCAAGGATGCCACCAGCCCCGGAACGCTTCCAGAGGCAGCCCCGTCCCCCATCGCCCCACAGGCCCCCACCGTGAAGGCCAGGATGGTGACCACCAGCCGCCAGTCCGCCGTGTCGTGGGCCTTAGTCATGAGCAGCAGCGGGATGCCGCACGACAGACCGCCCAAGCACTCGGCGGCCACCGCCTGCTGCAGCGGCCCCGCATTGACGCCCGCGGCCGTGAAGGCCACCCAAACCAGCAGGTTCAGGATGGCGGCCCCGAAGCCGGTGACACCCTTGGGATGAAGAAGGTGAATGAGAGAAATACACGGTGGGTGAAGAAAGTGCAGGGGAGAGCGACAGGGTTTGGCGTGGCGTTGGGGGTGGGAGTGGATGGGTTGGAGGGTGCGGGATGGCCATGGGCACGTCGTAAGTCAGTGGTCGAGCAGCGCACGCGAACTGAGAGCAACGCTGCTTACCCGGAAGATGCCACCGGCCAGCGCGCCAAGGCAGAGCGCCACATAGACGCTCGCCGCAGGCATCGGGCTGTCTCCTTTTCGCCAGTCCGGCCGTTGCTCGCAGTCTAACAGCTATACTATATTATCATATGTGACATGGCTGAGCGATTTATGGGATGTGGGGTTTGTCGGCACAATTGCTCCACATGCAGCCGCGCGAGCGAGCGCCGCAGAAACACATGCAAGGGTCTGAATATTGTGAGCATAATTAAAGTTTGGGAAGAAGAGTGAAGACAGGCACAGCTAGTGCGGCGACGCGGTCGTGGGCGTTCGTGCGGCCGTAACCGGCGGCTGTCGGGCCGCTGCTGTGACGCGCCTCCCGCCTTCCCCGCTGGACACTAGACTGTCAACGCGCACTTTCCTCGGTGCTGCCTCTTGGCAAGATAAGTCAGGGATTACAGTCACGAGGAACTCAGGAAGTCCTTGCACGTCCGCATCCTGGGAGGTCGGGGGACGGAGGAATCATGCCGCACCTGCCTACTACACCACCAGTGTCCGGCCATTCAGCCTCCCAGGCTCCCACTGCTTGCCTTCCAAGTGCTTGCCCCATCCTGCGAGCCCCCCTTCCCAACCCGCATCCCGTCAGGGATTGTCAGCGCCTGCCCAGCCCGCTAGTCTGCCACACTTCAGCCTGCGTCCCCTGCGTCCGCGGCGAAGCGCCTCGTCTCAGCGCCCGTTGCCGGCTGCCCCCTGCTCTCGCCCATCCCCATCGCTCAACCCCGTGCGCCGCATTGCCCCCACTTCCCCTGCAGCAGCGGCCCTCACCGCATCCCTACCGCTCCCCACCCCGGCCAACCTCCACCGCCGCGCCCTCACAGCAGCGGCAGCGCCTTCTGCAGCGCGCCCATGTCCTTTGCGTCCACCGCCCCCATCAGCTCCATGCGGCCCCCGCAGGCCAGGGAGGTGCGCAGGTAGCCCCACACGTGCTCAGCGCCTGGGGGTGGGTGGAGGGGGTGGACTGGGTGAGTACCAGTAGTGAGGTAGGCAAAGGTAAGCACAGCCCACATGCATCTCCTGCCCTCCGCCCCCTCACCCAGTCAACCCCACCGTCCCCCTCCCCACCCCACCCGCGTTAAGCCCCAGCGCCGCCACGTAGAAGGCCGCCGAGCGGTCGTAGTCCCCCAGGTTGGCGTACGATATGCCCATGTTGGTCCAGGCGCGCATGTAGTTGGGCTTGAGGTCAAGGGCCTGTGGGGGGGTGGGGAAGGGGAAGGGTAGGTGCCGTGGTGGGCGAAAGAGGGGCGCTTTTGATGGGAGTCAGGGCACAAGCGCCCTGGCAGCGGCTGCAACTCTGACCGGATCGGACCGCGCCCACCTTCTGGTACGCTGCCAGGGCCTCCGCGCTGCGTCCGTGGTTGGCCAGGGTGGCTCCCAGCTTGTTCCACAGCGAGTAGTCGGTGGGGCGCAGCTGGGGGGTCGGGGAGAAGAGAAGAGGGAGGAGGGCGTGTGGAGTGAGGGGAGTAGGGGCGTGAGGGGAGGGCTTTGGAGCCTCGGCCCACGAGCCTGACCACGGCCCACGGCCTGGGCCTTCAGCAACCACCACCATATGCTCCTCATCTTCTCCCCTGTCCTCTCGAGCCAACGCCCCTCTTGCTCCCGTACCCTCCCCCCACCTTGAGCGCCGCCTCGAATGCCGCCACCGCCGGCCCGTAGGCCCTGGCCAGGTGGTGCAGCACGCCCAGGGCCACACGCAGCTCGGGGTCGGAGGGGGCCTGGGCGGCGGCGGACTCGAAGATGCGGATCTGGGGGGTAGGACGAGGGGAGGGCGACACAAGGATGTAAAGGTGGTTACGGCGGTGTCGCCCAGCGCCCATATTCCCCCTCCTCCTCACCGCGTGTGTGAGCCGCTGGCTGCTGTCCGGCGGCGGCCCCGCGGCTGCGTCCAGGGGGGCGTAGGCGGGCTGGGCGCCCAGCCAGGCGCGCAGGTGGGACACAGCCTCGCCCTGGGGGTGGGGAAGGAGGGCGGAGGGGGGCATGGGAAGTGTCGGATGGAAAGGAAGTCGGAGGTTGGGACACAGGGACTGAGATGCGGCTCGCAGGCGGGCTCACAAGGCTCCGACTTGACAACCTCACCAGCGCTCCAGCCAAGTACGAAGGCGCGCCTCAATTCGCCTCACCCACCCTACCCCTGGTCACGCCTGCGCCCCCGCCCCACCAGCCCCTACCCGAGCCCCCCACCTGGCTCAGCTCGTTGGTGTGCGACACCCCCAGCGCCAGCAGCACTGCGGGGTCCGCGGGGTCGGCGGCGTGGGCGCGCATCATGGCGGCAATGGCCTGGGGTGGGTGGGAGGGAAGGGGAGGGCGTGGGCGTGTGGAAGCGGACCGGCTGAGGATGTGACTTGACACATGCGACATGCCCTAGGCCTACTGTCTGTCCGCCACCGTCCCCGCCACAATCTCCGCAGCCCCACCTGTCGGTCGTCGTCGTTCTCTGCGTGCACGGTGCCCAGCAGCCGCCAGGCCTCGGCGCTCTCGGGGTGGGCGCGGACCTGGGGTGGGGGTGGTGGGAGAGGGAGGGGGAGAGCGGTGACGCGGGTTGATAGAAGGGGAGGGTCAGGTCGGCAAAGCGCTGCGCATGGTGGGCGAGGCGTCGCCATTGCAGCTCTGGTTGCCCCATGTCGCGGGCACTCCGTGGCACGCTTGGTAACCCCCTGCACCACCTGTACCCCCCGCCCCCACGCACCGCCGCCTCCAGTGCCAGCACCGCCTCGCTGAGCACTCCCTTCCTGCGGGTGCCAGGCAGTGGGAAGGGCAAGGGGTGGAGGAGTCGGGCCTAGGGCTGGTGTTGCGCCTGGCTCGAGGCACCAGGGCCCCATGGCAAGAGACCATTCTCATCTCAAAGCGGCTGCCAGCCTTGCTCGCTGTTCTGACCCCCACCTGAAGAGGTCCTCCCCCTGCTCTCCCCTCCCGCGACCCCTCACCCCCAACTACACCCGCCTGAAGAGGTCCCTCCGCCTCCTCCTTCTTGCTCCGACACCCATTCTCCCTTTCCCGGGCCTCCCTTTTCCAACACCCTTCCCCCACCTGAACAAGTCCTTCCCCCAGGCACCCGTCCCCACCTGAACAGGTCCTTCCCCTTGGCCAGCGCCTCCGGGTCCCCCAGGAAGGGGTTGCGCTCCGCGAACACGTACTCGCCGAACGCAGCGCCCGCGCGCAGGGCCGCCTGCGCCGCCACCCCGGCCCCCAGCGCCGCCTCCTCCACCGCCCCGTGGCCGTAGATGCGCTCCCACTCGGCGAACGTGCCCTCGTCGCCCTGGGGGTGGTGGGGGGGAGGGGGGAGAAGGGAAACAGGGGAAGGGAAGAGGGCGGGTTAGGGGCGAGAGGGGTAGGGTGAGGGCGCGACCTGGTGCAGCACGCTATTCCCCTTGTCTCTACCTCCGTCCGTCCGTCCGTCGACGTTTCCCTTCTTCCCTCTTCCATACGTCCCCGTCCCTCCCACCCCTCCCACCTGGTTGAACTCCTGCGCCCAGGCACCCGCCTCCCCTTCCCGCCATGCGGCCTCCAGCTGCTCCTGCGGTCAGGGGTGCACGTGGAGGAGCGGCCTGGTGACCAAGTCCCATCGGACAAGCGTCCTCCGGCAACACCCTCCGGCAAGCGCAGGGCTTCTCAGCCCCAGCCACCATCACACCAGCTTTCAGCCTCAGGTCTAGCTATCGGCCTAACAAGAGCCAGCCCCGACCCCTCTAACCCGCACCGGCTGTCGGCCTCCGGTCCACCGGCGCCCCCACCCGTCAGCTGTTCGCCGACCCCCACCCACACACCCCAACCCCCCACCTGCGTTGCCGCGTCCAGCCCCTCCTCCAGCTTGATGTCCGCCACCCCCCTCGCGAACTCGTCCACCCAGTCCCGACTGGAGGCGGCGGCGGCGGAGGCGGTGGCCGAGGGGCCGGGGCCGGGCTGCGGGGGAGGTGGAGCGGAGCATAGGAGGGAAGCACATGGGACGGGTGGGACGATGTTGGCACCTTGCCCGTGTGTCGTCGTGCGGAAGGGCAGGGCGTTAGGTGCTAACTGGCAGGCCGAGGGTTGGCCCCGGCGACGCCCCGAGCGGCCCTGCCAATTCGTGCATTCACCACTTGTTGGGCGAACTCCGCCGCCCACCCAGCGGGCCCCGCCGTGGTCCCCTGCTGGGCGGTGAACTCGCTGGCCCATACGCCCGCCTGCGGCCCCGCCTCCACAACCTGGCACCGCGGAGGGAACATAGGGAAGGGGCGGTAGACATGTGTGGATAGGACTTGGTTGTTGAAGGAGCGGCTGTGAGCGCAACAGAGCCCCCCACTCTCCAACCTCATCCCACCCCACACCCGGTCCACCCCGCCCGCAACCCCAACGCGCACATACCTTGTTGTCCCCGAGTATGAGCTCGCCCTTGCTCATCTTGCTCACGAACTGCAGGAACTTGGAGTTTCGCATCTTGGGGTCGGCGCTCCGCGACAACACGTCCGCCAGGGCCGCCGTGGTGGACCGCGCGTCCGCCGCGCCCCGCCCCGCCGCCGCCGCCGTATCTGCCGTACCGGCGGCGGCTGCGTCCTGTTCCTGCCTGAAGTCGCTGGCCCACTGCTCCGCGGGGGTGGCGGCGGCGGAGGGGCCGGCGAACTCGGTTGCCCAGGCCGCCCCCGGGGCCTGGGGCTGCTGGGCGGCGAACTCGGTCGCCCAGCCGGTGGAGGGCACGCGGCCGACGGGGCTGCGGAAAGGGGGAACGGCGATCGGGGGGCGTGAGAAGCTGGGCAACTGGTCATCAGCCCTCGAGTCCTCCACGCCACACGCCCTGGAGCCCACCGAGAAGAGGGAGCAAGGAGCGCTGAAGAGTCATCAAGATCCCCCAATCCTGGGCTTACTCGCGGGCGTAGCTGGCAGCAATACCGGGCACGACATAGCTGCCCCCACGAGCGGCCTCCAGCCCTGCCCCCAACGCCGGGCTTACCCCTGCGGCCCAGCCGCTCGCTGGTCCCTCCAGATCGCATCCCACGGCGCCGGCCCAGCCGCCGCCGCGGCCGCCCCACCCGCCGCCAGCTCCGCCGCCGGCCCCAGCCCCGGCCCTGCGGCGCCCGCTCTCCAGGCGTCGTGCCAGGCCGGGTGGTGCACGTGGTGGGAGGAGGTGTCCGCGGGGAGCTCCCGCGGGTCGATGCGGAGGGAGGCCAGCAGGTGGCCCACCTGTGCGGGTCGGTGAGGAGGAGTACGGGTGGGTGGGTGGTGGGCTCATCAGGAAGGGTGGCCTAAGGCTAGGGCCTTGACGGGATGTGGCTGGTAAGGAGGCGCCCGGTGCTCCATTTGGACGCGGCAATGGGAATCCCTGCCCTGCCCTGAGCTCATAACGCCGCCCTGCCCCAAGGTGCTCCCCCGCCCTGTCCGTGTCACCCCCCTCCCGGCCCCCCGCACCTGGGCGTCCGCGAACCGGTCCCCCTGCTCCGCGTACAGGTGCCGGGCCAGGATGGTGGAGCGGTCGCGGATGCGGACCTGGGGAGGAGGATGGGGGGTGGCAGGATGGACGTGTGGCGCTAAGGCCCCCAACCACGGGGCCCACCCACATCCGCATCCATCCCAACATTCCCAAGCCAAAGTCCGCCAGCCCCATTACCGTTGGTCCAGCGCCCTACCCCTGCACCAGCCCCCGCCCTTCGACACTCGCCCCCCCCCCGGGGCCATGCCCTCCCACCTTGTCCCCCACGCTCAGCTGCGCCGACAGTTCCGGGGGCAGGGGGGCCGCCAGGGGCCCGGGCCGCTGGCCGCCGCGTACAAAGGCCTGCAGAGCGGCAGCAGCAGAGCCGACAAGGGCGGAAGATCAGGCTGTGATTGCACACATGTTCCGCTTACCGGGCCCCGCCTGCAGCGCCGTGCCAAGCGCTGCCTCTGCCCCTGACCAGTCCCCGCCCGGCCTCTGCCCTGACCCTGACCCTGACCCCGGCCCAGCCGCGTCCCCTGCCGGACCAGGCCTCGGCTCTTCTCTGCCCCGCTTCCCCCGTGAGCCCTTCCCTTCTTCCGCCCTCTCCTGCCCCTCCGCCCTCCCCCCCACCTGGAAGTGGGGCGCCAGCAGGGGCGGCGGTGCGCCCGGCATGGGGGGCCCCGGCATGCCATGCGGGGGCAGGGGCATGGGGCCCGCGGCTGCCCGAGGGTCCTGCAGGGGGAGGATGGTTGGCAGGGAGAGAGCTGAGGGTGGTGCTGGAGGCCAAGGTTGCGTCCAATTCCGTGTCACCGCCCTGCAGCCGCAATGTGCGTAGCGAGGACAGGACTGGTGCCCAGACCGCGCCAAGATTGCGCCCATATGGATTGCTGGCTGGACTCGCCTGTCCGTGGAAGATTGCGTCCCACTCCGCCGGCCCCGCCCCTGCCGGCCCCGCCATGTGCTGCATCCCCGGCGGGGGCGGCCCGTGGATACCCTGCAGGAACTGCTCCACGGCGGCGTGGTCCTGGGGAGGTGTAACCAATACAAAGGGTAAGGGGCGAAGGAGGCGGGGGCTGAGGAGGGAGGGCGGAGCGGAGGGCGGCAGCCCGACATCAAGCAGTGCCCTTAGGCAGGGCCAGCGCACCACCCGGTGTCGTCCATTGCCCAACCCAGCCCCCGAAGCCGATCGCTTGCTGCGCATGAGAGCTGCAAGCTGGTAGATGTAGCCTTTCGCGACGCCACCCCGCGACCCCACCCCCCTGCCCCCTGCCTACCAGGCGCGGCGGCCCCAAGCCAGGGACCTGCATGCCGCTGCCCCCCGCCATGGCCAGTTCCGCTGGCGTGGGCGGGGGCCGGCCATAGGACGTGCTGGGGCCCGCCCCACCGGCCATACCGGGCAGCTGTAGAAGGGGAAAGGGGTTGAATTGAGGGGGGACGGGGAAGGCGGTGGGGTCGGGCGGCAACGACATCCCGGCGCAATTGACACGCAGGCAACCACCGAAGTCTCGGCGACCACGCACCTCCTGCAGCCGCTCCTGCGTCTTGCCAGCACCACCCAGCAGCGTGTTGACGAGGCTGCCCATCGCGTTGGAAGGGCCAGCCCCGTCGCTGGGCGTGCAGACATCTGAGCCCGCAACCAGGTCACGCAGAGAAGACATGCTGCCTACTTCTGCAATCAACTGGCTGGCAGTGCCCGCGGGCGAGGCTTCAACGCGGGCACGGGCCCCACGCCCACGTCGTCGGCGCCACTAGGCCTTTACTCTCAACTCTCGAACAGCGGAAGGAATGAATGCGCTAGTCTCTATATGCCTAGCTTGTTCGTAACATGCGAGAGCCTGCAGACGCAAAACTAGCTTTCCACGCGTCTGAGGGATTCGCAAAGTAACTTGGCGGCGAGTATGCAATTGGTACTATCGCATTGCGATGGTCATTTGGGAAGAGGTAAGGGTTTGGCGAAAATCGGCCCAAGTGGATCCGGGCAAGCTGTCAGTTTTTGCTCTTGCGACGCTGCGCAGCCCGGCGAGTCTGCATACCAAGCCCATACATCACAAAACACCAACGCAATCCGCTGCACCCTTTGCCCCAGTCGCAGCCCCACGAGCCCAGCGCGCGGCCTCCGCGGACATGTTCCTTTAGGCTAGGGCCCCGCGACTCCCTTGCCCGGTGCCTATAGGAGGACACAACAGTCTCCACGATGTCAAGCGCATCGCTGGTCAGGTTGCTGGCCAAGCAGTCGGACGAGTTGAGCAAGGACATCGACTCGTTCTCCGACCGGTGAGCTCCCGCAGCTTTCCGTCCTCGTCGCCTCAACGGCGAACACGGGCTGAATCAGTTGGCTGTTTACCTCGCGCTGCAGCGCCTTCGAGCTCCAGCGCTTGGCCAAGGCGCTGCAGGAGCGGTCGGGGCGGGAGACGGTGGAGAAGGCGACGCAGGTGGAGACCACCGCCGTCGGCGCCCCCTCCTACCGTAGGTGTTGCAGGCTACGGGTGTCAGGCGCAAAGGTTCCTGGCCCGGGTCCCCCTCAGCAGCACGGCGCTGGCCAGGACTTAGGGAGGCTGGGGCTGTCTCCGTGGGCTGTCCCTGAGGAGCTCCAGCCAGGAGCACCGGCCTTTGAAACCCCAAATCCCCCCACGCACCACCTGTCGCAGAACTCGATCGCGCCAAGCGCCTGGCTCCCTTCGCCTTCTCAGCCCTGGACCGCAAGGTCAACTGGCGCAAGATACGGGCCATCAACGTGGATCGCGTGGTGGGGCGGGGCAAGGACATGGAGAGGGGGAGAGGGGCGGACGTGTGCCGACAGCAAGGAATGCGCCAAGGCCTTCCTTGAACAGGCACCTGAATGGCCTGGGCGTGTGCGGCCAGGGCTGGGGACGAAAGGTCCCCGTTGTGCGTCTGGGCGCGGGGGCTTGGATGGATTGAGGGCGGAGAGTGGTACTGTATGCGCTCAGCCGGTGCGGAGCTAGATCGGCTAAAGCATGGGGTCGCCGGCGCTTGCGACCCACATCCCGACCAGCCCCAGCTAACTATCACCTGACCAACCCACGTCCGTCCGCCCCCCGCCTCTGCGCCCCGCCTGCCGTTCAGGAGCGGGACACGGACGTGCGCTCCGTACTGGAGCTGTACGGCGAGCTGGCGTACGCCAACCTGGACAAGGAGAGCGTGTACGACCTGTCTGAGGCCAACCTGCTTAAGGCAAGGCAGGCTGGGGGGCGGTCTACACAGCTGGCAGCTCGTCACCCGGAGGACTTTTCCACCCCCCACCAAAGTGATCGCTCCTTGGCCCTGATGCCGCCCTCCTTCTGGCTCGCCCGGTCCCTGCCTCTTTCCTTCCGTGCAGCTGGTCCGCTGCCTGCAGATGCTGGTGCAGTACCAGCAGTTCCAGATCGAGCAGGGCCTGGCCACGATCCAGATCCTCAAGGAGGACCAGGCGAGCCGGGCCGGGGTGACGTGGCGGCTGGCGGACGCACAGACGATGAGCGGGGCACCTGGACGGGGTGGCTGGGCGGGGTGGCAGACCTGCAGACAAGTAGAGGTTCACCCAGACCGGGTGGCGTGGGCGGGCTGGCCCCACAGCAACTACAGCCAACAGCCCTTCCGGACGTGTCGGGCGTGGCCCGCAGCGGGCGCCATGGGTCTAAAGCTGCTGCCCTCTGCCCGCAAACGCCCCTCCCCCCAGGTGGCCACGGTGGGGCTGCTGCGCATGCTGCCGCACGTGGATGTGAGCGAGGTGGAGGAGCACCTCATCCGCCTGCAGAGTGGGTTGGGGCGGGAAAGGGGACAAGATTGGCCTTCCCCAGGCCAGCAAGCCGAAGATGTAGAGGCGCTCGGCTCCCTGTCCCGACCTGTCTGTCCTACCTAAGCCTCCCGCCGCCATGCAAGCCCTTCCTCAACGCCCTCTCCGGTGTGCCTCCATACTCTCTACTCAAGTTCCCTACACTTCCGCCCGCCGCGCACCTGATCCTCACACCCGTTTCGTTCCCCTTCCACCTTCCTCCGCACCTCCCTCCCCCAGAGGACTTCTACCGGGTGGCGGACGCGGACATGGACGCCATGTTCGCACAGGTGGGGAGCGGCTTAATGGGGGCCGGCACGGTCGGGAGGCGTATCTCGAGGAGGCCAGAGAGCGTATGCAGCAGTCTGAGGGGCGCTGCAGCGGGGTGGTGTGGGGCGTGGGAGAACGGGAGGCGTGATGCTTGGGACTGAGGGGTCGTTGCCGGAGGTGGGCCATCTGTGGCAAGGGTACCTTGAGGGAGCGGGGAGGGGGGCCGGTGCAGGGTTCTTTCGGAAGGGGTGGCAGCGCTGCACGTGCCAGGGGCTCGAGGCCGTTCATTCGCCTGGACGCCTCCTCTGCATGCAGTGCCTCACCCCTGCCCACCACTACTCCTGCCCCAGGTCCGCACGGAGGAGCGCACGGGCGCCCGCGACACGGTGGGCGTCAACGTGGACCAGACCAAGGCGGTGAGACCGGGGTGGAAGGGACGGAGGGTCACAGGCTTCTGGAGCTCCCGGTTAGTGGGTGGCAGGGGCAGAGGGTCACGGGTTCAATCCGGAGCTCCCGCCTGTGTAAAGACGCGACCCAGACGCTCTGGAGCGCAATCGCTGGGTCCAAAGGTGTCGAACTCTTGAGGTTTGAAGCCCCACCCTGCCCCTCCACCAACCCTTCCACCACCCCCACCCTCGCCCCACCCCACCCCTCCACCCCGCCAGACCCTGGACCTGACGCAGTTCGGTATCGACCCCAACGGGGGCCCCGACGGCAAGGCAGGCGCCGAGCGCCCCTCGGCGGCCCGCCGCGGCGGCTCCGTGACCCTGGCTCCGGGGGGACAGCAGCAGGGTTCGGGGGCACCCGGGGCGGGGCCGCCCGGGCCGCAGGCGCCCGTCAGCCTCAAGGGCCTGCCGCCGGGGATAGGGCAGTGGTAGCGGCGACCGCATCGTGGGGACGTGGAGGAACGGGGAGCGCAGCAGCGGGGAGACGGGATCATGGAGGGGGAACGTGGGGAGGGGGCGCCATGGCTGTGGGGGGCTGGTCCGAACGCAGGATGAGGGGCACTGGCAGGCAGGAGGCTGGCACACGCGGGCTAAGCGTGGAGGCTGCGTGAACGCGGGAGGGAGGCCGCGGGGTGTAAGGGCGCAGTGCACGCGGGGTGCACCTCGAAACACAACCGCACATCCGGCGCTCCCCACAGCGCCACGCCCTTAACGGTGTCCTTGTAGCTCAAGCTATCAACATCGCGTGACGTCGGGTTTGGCGCGAGCAAGTTCTGCCGGGCAGGGCAGCTTCGACACGCGGCGGACAGCTCCGCCTCGAGACGGGGAAACGGCCGAGAGCCCGCTGCTGGAGCCTCAGTGTTTGCAGCAGCGGAAAGCGCGTTTGGAGCGTGGGCGTGAAGTAGCTCGTGGGCGCGTCGCCGCGTGGCGGCAACCGCCGCGATGCGTGGTCTCGGCGAGATAAAACGCGCAAGCGGCTCCGGCTCCAGGTCCATTCGCCGCAGTCTCGGCATAAGCATACTGCATACAATCAGCTGGACTTGGAGCATACAAGAACGCAACGCCTGGACTTGTCGCACCTCGTCATCTGTTCCCGAAATCTCGCCCCGAGAGTCTCCGCACCGCGCTGCTGGCCCAAATGAGGGCCTCATTGACTCGCGTAAGCGGGCCGCAAGGCGCCTGCTGCTCGGCGCCCCGCGCGCTCGGAGCACGGCCGCTTCTCCTTTGCGGCTCGACTCGCCGACATCGCGTGCTGAATTGTCGCGCTGAGCAAACGGAGCCCGGCGCTCCATCGCAAGCTCCTCCCTCCAACAAGAAGAGCCGCATCCGCAAGCCCGCCTCGTCGCAGTCGGCCCAACAGCTCCGCGTGCCGCCCAGCCTGCAGCCCGGCGGAGGCACCTCCCAGGCCGCAGCTGACGCCGCCGCCGCCGCAACCCTCGCCCAAGCCATGGCCGCCGCCGCTCGCGACCGTCAGTCGCAACCGCCGCCAACCGCACAGCCGACGGCGGCGGCAGCGCCAGCGGCAGCGGCGCAGGTTCCCCGCAGCTTTCGACACGAGGGCGCACCCGACGCTGACGCTGAGGAGCTGCCGGAGCCGCAATACCCGGAGCCGCCGCACCCCGACTTCCTGCCGCGGCCGCCCACCTCCTACTCGGGCGGGCCCTTCGTGAATTTCACCCCGCCGCCGCCGCCACCCGCCCCTGAGGCGCCCCCCCGCAAGCGCCTCGACCTCGAGTCCCTCCGCACGCAGCCGCACGAGTTTGCCTCCATGGTGGGCGGGTGCACGTGCACGGGGGTGGTTGCGTGGAGGGGGGTGCATCACGTGTGCTAGGGTGTAAGTAGCCCGCCGCTTCGCCCGGGCCACGGCCTCACGGATAGGGTAGGAGGTCCCACTCGCAACCTCACAGCAAACCTCGCCAACGCGGCACAATGGCTATGGGGCAAAGGCGTGTCCCGGCGGGCGGTGCTGGCTGGGTGCATGGAAGGCGTGCCCGAGTGGGTGCGATGAGGTGCCACACGGCGAGGCCCCTCTCGAGCCGGGGCTTGCTTGCTCGCTGCCCGGCGCCTCGCCCAGTCCTGCCTCCGCAACCCCTCCCTTGGTCCTCCCCCTGACCCGCCCTCTCCTCTCACCTTACCCCCCTCTTCCTCCTCCCCCCAGGAGGACATCACGGCCGGGGGCGCCATCGTGGTGGCCCTGGACGACACGGACGACGCAGCGGCGGCCGTGGAGTACGTGGCCAGGTACCTGTACGTGCCAGGTGGGTGGAGGGGGGGAAGGCTGATTGCCGGTGAAACCAGCCCTGACGAAGAAGTCGTACAGCACCACAGCGCGCTTGCGTACAGCGCTGGTGAATGGTGGCCTCCACTCTCCTCCGCGCGACCCCTCAACTGACCGGAACCCCTTCACCTGTCATCCCGCCCTAACCGCTCCCCAGGCGTGGACGAGATCCGTGTCGTACACGTGGTGGCGGACCCACGTGGCATGCAGTCGCTGACGTCCCTGGGTCCCAGGGGCGGCCCGGGCGGGTCCCCCTTCGCGCTCGACTCCCTGGACACCGGCATGGGGCCCACGCCCGGGTACCCCGGCGCGGGGTCGGGGCAGGGGGACCTGGCCATGCAGGTGGGGGGCGAGGGGGAGGGAGGGGGGCGCAGGGATGGGGCCAGAACGGGGATGGGAGCCACTACGTCTTAAGCTCTCCTAGCAAGCCTCCTATTCAGGGTCGGGGAAGTGGAAGGGCGGCGGCTGTGAAGGGAGGGGTTTCTGGCGCGGCAGCTGGGCAGGGGTTACGCGCGGGAGCAGCTGCAGGCGCCACTCCGTCTCCTCACCCCTGGTCACATCACCTCCCCGCACGCAAACACCGCCACCTCCATCGTTTCTACCTGCTACCTGCCCCAGGACTATCCCCCCCCCTCCCAGCTTGCCAAGCTCATCCGTCTTGTCCCTCCCTTCCGACCCCTCCGCCCCCAGGACTACATCGGCCGCCTCAACGCCAAGGCGGAGGCCGTCGTCAAGCGCCGCTGCGCCAAGCTGGACGAGATGGGAGTGCCGTACGAGGTACGACACGCCTGCCCGGCCCACGCCGCCTTTCCTCCCTGCCCTCGCCCCCGCCTCCCTACGCCCCCGCCTCTCCTCTCTCCTCTTCCTCACCGCTCCATCCCCGCTGCCTACCTCTGCTCCTCACCCCGTTTCCCCTCCCACCCACTTCCTGCCCCAGTTTGAGCTGCCCCGCCTGCGCACGCCCCGCTCCGCCGCCGGCATCGCCGAGGCCCTGCTGGAGACCGCCCGGGACCGCGGCGCCAAGCTGCTGGTGGTGGCATCCCACGGGCCGGGTGAGTGGGCAGAAGGGAAGGGGTGTTGGGGGCCAGCGCTATCGCTGCAGAGGTAGGGATTTGCCGTGGGGACACGGGCGTCGTGACGGGGTTTCGTTGTGCACCGCGTTTAGGCGGTTTGCGCGGGGGGAGCCCCATGTAGAACCGTCTATGTGAACGGGTACCGGTGCTGACTTTTGCGCCCGCCTGCCTCGCGCCTGCCCCCATCCCTCCGCCCTCCCCCAGGCGCGCTGGCCGAGTACGGCAGCGTGAGCCGCTTCTGCTACCAGCACTCGCCCCTGCCCCTGCTGCTGGTGCCCTCGGAGGATGCGCAGGTGGGGTCCTGGGGGGAAGTGCCGAGAAAGGGGTAGGAAAGATGCTGCGGAAGAGAAGGAAGAGGAGGCGGGAGGGCGGTCCGCGGGTGTGCGAGGGTGTCTGGCGGCGCTAGATCTTGACCTACAACCTCACCCCGCCACCCGACGCGCACACGCCCGCAGTGCGCCGCCACCGCCGGCGCCGTCCACCGCCTCGGCCGCAACCCCTGGGCCCCGCTGCCGCCGCCCATGCCCCAGGTAGGACTCGTGGGATGGGCCAGACGGGCATGCGCCGGCTCAAATTAGCTTCCCCGCTTAGGGTCTCCTTCTTCACCTCCCGCTCCCCTTACGTGGACGTCCCCATTGCACAGCCCGCCGGCATGGGAGCCGCCGCCGTACCAGTTCCCAACGAGATCCAGATCCAGAAGGCCCGCGCCTCCGAGCGGGAGGTCACGTCGGACGCGGCGGCGGTTGCCATGCAGGATGAGTCAGCCGTGTACGACTGGGGCGCGCCCACCATGCCGCTGCCCGAGCGGTTCCGCGAGGCGCCTGCGCCTGCCGCGCCGGCCACCAACGGCCAACCGCCAACCGCCATGGATCTGATCAGCGGCCTGGAGGAGATGTCGGGCGCTGGTCTGGAGGGGTCGGTGGAGGAGGTCCCCGAGGACCTGCCGGGGGCGCAGGCGCAGGCCATGGCAAGGCTGGGGATGCAGCCGCTCGAGGTGCGTGTGCCGGGGAGGGGTGACGGGAGGGCGCAGGTTTCGTGAAGTGGGGTGAAGCGGGGGTTGGCGGGGTAGGGCAGGCGCTGACAGGGTTTGAGGAATAGTAGGAAGGGTGATGGGGCTGGGGCTGGAAATGCTCACAGTTCACCTCTGCCCATCCCCGCGTCCGTCTCCCGCGTCCGTCTCCATTCTAACGCCTTCCCCGCACTGCATCCCCCAGGAGGAGGACCCCGGCCCCGACCGCTCCGGCATGGAGCCGGTGGCTGAGCCCCAGGAGAAGGCGCCGCCCGCCCCCGAATCCGAGGTGGGGAGAGGGAGGGCAGGAGGCTAGAGGCTGTTTAGGCTGGCCTAGCCCGGGGCTATGCTGGTCGGTCCTAGCCGGCCTCCTCCCTCCCCCACCACCCCTCTGCCCTCTGCCCCCCAGGTGCTGCTGGTGGTGAACCACCTGGAGGAGCTGGCCAACGTGTGGCAGTGGGTGGCGGAAAACGTGGTGCACAAGGGTGCGTGGAGGGGTGGTGGCAGGACGGGGTTTGGGGCTGGGACTACGTATGGACTGGGTACCAACAATAACGCTACCATCCCCATCTGCACCTTCCGTGCCCCACAGGCGACACGCTCTCCATCTGCCACGTGGCGGGGCCCTCCGCCTCCGGCCTGGCCTCCCTGCCCACCGCCATCGCCAACCAGCTCAGGTGAGCGGACCTGCATACTGTCGTATATATAGGATTGTCGCACTGCGCGGCCGCACTTGAAAACGCCACTACTCATATGGCTCCCTGGCCTCCGAATGTAGCCACGACAGGGGCTCAGACTGGGTGTTCACGCTGGTGCTTTCTTTCCCGCATCTCCGCAGGCGGCGCGGCCTGGCTGACTGCAGGTACCGTCACCTCTACAGCGGCACGGGCGACCCCCAGGACCTGGGCGACCAGGTGGGGGGGGCCGGGGGCTAAGAAGCAGGGCGGAGGCATGGGGGCATCACCAAGTAATTGCCGGGCTGCCGTGCGTTGTGCGAGGGGCATGAGGGGCGATTCGGATGCCCGTCCACAGCGCTGAATCCCCACCTCCTCCCCACCAACACCCCCCAACCCCAGGTGTGCGCCCTGGCCGCCGGCAGCCCCTCTGTCCGCATGGTGGTGCTGCTCAACTACAGCCGCCGGGGGCTGCTGCAGGAGGCGCTGCACGGCTCCGTGGCCTCGCACCTGTCCCGCAACTGCTGCCGCCCGCTGCTGCTGCTGCAGCTGCCCGAGTGAGGGGCGGCGGTGATGGGGCGTGGAGGTGGCGGTGGTAGGCGGGCTGGTGCGTAAGCGGGAAGTGGAGGAGGGAGGGCAAAGTGACGTGGAGGAGGGATTGAGGGGGAGGAAGAGGAGGAGTTGAGGAGGAGGGAGAAGCGGGTTGCGGGAGAGTGGATCGGTGGATGGATACAGCAGGGGGGGGAAGGAAAGGTAAATACGGTTCTGTACAGTCCGCACCGTGCATACAGCATGGGAGGAGGTAGGAAGGAGGCATCGTGGACGCAAGGCGGCAGGCCTGGACGGAGCAAGAGGACGGTGGCGGTGGCCTCGGTGGCTCAGGGCGAGGAAGGGTGCCAGCCGGACAGGGTTGCTTGGCTCGCGGTTGTGGGGAGGCTCCGCAGGAGACCAGTTTCGAAAGCGGATATAGCTGGAGAGGAGAGGAGGCATGGGCACAACGTTGGTGAAGCATCCATTGGACAGTCCGCTGTTGAGGAGAGGGCATGGGGAAGCCGTCGCCCTGACAGGCCTTGTTTGGCCATGGGGAGTGATGGCGGAGAGAATGGTGATGCGTGCAGGCTGGAGAGTGTGAGGCGCTTGACCGCCTGTCCTGCGGCACGTACGCATACGTAACCCTCGGTGGGCTGTATCGTGGGCATAACTAGGCTGTTGTGGTTGACATGTTACGACTGGCGCGTGCTGGCGTGAGGAGGAGTACCATGGTCAAGGCAGAGGAGGGTCGTCAGGCAATCTCGGCACTGGAGGTGTGTGGGCGTAGTTCCTATCGAGTGCAGGACGGGTGGCTGGCCCCAGAGAAGATGTGAAGGGCTGCGGGTCCAGTCCGTTATGCTGACAAGTGCGTCGTCAAGGTGTCGTGTGAGTTACGTGTAAGAGACAGGGTCTCTGACTGCAACTTACAAGGCTTACGCTGCAGCCACACCTTCGCACGTCTTGTCACGCAGCCGCAGTCCTCACCCCTCGTCCCTGCCCCACTTCACACAGCCCTTCGTCTCATTCGTTTCGGGACTGGCCCGCCCCTGCGCACGGCCCCGTCGAGCTGTGCCCCCAAGTCAGGGGACAGACAGAGCCCAGGTCACGCCTCATCTCCACCCCACCCTCGCGCTATCCTTCCCGACCGCCGCACACGTTGGTGTTCTCGGGTCAGCCCAGCACATACCAGTCCTCCCCTCAAACGCTCTCGAGATTCTCAATCCACTTTCACACTTCACACCATCATCACCGCATCGCCCCTGGTAATGCGAGGACCGCATGCAAGGGAGCCGTCGGGGGTAGCCAGGCGGCCGCCAGGGCCTGTGCTTTCAGGCTCCGTAGGCCTCTCACGGCCCCGCCCCCTGCTGGGGAGCGGGGCCTGGCGTGAGATGAGACCCGGGCCGTCATACGCCCCGGCGCCGCCGCAAGCCTCCCCCGCCGCTCCCTTGCATGCCTCTGCCCCGCATTGCCAGGGCGCATCAGAGCAGCCGCTGCCACTCTCTCCGCCGCTGCAGCCTCCGCTGCCCCACCGCTGCCCAGCGCCACCATCCGGCATCCGCTAGCTCACAGCTCCACGCTCCAAGCCAGTTTGAGCCAGGTTCGGCATCCGCTACAACGCCGGCGGGCCCAGCTGGGCCCGGGCTGGGCGGCGTGGGCCCGGCTGGTCCCCGAGCCTGGGCCCGACGGGCCCGCTAGAGCTCGCCCAGGTCCAGGTCCGGGTCGGCGGCGGCGTGCGGCAGGCCGTCGCCCCGCGCCGCCGCGCGCTCCGCCTCCGCCAGCCTGTCCCCGCCTGCCCCGCCGCCGCTGCCGGCGCCCACGGGGGCCGAGAAGACGCCCCCGTGCGCCCGCGCGTACGCCTCTATGGGCGCCAGGAGCTCGGCGATAGAGGGCATGCGCTCCTCGGCCAGCTTGGAGAAGATCTGGGGTGGGGAAGGGGCAGGGGCGGGGCAGGGTGGGGTGGCGGATCTTACAGACCTCCAGCGCAGATGTCTACTGGCCGCTCCCTTCCCCCACCTGTCCTTGCCCGGCCCAGCAACCCCACGCCTCCCCTCGACCACCGTGCCTGCCCGCGCGCAATTCATCAGCCCACCAGCCCTCCCCCGCCCTCCCACCCTGCTCACCAGCTTGCCGTCGAAGTAGACCTCGAAGGCCCCCGTGTTCTGCAGGTTGGTGATGACCGTGTTGCCCACGAACCACACGCCCATGCCCACGCCGAAGCGGTTGGGGGCAACGTTGGCGGTGTACCACTGGAGGGGTAAGGATGGGGGTGGGGGTTGGGGCAAGCGAGTGAGAAGGAGCCCGGGCCGAGCCCCACGGAGAACGAGTGGATGGCCACTCTGGGCACCCAAACCCAAGTTCTGGAGCCCCTGCCCCCCTTTATGAGAAGGCAAGGACCCGAGCTCCGCACACGCACCTGCGGCGGGGGCATGTTGATCTGGCGGAAGATGGTGTCCCCCGCGAAGCACACCGCCAGCGCCGCCAGCTGCACGGCCTGCAGCGCCCGCACGATGGGCACCTTCCAGGCGGGGATGGGGAAGTTGGAGCCATGCACCTCCAGCCCCGGAAAGCCTGGGGATTGATGGCGGGGATGTAGGGGGGTGGGGGGGCTCTCACGCCACAGTTGAGCGCGCCCCGGCGTGGTCACGGATGGTTGGGTGGAAGGTGCGGGATGACCGCGTTGCCCGCGTGCCTCCGGCTGCACAGAGGGACTCACGCTGTCGAACCAAGTTGTTCACTTGGACGAAAGCGCCACGCATGCCTCAGCTGCTGCAGAACGCGATGTGCAGCTTCGCGCCCATGGAGAGGCCATTGTCCGCGTTAACGGCAGGGCTAGGTTGAGCCATCATCAGAGATGGCGACAGCAGGAAGGTAAGGAACCCGAGGAGGGCGCGCCTCGCGGGCATTGCGCTTGGGACTATGTCGCCCTTTGGGCTAGTGACCCCTTGAGTCCGTTTCTGTGTAAAGCTATGGGTTATGACAGTGTTCTAGTTGCAAACGGGCTGGTGTTGGCGGTAAACTGCATGGGGGTCGGCCTGGCATCATTCCAAAGGAGCGCTTCCACGGTCGGCAGCTTGCAGAATTGAGCGCACTACAGTCACCGGGCTATCATGGCGTCCTTACTGCAGCCCGCTGGATTGGCTTGCACAGCCAGCACACCAAGCTCGCGACCACTCGCGGTGCCTTTGCCTCTGCGTCGCGTCTGCGCCCACAGCAGCGCCCCCTCGACATCAAAGTACTGCAATTCAGCGCTGTCGGCGCCGTGCGGCTTGGAAAGCCGACGAAATGCGCTCCTGCCGGGGCTTCCGCGGCGGCAAGCCCGTGGCGACCAGCTCGTAGCCCAAGCAGGGGCAGCAGGAGGCATGGGAGGCCACGGGGGAGGGCTTGGGGAGCCGGTAAGCGCTTCTCCGTGCTTGCCGGGCGCGAGGCCATGCGCGTGCACCCGCCAGGCCATCGCCACGGGGGCGACCAACACGAGCGCCGCTCGCAGGTCGACTCCTGGCCCAAGAAGCTTCTCCTAGGTGCAGCCGTGCTCTACATGGCAATCGTCGTGCTCATACCGTTCTTCAACGTCTTCTTCCAGGTGGGGTCGGGTCGGCCGCGGCCTGGTCTCGGCAGGTCGTCGGGGCACTCTCCTGTTTGCGTTATGAGCACTCATCCCTCACGGACTGTATCGAGAGCATGCCGCAATGGGGCGGCTCGATGGGGGGGCAAGGGCAGGAGCAAGGTCAAGGCGGGGCTTGCGGGGGTTTGGCGGAGGGGGGGGGGTACCAAATGCAGTGTGAGCAAGCGTGGGCGGGTCCCGGCTGTCACGCAGCTTTCCTTGCGGAGGACCGTAGCTAGGCCGTCAGCCGGTGCCTTTGTCAGGGACCTTGGGGCACCATCGGCACAGCCAGAGCAACACACCAGCACCACACGCCCTGGGTCCCCGCCCATCCCCTTGCTACTGTGCTGACACGACGGCTTCCCCTCAGACTGGCTCAAGCCCCTGTGCCCCAGCTCACTCCATGAATCTCCTCCGCCCTTCCTCTACCCCTACTACCCTCTGACCCCGCCCCTTGCCGCCCCCCCACCCCCGCAGGCCTTCGCCAAGGGCTTCATCGCCTTCCTGGAGCACTGCGCGGACCCGGACTTCCTGCACGCGGTGGGGGAGAAGGAGGGATAAGGATGGAGGGGTGGAGAGGGGGAGGTGGAGGGCAAGGAGTAGGGGGAGAGGTGGTGGAGAAGGGGGAAGGGGCAATGGGGGGAAGAGGGTCCAAGAGGCGGTCCAGGCGCGAGGGGTAAGGTGGCATATCGTCGTCCTGCACGCGGTTCGGGGGTGGTGCTAGAGAAGGCGTCAGGACAGGGACAAGGTGGCACTGGGGGCGCAGGTGTTCATAGCCGGCCTCTAGGGAAGGGACGGGCCATGAAGCCGTGGCAGAGGGGAATGCAGGAGGCTGTTACTGCCAGCTGGGGCCCAAGCGTATGTCTTGCAGGCAGGGTACCCTGCGGAGGGCGTGTTCTGGGCCTGGGCCTGGGCCTGGGCCTGCGCCCCCGACCCCCGCTCCGAGCGGCTGTAGGCGCCACACCTTGCTTCCCCTCATCCCTCACCCCTGCTTCTCCTGCTCACTTCCCCTCCCCTCCCCTTCCCCGCGCAGCTCAAGATGACGCTGCTGCTGGCGATCACCACGGTGCCGCTCAACACGGTGTTTGGAACCATCGCCGCCATCAACCTCACGCGGAACGAGTTCCCGGGCAAGGTGGGGGTGGGGCGTATGGCAGGGCCGGGAGGCAGGGGGTGGGTTGTTGGGAGGCAGGGGGCCGGCGGGAATGAGGGAAGCCGCGTCGGGGTGAATTGGCGGGAGGTGGGAGGGCCGGGAGGAAGTGGGAGGGCCGGGAGGAGGGAAGGCTGCGCGTCACGCAGGCGTTCGCGCGCACGGGGGCTAGGTTTGGAGGAGGGGCATGGCAGAGGGCGGTGCTTCTGGCGAGGTGCAGCAAAGGTGGGTGATCAGTCGGGCTGGGGTGCTTCTGCGTGCGGCGAGAGTCCGTCTGTCTTACAGGCCCACTCAGGCCCAATCCTGCCAACTCCGCATCCCCCCGCCCCCGCCCCCTCTCCCGCCGTGCTCCCTGACGAATACCCACCCTCTCCCGCCCCCACCCACACACCCGCCGCACTCCCGCGACCCCTCTCTGACGCCACCCCTCACCCTTCCCCTCACCCTTCCCCTCACCCCTCCTCCCGCCCCTTCACTCCCACCCCCAGGTGTTCCTCATGTCCCTGCTGGACCTGCCCTTCTCCATCTCCCCCGTGGTCACGGGCCTCATGCTGACGCTGCTGTACGGCCGCACGGGCTGGTTCGCGGAGCTGCTCAGGGCCACCGGGCTCAACGTGGTCTTCGCATTCACGGGTGCGCGCCTGGGCCTGGGGTGGGCCTGGTCGGGGCCTGGATGGGCCTGATCCGGGTGGGGTGGCTGGGTGTGCAGGCCTACACTGCGCAGGTGCCAGCTGAGGGCTGGGTGGGTGACAGGGTGGGGCAGTGAGGGGTCTAAGGGCTGCCGGCTGCAGCGAGGAAGCGCGGGAAGCGGTGAGGGGCAGGCCTGAGCGGGGCCCACAGGCCCATGACGGCTGCAGCGAAGAGGTTTCCAAGGGCGTGCAGCGGGGTGAAGGGCTTGTTAGGGCCTGAGGGTGGTGGGTGAGCAGGTCTGCACTGGGCAGGTCGCAGCTGAGGCCTAGGGGGCCGGTGAAGAGGGCAGGGCTGCTGGCTGCAGCGAGGAAGGAGTAGGGCCAAGGTGTGAGGGCAGAGGGCTACTGTGCACTGCGCATGGTAAGGGCGGGGGGCGGTGAGGGTGCGAAGGGCGCGAGAGTGGTGGTGCAACCGGAATGGGCAGGGCACATGTGGGGACGGAGGGGCCCAGGTCTAAGGAGTAGGGGAGTGCTCTCGTCCGACGGCCACCGCCAGGGGCAAGGACGCTTTGCCCCCTCGCAGCGTCAACGTAAGGATGATTAGGAGCGGAGGGCGGGGCTGGGGTCAGCGCAGGCAGGCCGCTACCCCCGCCTTATCGTTTTCCGCTCTAAGAAATTCCCTCAACCCGCCCTATCCCCAACCTCCCTCCCAGGCATGGCCCTTGCCACCATGTTCGTGACCCTCCCCTTCGTGGTGCGCGAGCTCATCCCCATCCTGGAGAACATGGACCTCAGCCAGGAGGAGGCGGCGCGCACGCTGGGGGCAAACGACTGGCAGGTGGGCGGGCGGGGGAGGAGCGGAGGGGGATGATTGGCGGGGGACGTGAGGGTGGGGAGATGAAGCTTGTCCTCCCTCACCCTGCCCCCGCCCTCCACCCTCGCCCCCCAGGTGTTCTGGAACGTGACTCTGCCTAACATCCGCTGGGGCCTGCTCTACGGAGTCATTCTATGCAACGCCCGGGCCATGGGCGAGTTCGGGGCGGTGTCGGTCATCTCTGGCAACATCATCGGCAAGACCCAGACGCTGACCCTGTTTGTGGAGTCTGCCTACAAGGAGTACAACACGGAGGCGGCCTTCGCTGCGGCCGTGCTGCTGAGCCTGCTGGCGCTGGGCACTCTGGCCATCAAGGACAAGGTGGAGCAGGCGGCGGCGGCGGAGGCAGCGAAGTAGATGGACTGAGGGGTCGAGTAGCGAGTAGCGAGGCAGCTTTGGACGAGAGCGCTGGCGCAGGCGGTGAAGGGCAGGGTGGGTCAAGAGAATGGATGGAGTGGGGCCTCTGCATCGTGTACGTGCCATTCACGTGAGCGCAGCAGGGGTCGTGTCTGAAGGCGGGTGTGCGGGTGGGCTGGTTTGAGGGCTTCCAGGGCTGGCGCCCATAACCGGCCATCTGGTCAGTTTGAGCGGACTATCTTGGCACGACATGTCCGGTGCTGCCGGTGTGGCAAACAAGTTACACGTCAAATCAAAGCTGCCCCTCGGCGCTTTGACTTGGCCGGGCCTAACTGCTGCTGGTTGATGAGATAACTCCTCGCTCGACATCGTCTGCTGCGCGCCCGTCGCATGCGGGAGCGAGCACTGCTATCACTTAGGATACAGTTAGTGCAACATCTGAGAGCTCTCGGCTCCGGAGACCGGAGACCTCGCCACCAGAGCTCGTCATCATCATGGGCGGCTGTGCTTCATGCATTGGGAAGCCTGCGTGCGTGCACACAAAGCCGGACAAGGTGCGTATATGCCTTTATGGGCCCTCCGGAAAACGACGGTAACCGTCAGGTACCGAGCATCGCTGGTACGCATCCATCTCACGGTCACTTCTGTGGCATAGAGGGCAGGTGTATGTCGCCGCCTCACCTGCCATCTCTCTCGCCCCCCGGTCCGGCTTTCGCTCGCCAAGACCAAGAATGGACAAGTGACCGCCCACCATGACATATGGGCACACGAGCTGCGTCGGAGTCCGCATCGTCCACCTCCTCATCAACGGCATCCGCAGCAACGAAGCCACTTAAACCCCCAAAGAAGTCACTGGTGGTGGGTCATGTGCACATGTGCACCGTACGTGCGTCAGACACGCGTGCGCTTGCAACCCGTGCCATACCCCCAGACCCCCCTGCCCCCCGCCCGCCGTCCCCCCAAGACCCTGGCCAAGAAGGGGCTCACGTACACACGGGTGGTGTTAGCGGAGCTGGGGCCGTCCCTGCCACCCCCGGGTAAGCGGTGCACAGTTAAGCCGGTTGCTGCACCTCCCTCTATCTGTCCCCCCACTGCCCCCCTCCGCTTCCATTGCCTTGAGAAACCAGAAGCGCCTTGTAACGTGGCTAAGAATTAGGCGTCCCCTACTGCCCCTCTCCACACAGGCGACAGGGCAGCAAACCTGGTCGTGGCTGTCCTGGGACTTGTGGAGACCGCCGTGGCTAACAGGGACAACTTGACAGAGCTGCTTTGCCGGGCGCTGGCGTTCCTGGACATCCTGGCGGCCTACCCAGAGGAGCTGCCTCGCCTGAGGCGGTACAGGGAGGTGGTGGGCAAGTACACTGATCACCTGGAGGTATGTGGGCTGAGCTGGGTAGTATCGGGTGGGTAGGAGCTGGGAGCGAGGGTGGGATACTCGTACATGTTGCCTGTCTTCAAGCTTCAAGCCTCACGGCGCTGTGCGCCCCACGCAGAGCATCAAGACGCACGCGGAGGTCTACTCCAACAGGAGCTGCCTGTTGAAGCTGGTCACCGTCGGTGGCGATGCAAGCACCTTCAAGCAGCTTGCGGAGGGTATGCGGGACCTGGGGGAGCAGGTGATGACGCTGGTGGGAATGGACAACAACGCGCGGATGCAGGAGATTAAAGTGCTGCTACTAAAGGTGGCCCCGTACCAGGTAGGATGGCGAGGGTGAGATGGGGTTAGAGTACCACTTGCTTTCGGCACATGCGGAAACCTGAGGTGCTGTGGGGTCGATCAGGCCTGTCCGCCATTCTGCCCCAGGACCCGTCCGCCGAGGCCCGTGAGCTGGTGGAGCAAAACGGCGGACTGGATGCTGTGGTAAAGGATAAGAACCTGCTGAACCTGGTGGTTGAGAAGCTGGACATCAGCAACCGTGTGACCATTGCAGTGGTAAGCAGCCGTGATGTCAACGAGCCGTGAAGAAATAAGGGTCCGGGGGGAATGGGGCGAAGGGTGGAGGGTGGCTCCGGGGGTAATGGAAGGTAGGGCGGCGGGGGCATACTCGGGTGTGAGGGCGAAGGGCTGGGAGGTGGGAGGCCAGGGAGGCTCGGGGGCACAGGGCTGGGAGGTACTGGGCTTGGCGGCTGGGGGCTTGGCGGTAGAGGCGGCCGGAGCGGATGGGGTGGCAGGCCCGGGCTCTGATTGGGCGGGGGATTGGGTGGCTGGGGGCTCAGAAGAGGGTAGGGGGGCACTGGGCTTGGAGGGGAAGGGCTCGGAGGCAGGGGGCTGGGAGGAGAAGTCCTGGGAGGCAAGGGGCTAGGTGGTTGAGGGCTAGGAGGAAGGGGGCTGGGAGGCGTGGGGCTAGGCGGCCGAGGGCCGGGCGGCAGGGGGCTGGGCGGCAGGGGACTGGGCGGCAGGGGGCTGGGCGGAACATAACTCGGAATGCGGGGCTGACGGGTGCTATCCCGTTTGTTCCGCGCAGATATGTTCGCTGCTGAGCTCCGGACCACATCAAAAGATTGCGCAGCCCGACCTGCAGCTCTTCTGGTTCACGCACTTCCGCGGCGAGTCCAAGGTGCCCTGGTGAGACCCGCCCTCTACCTGCCGTGGGCCTCACGCACGCACCGTTCGTACGCACCGCACCACAGTCTGCCTAACCCTCCATGGAGCCATCGTGACGACCGCTTCATTCCTTCGCTCGGTTGCTTGCTGACTCACCCGCAGGGAGGAGTTATGGGACAAGTTCCCCTCAAAGCTGGAGGAGACGCTGCAGGACGCCGCGTTGGTGAAGCAGCTCTGCACCCTACTGGAAGATACGGGCCGGAGGGATGCGTTTCAGCAAGTGCTGGAGCGCTGCAACGGAAAGACGCTGAGCGCGTGGGAGCTCTCGAAGGGCTTCAATGAGACCAGCGACCTCCTCACCCAGATTTGCCGCCTGCTGGACTGCGAAGCGCCCATGCCGCGGCCTCTGCAGCATGCACCGTCCAGCCCCAAGCGTACCGCCGAGGCCACGCAGCCGGATGATGTGGCGTCAGTTGGGGCTGCGGTTGCCTGGCCGTCGCAGCTGCCTCCGCTGCCTCCGCAGTACATCGGGCGCGGGGAGGAGGCCGAGGCGGTAGCGTCATACCTGCGGGAGCGCGGCTTGCTTGTGCTGCTGGCACCCGGGGGCATGGGCAAGTCCACCCTGGCAGCGGACGTGGCCGCTCGGCTGTTCCGCGCCGGGGATGCAACTGGCGGGGCGCTGTGGGTCGACCTTCGGGAGGCGGGCAGTGCGGAGGAGGTGGACGCCCGTTTCTGTGCAGCGCTAGGCACAAAAGTGGTGAGTAGCGCGCCTGCCGGACCCTAGAGCCCAGTCCCAGGAGGAGCACAACAGTCTCCCTGACCGCCGGCCCTTCACTCAGGTGTTGACCTTACTAGGCTCTAAACACCCTGTTTGTTAAATGACATCTGCTTGTCCATCCCCAGGAGAAGTCCGACAACGCGGCCCGCATCCTGGCCGCCATTCGGCGTCTGGCTGACAAGTCCGGCGGCGGCAGCGGCTTATGGGACATGGCGGCTGTGGTGGTGGTGGACAATGCGGAGGACGCCATGCTGCAGGACGAGGCGAAGAGCACGCTACGGGGCCTGCTGCGGGAGGTGAGGGCGTATGGTTCCTGCACTGGATGGCCACTGCGCTGGGATTGTTGAGCTCAATACCGGTGATTGCTTGATGCGGTGACGTGTTTGTCCCAAACGTCCGCCCTCTGCAGATGTTGACCGAGGCCCCCTCCGTGCGGCTGCTGCTCACCTCCCGCACACCGCTGGGCGGGGGCCTGGCGCTGGAGGAGCGGCACGTGGGCGCCATCAGCCCTGAGGCGGCCGCACGGCTGGTGCGGGCCACTGCACCAGACCTCACCATCAACCAGACAAAGGACGTGGCGGCGGCATGCCGCAATGTACCGCTGGTGCTGAGGCTTGTGGCGGAGGCCCTGGCGTACGGGCGGCTAGTGATGGAGGTAGGTTCCACACCTGCACACACTCTCCCGAGCCCCCTATCTGTCAAACATGTCTCCTACAGCACACGCCCTTAATTGCATGCCCACGTGCGTCCCTCACCTGCCCTCCTCGCCACAGGACCTGCCCAAGCTCTCGGCAGCGGCAGCGGCAGGGTGCGCCAACACCGACCCCACCAGTGCCACTGTTCGTGTCGTGCTGGCGTCCCTCGGGCACGCACAACAGCAGGCGGCCGCCTGCCTGGCCGTCTTCCCTTCTGCCTTCGACGTCGATGCCGCGGCTGCAGTGCTCGCCCTCACCGGCTCTCAGCCTCTGGTCCTGCTACGTGTGCTGTGCCAGCACGGCGTACTGCAGCGAGCGGACGGGCAGCGTTACGTCATGCACATGCTTGTACGGCAGCAAGCAACGGATCTCGGCGTGCAGGTGGATGGCAGCCTGCGCCCCTGTGCTGAGGGCCGCTTCGTGCGGCACATGCTGCGCCTGCTGCGGGAGTGGGCTGCCATGTACAAGGTCCCGGAGGAGTGGCGCCAGGCCCTGGCGGCGGCGCGGGAGCGGCAGGCTGATCTGGGTCGGCTGTTCGAGCTGCTTGAGGGCCTGACACCGGAACACGGCGTGGACGTGGCGGCTGTCGCACTGGACCTGACAAACAAGCGGAGCGTAGAGTTCCTAATGGTGCTATGCTTGGTGCGGCCGATGCGGGGGCCCTGTGAGGCCCTGCTGGCCCTGCTGGAGCCTGGAGCAGCATCAGCAGCCGGGCAGGGTACGGAGGCCGCTTCAGGGGTGACTGGCTCAACCCCAGAAACAGCAGCAGCATCGATGCTTTACTTCTTGGGCCGCTACGAGGAAGCGGACCGGCTATACCGCCAGGCGCTGAAGGTAGCAGCAGACCACGTCCTCGGCCCTGACAACCCGGGCACCTACTCTGCGTTAGTCAACCTGGGAAGGTGCCTGCAGGCACAGGGCCGCTACGTGGAGGCAGAGCCGCTGTACTGCCAGGCGCTGGATCTGTATCACCGTGTCCTGGGTCCCGAGCACCCAGACACCATCACCTCCATCGACAACCTGGCGGGCTGCATCAAGGCACGTGGTCACTATGAGGAGGTTGAACTACTGTACTCCCAGGCGCTGGAGCTGCGGAAGCATGCCTTGGGGCTTGAGCACCCTGACACCCTTGTCATTATGATCAGCCTGGCGGGAAGCAAGGAGGACCGCGGTCTCTATGAGGAGGCCGAGGCGCTGTACCGGGAGGCGGTGGAGCTGCGGAAGCGCATCTTGGGCCCGGAACACCCAGACACTGCTCTCGCCATGCGGAAACTGGAGGCGTGCATTAGCCACTGAGCTGCATAGCGGGCAGCTCTCTATGGTGGGGAACGAAGGACGGTGGCGGGGGGGAGGTAGGGTCAGGGCACGCTAACACACGTCGGCTCAGGAGAGCTAGCTTAGTGACAACCGCCCTCCCAGGCAGCATGTGTCGAGCGCGAGGTGCAGGGCAGGGGTCGCGGCCTCGCGGGGCGGGGACGGTAGAGAGCGCTGAGGATGGGATTTCTTGGATGGGGAGTGGGCTGTATCAGCAGCGGAGGGAAGGTGGCGTAGGTGGCGAGCGTTGGCCTCCCCCCCAGCCGTGCCTGCTGAGGTGCTGAAGCGCACGATTGTTGACCATGGCCATATGCATCAGTAGCGGCTAGCAGCCTGCGGCGGCGCGGGGGACCGGCCGGGCAGCCGGCGGCTGGCTGAGAGGTGGGGGTACGTGGGGTGCTCAGGTGCTTTGGCGACCATCACTCCTCCGTCAGGCTTGCACGGCCCTGCACCGCACGGCTCCGGGCAGAGTCGGGACTGGCTGCGCTACCGGGCGCTATGTCTGCGCTTCAGTGGCTGGGGAGCGCGACTGCTCGAGGTTCAGGCGGCTGCATGGTCTGGCGCCAGACAGCACGCACTAAATACGCCGTAGTAAGCCTCTCGGCCGAATCAAAACGACCCGTGTTGTGTTACCGAATGCCGTATGGTGCTACCCTGGGTCCACCTGGGCTCCAGTAACAGCAGAGGCCCAGAAGCATCCTTACTGCAGATCAACGGCGCACAGCCGTGGGCAACCCTTGGCCTGGTTGCTTTGCAAGTACCCAGACTCTCTTCCAGTGCCTGCCTGGTATTCCACCACACGCGCTAGTCCGTGAACCAGACCCCCGCCATGGGCCTCCGCATCTTGTCAGAGCCCGCCCAAGCTTGGGACCCCAGTCTGCGGCTCGGGCCACACCACCATGCGACTGCCGACAATCACGAGAACGTTCTCCTAGCCCCGGCCCATGGTACACGGGTGCTTGCTCCTCGTCGCCGCCGGCTGCACACGGGAGCATCTGCTGCCGGCTGGGCCGCACCCTGCGGCGGCCGCCAGCCCCACCATGTCCAGCCCCACGTCGCCACCCGCCCCGAGCTGCCTGTGTCACCGAGCCACGACGTCCGGACGGCGGCTCCTCAGCCCCAGCCTCAGCCCGGTACGCCACAGCCGCCGCCCGCTCCTCGCCGGCCGCTACCTGCTGGGCCTGACCCTGCCCGATGCCTCCGAGTGCTCCTCCTCCTCGATGGTGGCCACCCCCGGGGCGTAGCCGTAGGGGTAGGCGTACATGGAGGCCGAGGGCGGGGGCAGGTGCAGCCCCTTGGCGGCCGCCACGGCGGGGTCCAGGAACACCGCCTGGGAAGGCGAGGAGAGGAAAGGGGTGGGAGGGGGTTAGGCGCAGAAAGATCCCAGATCAGGGTCCTACTCTGCATTCCGTGCCACTGGCAGCAGGACACTGCCCTCAGCGCCTTGTCCCTGCGCCCCGCCCCCACGGCCCCCGCTCCCCACCTTGTTGAGGAACTCTGCGAAGCGGATGCTGTAAAGCTTGGGCGGCGCCACGGAGATGGCGTACGAGTCGTGCGTCACGGACTTGAACGTGCGCTCAAACACCTGGGCGGGAGCAGGGGGGTGAGGCAGGCAGTGAAGAGGCGCTGAGGTGATAATGAAGATGGGGTACCAAGGGTTCACAGAGAAGCAACAGCCACGCCCTCAGCTAAAGGCACCGCCCATGCCCGCAGCGCTCTATGCCTAGCAAGCACGGCGCCCAGCCCCCCAGCAGCCGGCCCTTGGCGCAGGAAGCGCCCACTGCTCCGCGCCTGGGCCCCACGCACCTTGCGCGGGTTCCAGTCCTGCAGGATGTCGATGATGCCGAAGCACAGGATGACCTCCTCGGGCGGCTGGCTGTCGCGCTGGGGGGCGGAAGGGGGGCAGCGGGGGCAGGGGAGAACGAGGTCGAGCGGCATGTAGGGATGAGGGCGGGCCGGCCGGTCTGGCATACGGAGCACGCTAGCGCCTGCCTCCCTCCCTGCATCTGTCTCGCTCCACCCCTCCCTTCCGCTCTCCCGCCCGGTCCAAGTACTCACGCTGTGCACCGCCAGCGCCCGCATCTGGTAGCCCATGCAGGCGGGCTGCTTGAGCGGCAGCGGCTCCTCCTCCTCGTCGCTGGCCGCCTCCTCGGCCTCCTCCGCCACCCGCGGCATGGAGTCGGCGCCGTGCCGCCGGGAGGCCAGCGCCTTGAGCACCGTGGCCGGGCCGTCGTACACCTGTACGGTGAGCCGCACGAGGTGTGCACGCACGCGGATGCAACCTTGTGAGCATGCGCAAATGGGGCACAGCAATACACTGGGGAGGGCCTGTCCCGCCTTTCAGCGTACTCTGCACCCGGGCCCAAGCATACATGCGACCCACACGCCTCCTCGCCCCAGTCTGCAGTTGCCCCACCAACCCGTGCCACACACCGCAACCCCCACCTTGTACGCCTTCTTGCTCCGCTTCTTGAGCTGGTCGCCCAGGATGCGCAGCCGCGCCAGGTCCAGGATGTCCTTGATGCGCTGCTCGCCGTAGGCCATGCCCCGCATGCGCTCCTCGTACGTGCGCAGCTGCTTCTCAAGGTCTGAGCGGCAGGCGGGAGGGGGGCGGGAGCGTGGGGTTCAGGAGTAGCATGGTGGGAGGCACAGAGGCTGAGGCGTGGCGAGGGGAGCCGCTCTGACGATGATGGGGCACGGGCCACGCCCCGGCCAAGCACGCCCTGTACCACACGGCTACGCTGCGCATGTCGCGATTAGCAGCTGGGGCCATGACTCGATGGCGATGGCCAGCAGGGCACCAATCGCACCCTGCCAGAAAAGCTCATGCCAGCAGCCCCCAACCCACCCGGCCGGTCGTAGAAGAGGTCGAAGTTGCGCGACGTCACGTGCTCGCCGTCCTCCTCGCCCGGGGTGGGCCGCGCCACGTGGCCCGCGGGGGAGGGCACGGAGCCGTTCCGCCCCGTGTTGGGCGAAACGCGCTGCCCTGCGGAGGGCGGGACCGGGTGCGTGTCAAACGACAGGAGGCGAGGATCAACCGT
This sequence comes from Edaphochlamys debaryana, assembly GCA_016858145.1. NCBI lineage: Eukaryota > Viridiplantae > Chlorophyta > Chlorophyceae > Chlamydomonadales > Edaphochlamys > Edaphochlamys debaryana. The sequence continues at coordinate 459,261 of JAEHOE010000097.1, read as the reverse complement.
GCAAGGCACCGGCACGGGTTGTGCAGGGTGGGCTGTACCAGGCAGGGAGAACGTCGCACCACACGCTGCCATCACAGTCCTGCGCTTGCCTGGGATGTCCTCTGCGTCATGCGATGGGCCCGACTCCAGCGTGAGTCCCAGCGCGTGCGGTTGCGCGGGCGGCGGTGGGTTGACCCCGCCTCCCCCGCTGCTCTGCCGCAGCCCGCCGGGCCCTGGCCCCAGGGCCCCCCCTGGCCCGCTGCCAGAGCCGGGCCCTGGCGACGGCCCCGGCCCGAGCCCCGTGCCCGAGCCTGCGCTGGGCGCATCCTCCGGCCCCCCCGCGTGCCCGTGCCCGATGGCCGAGTCCCCCTCCGCCGCCAGCCGCGCCCGCGAGCAGAAGTGGATGCCCAGCAGCAGGGAGTAGTCCATCACCTGGGGCGGGGCGGGCAGGGGAAAAGACGCGGTTATCAGTGTGGTGCGTACTAAGTGTACTAGAACCTATGGGCAGCAGGCCTGGGCGAGGTCCAAGTGGGGTCCAGACCAGGACCATGGGAGGCCCAAGCGAGGCCCCCGCTCACCTCCACGGAGCGCAGGAACTCCGCGTCGTTGGAGATCTGACGGATGAGCATGGCGTGGGTCTGCGGCTCCACCAGGAACTGGGGGAGGCGGAAGGGTGTGGAGGATTGGTGCTGGTGTGGGGCTCAGGGCATCAAGGCATCAAGGTAAGAGAAGCGTGAAGGGAAGATAATTGACAAGCTTCCGCTTGCTGGCCCGTCGGCTTCCACCCTTTCCATCCAGCCCCCCACCTGCAGGTCCAGGTCCAGGTCCTTGAAGACGGTCTTGGGGTCGTTGGGCGGCACGCGGGGGCCGGTGGTGCGGCCCTCGGTGGAGCCCTTGAGGTCGAACTTCTTGTGGATCTAGAATGGGCGGGTGGCAGGTAGAGGGAGTAGTGTTGGAGCCGAGAGGCCGGCGAGTTGGGGACGAGGTAAAGGGAAGTCCTAACAGGAGCAGGGCGCCAAAGCTCTCCGCCTCCCAAACAAATTCAACCAACACACACCGCCTCAGCTGGGCCATGTCCCTCGCCCCTCGCCCCACCGCCGGGCTCAGGGCCCACCCCCAAGGCCCCCTCTGCCGCTCCCCCCACCTGCAGGTCCGTGTTGAACATGTTGTGCATCACCACGAACCGCACCGTGCGGCCGTGCACCTGGGGGCGGGAGCAAGTGGGGCAGCCGGCGTGTAAGCGGGGGCGGGGACGGCCAAGCATGTGACCCGGCCAAGCGCACGGACAGCCAAGCGCAGGATGCCCCTGACACATGGCCCCTCACAGAGAGCTGCCAAACACTTACAGCCCGGCCACCCCCACAGCCCACCTGCTTGACGCCGTGGACCCCAAAGAAGCGGATCACCAGGTTGGCGGGCTGGCTCTCCATGTAGCTGCGGAAGGGAGGGCCAGGCCAAGTGACGGGCGGGGGCGCGGCAGTGTGTTGACGCGCCACGCCAAGCTTTGTTCACATGGGAGCAAGCACTACCAGCCCATATGCCCCATCACCCTCTCTCCTCTCCTCTGTCCCCCCACCTGTAGTACTTGGGCAGCATGTCTATGAGCGTGCGGATCTCGGTCTTGCGCATGGTCTTGACCAGGAAGCGCTCGTCGTCCGACAGGAAGAACATGCAGCCCGACTTGCCTGGGGAAGGGCAGCAGGGGCGTTGTTGCTGTGTCATCACCGGGAAAACTGAAGTCCAAACTGGTGTCAGTGCAGCTGCGCTGCCCTAAGGCGTCAGGGGACTGGTCCCTTCCCGCTCCGCCCCCAGGTGCACCGCAGTATGCGAGAGGTATCCCCCAACCGGCAGGCGGTGTGCGGTTAAGACGGGCGCTCACCGGGGGAGTTAAGCTGCCACAGCGCCGATGAGCCGCCCAGGCTGAGCATGTAGTCGGCGTCCGTGATGCCGTACATGTTGCGCAGGTTGCGGAACACGGCGGGGGAGTAGTCCTTCCACTTGAAGTCGCCGGCGGGGTGCGCGGGCGTGATGTGGCTGCGGGGAGCAGGGGGCGGGAAGAGTTGGAGAAAGAGCGGGGGTTGTCAGAGCAAGGCCGGTCAGCCTCAATGCTCTGTTCCCCTCGGCCCCAGTTCGGTGCGGCCCTCCTCCGTCCGCCCTCCCCCGCAACAGAGCCTGCCCCCCCATGCCCTTCAGCCGGCCCTCCTCGGCGCGCACCTCCCACCGCCCACTCTCCTCAACCTGCCCTTTCTCGGCCCGCGCCTTTCTTCCCGCGCCAACCGCCCTCCCAAGTCCCAACCCAAATCGGCCTCCGCGCTCCTCACCTGCCCGCGCTGGGGAAAAAGACCTTGACCTTCTGCGTGAAGTCCGAGGGCTTGAGCACGTGGCTCAGCGGCAGCGGCGTGCCCAGGCCCCCCGCGCCGGGCGCCGGCGGCGGCGTCTGCGTCACGTGCCCCGCCGCGTCCTGCCCCAGCGTGCCCCGCCCCACGCTCCAGCGGATGCCGTGCTGCAGCCGGAGCATCAGGTTGTAGCTGGGGAGGGGGCAAGACGGGGGTGTAAGAGGGGTTTGGTGAAGAGCGGTCATATGACTCGGCGCCAGGCCGCAAGCGTGGTGGCTTCCAGCAAGCACCAGCCGTGCGGGGCACCGATGCCTTGTGCCCCGTGCGCCCTCCATGTCCGCCTCCATGCCCCCCCGCCTCACCCCGGCATGCCCTTGTACAGCAGCTGCCCGTGCTTCTGCTGCAGCTTCTTGCCGAAGCCCAGCGCGCGCTTGACCTTCTTGGAGGCCTTGCGCGCGCGGGGGGTGCGCTCCTTGTCCTCCTTGTCCCTGTCCTTGTCAGGCTGGGGCGGGAGGAGGGGTTGGGGAGCAGGCGGATGTGAGGGAACGGCCGCTGTAGCATCCCTGCCGTGTACCGCCGCCCCACTGGCCCTCACGCCCGCCACCGCCTACGCAAGCAGCACACGCCCATAAGCCCAATTCAACGCGCCGCCCCGCCCCGCCCCTCCCTCGCTGCTCCTCACCCGGACCCGTTCACCCCTTCCCCCGCCCCACCCGTCTCCCTCAGCCTCAACCTGGCTCCTTACCCCATGCGCACCACTGTATACTTCCCAAGCGCTGCCCTATGTCAGGCGTAGCCCCACCCCGCCCTGTCCCCAGGCCCTCCTCACCCGGCCCCACCCACCCGCTTCCCCCGCCCACACACATCCCTTTCCCTGGAGGCCCCACCTGTCCGAAGATCATCTTGGCGTCCTCGCTGCTCAGCTTGTCCTCCCGCGCCAGCACGCCGTCATCGAAGGCGCGGATGAACACCAGCTTGCCCTCCCGCTCGCGCTCCTTCTCCTTTTCCTTCTCCTTTTCCCGCTCCTTGTCGCGGTCCCGCGCCTCCTTCTCGCGCGCCTCCTTCTCCTTCTCCCTGTCCCTCTCCTTCCGCTCCGCCCCGCCGTCGGAGGAGGACCGGCCCCCTGCGCCCCCGCCCGAGGCGGCGCCTGCGCCAGCGCCGGCCCCGGCTGCGGCCCCCGCTCCGGCTGTGGAGGTCCCCGCCGCCGCTCCAGCCGCTGCTGCTGATGCCTCCGCCGCGCCTCCCGTGGACTCCTTCGCGTGCAGATCTGCGACATCACCGGGTGCGCATGTGGGTCACGTGAGCCGCGCAGAGGGGACGGAACCACCCTGCAACCCACGCTCCCTCCATTGCCCTCCCACAGGTCAGCGCCGGCTCCAATGCCATCCCCACTCCCGTGTCGGTCCCCATCGAAGCCCATGTCCGGCCATCCGCAGCCCCAGGCCCCGGCCCGTGCCCCCACCCGCATGCTGGGGCGTCTCCGGCGTGGTGTGTTGCAGGGACTCGTACACGCGGATGTTGGACACCGAGTCCCCCTCGATGGACGGCAGCAGGCGGCCGCTGTTGGTCTTTATGAGCGCGGCGCGGCGGCCGTCCTTCTCCTTGGCTGCGGGCTTGAACACGCCCACGCCGTGCTTCTTGCCGTCCCGCCAGATGCCGTGGAAGGTGGAGCCGTCCGCGTACATCTTGACGCCCACGCCGTCCCGCTTGCCGTCCTGGCGGGGGGTAGAGAGAGGGGGGAGGGGGAGAAGGCGGGGAGGAGAGGGGTCGGTGGGGGCAGAAGCGAGGCTGGGGGTGGTGGGATTGAGGCACCCGAGCCCTGATACGGGTGCCGCACGGCAGCCCCGGGAAGCAGCTAGGATCAGCCGGCTGGGCCCTGGCGGAGCCTGTGGCCCCAGAGCGAAAGGGACAAGCGCCATGGGCCCCCGCCGGAACGGATCTGCGGCCGGCTGCAGGTCGCGCAGCCCCCATGCGGGACGGCCACGCAGAGGCCGACCCACATCAGAGCTCCTTAGGCGCATGCGCCCTGTCTCGCCAGGGCTTCTGAGCCCGGCCCTCCCATCCCACGAGCGCCAGTCCAAGCGCTGTCCCGACGCCAAGCTGGCCGCAACACCATGAGGGCCCCTGTATCCCAAGCTGACTGCCGTAGCCCGGCCCCTTGACCGCGGCGTACGGGCCAGCCCGGGACATCCCGGCTCCTTAGCGCCTGGCTCTCCAGGCTGAGTCGCTCCAGGCGTGGCCTTCTGACCGAGGAAGAGGCTGAGCAGCAGCGGGCCGCCGCCGAAGGCTCACAGGCCCACACAGGCGCGGCCGGGCCTGCCCAACCCCCAGGCCCCCCTGCCTCCCCGCCCGCACCTTCCACTCCCCGTCGTAGCGCTGCCCCGAGGTCCACAAGTACGTCCCGAAGCCGTGCATGACGCCGTTTCGCCATTCGCCGTCATACTGGTTGCCATCCCGCCAAACGCATGTGCCCAGACCGTGCGGGGTGCCATTTTTTAGCGTGCCCGTGTACTTAGAGCCATCATTGAATACTAGGGTTGCGATCTCCGCTTGCGGGCCTGCGCGGGAGGTAGCACGCTCAGCGACCTGCCCGCAGCAAGACGTCAAAGGTCAGGACTGAACTCCGCACCTGCACCGTGCTCGCCCGGCGGCAGGCCTGGCTCGACGCCCTGTCCGAAAGCAAGAGAAAGCCGTGTTGCTGAAGAGCGGGACCGCCAGAACAGGCGTGCACAGCGTCTGCCCTTGCCGCCCGGCCCCACCGCCGCGCTCATGGTCTCGCTTCATCGCCTTATAGAGTCATGTGGAAACATGAGTGATCAAGCGATGGCAATTAACGGTCGCGCAGGTATGATTCCGGTCAGTTTGCTGCGGGCTTGACCTGTTTTTGTCGGCTCAATGCTGTGATGTAATTTACGTCAAGTGTTCAGCACGTGTATGCACCGCCGCGACTGCGCGACCTGAGTTGGCCGGCATGGGTGCGCCGATGGCAATGGCGAGCCAGGTCGCTGGGGAACGACGCTTCGCCCCGACCTCAAGCCACGCTTACCGGCCCGTGCCCTGCCACTGCTGTAACGCGGCCCTTACGTTCACACTTGCGGCGATTGAGAGCTTCGGCTCGCCGCCACGAACCCGCACCCGCAATCCAATTCCGTTCTACCCTCTCTTTCAGCCTGCCTCGCGTTTCACGCATGTCTGCATAGGCAGTCTGGGCGCGAGGAGCCTTCGGGCATGCCACCCTGCGAGGCGCAGGCCGCTGTGGCGGGAAAATCCATGCCGGCATCGGCGGGGGGGCCCCGCCAGGACGGGCAGCCGCCCAGGTACGTTCACGGCCTGTCTGGAACGCCACCAGCCAGTCGGTGACGCACTGCAAAAATTGATACTTACGGCAGCCTTGGCCGGGTGAAGCACTCTCAGGCCGTGTGGCTTCTCGGTGTGGCCCCCTTGACGGCACGGGGGCGACATTTTGCCGCAGGCTCCCGGACGGGCGGACGAATTCCGGGCCCAACCCCGCGCAGCCCGACCCAGGGTCAGCCGCCGACCCACATGCGGAGTACCTGAAGAAGCTGCGCTCTGCCAAGCGGGCGGCGCGGAGCGAGCTCAGCATCACGAAAGGCGACTGGTGAGGGGTCGCTTGGGGGCGGGTGGGCAGTCGCACGGAGGCCACCCTATGCCCGCTCGGTCCGTTGCCCGCATAGGGCAACATTCGCAAAGGATCTCTGACGGTTACCTGCTAACTGTTAACCTGTGGGAACAGTCCACCTTGAGCCCCGAACCACTGCCGCCCACGTGTGTGGCCCACAGGACCAAGCACGGCTACGCCCAGTCGGACATCTGCAGCACGGCCGGACTGGTGGACTGCATCCCCCGCATCCACTGGAAGGTGCGTGCACTGAATCTGGATCTGGATCTGGTGCTGGCTTGGAAGGGGTAGACGTGGCAGGGGCAGGGCAGGGGCAGGAAAGGCATCGTGGGGGTCTAGACCGCTGGAGCCGGAGCGGATGAGGGCAGTAGCCCGGGCAGGGGCAGGGATAGGAGCAGGAGCAGGGGTAGGGTGTGCGGCGGGGGTGTCGGGCTCCTGCCTTCTGCCTACCGTAATGCCCATGCATCTCAAAATGTGGCCCTACTGTGCCTGCAGGACCTGACCCCCGAGCAGTTCGTGGAGCGCTTCGAGCGGCCGCGCCTGCCCGTGGTGGGTACCGGCAGTGCGGGAGGGCGAGGGCTGTACGTCTGTCACCGCACTCGCCCTCAACCCAATCATCCGGCCGCACCCGCCCGCCCGCCTCCTCCTCGCCCCGCCTCCCACCCCCGCCCCGTCACCCCGCGCGGTGTCGTGCGCTGCAGGTGATCACGGGCCTGGCGGACGAATGGCCCGCCGCCACCAACTGGGCCCCCGAGCGCCTGCGGCAGCTGTACGGTGACCACAAGTTCAAGGCAAGCAGCCGGGTAGCCTCCTGGGTGGCTCTAGTTGTGCTGTGTCGCTTAACTTGTACTGCAGCCTTGCCGTGGCGGTACCGATGGACTCACGCGCGCCCGCCCCCATCACTTCCCTATCACCCCTCCTCCAACCCTCCTCCAACCCTCAACCCCTACACCCACCCCTTGACCACCCCAGGTGGGCTCCGACGACGAGGGCTACGCCGTGCGCCTGCGCCTGGCCTGGTACCTGGACTACGTGCGGGACGCGGGGCACGGGGCGGTGGACGACTCGCCGCTGTACGTGTTCGACGGCACCTTCGCGGACCGGGAGGGCAGCAGGGGCATGAGGAAGGACTACGAGGTGGGGTGGGGTGGGGCTTGGGAGGGGGAGGAGGAGGCGGGTCAAGCAAGGGGTAGCAGGTTCAGGAGGGCGGGAAGGGAGACCGGGAGGGCAGCAGGGGTACTCGGCACATTGCCCACCGGCCCCCCATTCGAGATCCAACCCCTCTTCCCTGACAGGTGCCCATCTACTTCCGTGAGGACCTGTTCGGCCTGGTGGGGGAGAAGCGCCGCCCGCCCTACAGGTGTGTAGCAGAGGGGGCAGCGGTGCGGGGTGAACTGACTGCCAGGGAGTCGGGTGTGTGCTGACCCTATGTGAGTAGCAAGTAAAGCCCACCCCAAAACACAAAAACAAAGCCCCCGGCTAGGTTGTGGTCGGAGGCTGGCTGGTCAGGAACACGTTGCGGCCCGGAGCAAAGTCCGGTGTTCGTGTAGACGTGCCGCTGGGGGGTTCGGGCCTGTGTGGCCCTGGAAGCCCTGGACGCAATCGCTGCATGCGGGTCCACGCCTGCCGGCACGGGAGGAGCTCCGTCAGGAAGGCGGCGAGCAGCCGGCACCACCGCGGCCAAGGGATGAGGGAGCCGGCGATGCCCGCTTCTGACTGTGCTTCGCCTACCCCGTCCCGTCCCCGCTGCCCGCTGCCCTGCCCGCAGGTGGGTGGTCATGGGCCCGGCCCGCAGCGGCAGTGGGCTGCACATCGACCCCCTGGCCACCAGCGCATGGAACACCCTGCTGTCAGGTGGGGGATGGGAGGAGAGGGGTTTAGGAATGGGTGAGAACTCTGAGAACTCTGAGAACTCTGAGAACTCTGAGAACTCTGAGAATGATTGGGCTAGCTGTGCAGGATCGGGGTAGGGACTGTGAGGGGAGGCGAGGGGGTCACACGGGCCGGCAGCGATTCGTCCACCCGCGCTCCAACCCCCGCCCCGTCCCCGTCCCCGCAGGCCACAAGCGCTGGGCGCTGTTCCCTCCCGGCACTCCCCGCTGCCACGTGCTGCCACGGGAGCAGGGCGTGGAGCGGGAGGCGGTCAGCTGGTTCAGCAAGGTGGGCCGGAGGGGTCGGAGCGGGGGTCCGAGGGGGCTCGACCTGGCAGTTGTGTTGGGGGTGTGGCGGGACCTACTGAGGGCAGGACCCGCGACCTGCTTATCCCTGGACTTTCCCTTCCTCTTTGCCCGCGCCGCAGGTCTACCCCCGCGCCCGCCGCCCCGACTGGCCCACCGCCCCCGTGGTGGACCTGGTGCAGGTGGGGAGGGCGAGGGGGGACGGGGAGGAGGACGCATGGTGGCTTTACTCTTTACTCTGTCGATGCGTGCACGCCGTGAGAAGTGCCTGCCTCCATCCACCACCACCTTCCCACCCTTGCCATCCCGCAGGGCCCCGGCGAGACGGTGTTTGTGCCCGGCGGCTGGTGGCACGCGGTGCTCAACCTGGACGACACCATCGCGGTGACGCAGAACTACGTGTCCACAGCCAACTTTGAGCGGGTGGGGCGCGCGGGCTGGCTGGGGCGGGCTGGGTTTTTGGCTGCGTGCGGCCCCGACCCGTGCGCTCACAGTCCATGGAAAAGCACCGGCTTGCTAGCCCAACGGTGAGCCTCCTGTTTATCTCGCCCTCGTGCCTTGATCTACTGCCTCGTTGCCGCCCTCAGGTGTGGAAGCACACGGTCAAGGGGCGGCCCAAGATGTCCCGCAAGTGGCTGGCAGCCCTGGAGGCGGCCCGGCCGGACCTGGCGGCCGTTGCTCACGACATCAGCGCCCGAGGCGAGCTCGAGTGTGACACGGGCAGCAGCAGCAGCAGCTCCTCTTCGTCCTCATCCTCGAGCTCCTCCAGCTCTAGCTCCAGCAGCGATAGCGAGGTCAGCAGCAGGGCCAAGGGCCGGGGCGAGGGCGGGCGCGAGGGCCGGGGCGACGCGGCGAGCACGCGGCGGCCCGAGGTCGGGGAGCAGAGCGAGGGCGGGCGGCGGGACGACGAAGGCGAAGCGCCGGAGCGGCGCGTGGAGGAGCGGGCGAGGGAGCTCGAGGAGCGCCGACGGAGCAGCAGGAGCCGGTCTCGAAGCAGGAGCAGGAGCAGGAGCGGCGGGCGACGGCGTGGCGACAGCCCTCGACGCAGCGGCGGCTGGGAGCGGGGCAGCAGCCCCGCTGGCGTCTCTGGCAGGCGGGAGCGGAGCCGGGAGGCCCCGGGGGCGTGGGAGCGGCTGGCGCAGCGCCGCAGCGGCGGCGGCGGCAGCGGCTCGGGTCGCTCCCGGGGCTTCCGGAGCCGGAGCCGAAGCAGGAGCCGTGACCGGGCCCGAGACCGCAGCCGGGACCGGGCCCGGGACAGGAGCGCGGACTGCGGCCGGGGCTGCCACTGCTGCGAGCCGTGTCGGGACCGGCCACGCAGCCGCACGCACGAGCGGGGTGGCAGCCGAGACCGGGGCCGAGATGGAAGCCGGCAGCGCAGGAGCGGCGTTGGCTCCGATCGACGCCGAGAGGCGTACCGCGGCTCTGAGGGAGGGCGAGAGCGCCAGACGAGCCAGGAACGGTGCCGAGACCGCAGCCGGGAACGTGAACGCGGCTCAGAGCGGTACCGGTACTCGGATCACGCCCGGAGCCGTGACGGGGAGGGGCGGCGAGGTGAGGGGCGGGAAGGAGGGCGGGAGCGGGATAGGGAACGTGAGCGGGGGCGGGGGAGTGGTGAGCTCGAGCGCGGCTGTGAAGAGAGGAATGGAGGCCAGAGGCGCCGCTCCCGAAGTCGGAGCTCTGGCCGGCGGACTTATGAGAGGGGCGGCCGCTAATGCACACAGTGTGGAGTGTTGAGATGGGGCGCTAGAATGGAAGTGAGCGGTGGAGAGGGTGGTACCGGTATGCAGACTATGCACAGACAGGTGAGCGAGAGCAGGCGGGGAGCGACTCGGGCGAGGAAAGGCAACCGTCGTGCAGGAAGGGTTCCAAAGTCTTGCGTGAGCGGAGTGAGTGGACGCAGGGGGACAGAGGCGCGGGGGCCGGAGGGCTCGCCGCAGGCGGGGGGCCATGGTCGGGATGCTGTCTGATGAACGTGCACAGTCGGACGTACTCGCAGTACTCTGGCATGCTTTTGCCTTGCCTTTACCATTTGAGCGCTCCCGGCGAAGGGGCAAGGAAGCCAGGAACAGGCCGCGGGCGCGTAGGCTGACGTGCCATCGTTGCCGTGTTTCGCTTTCTACACCCACACGCCCCCGCGGAGATTCATACCAGTATTCATGTGATACTCTAAACATAGAGCGCAGCATGATGTAGGTCCCACCTTGACCCTAGACAAGCAGGCCGACCTGGCGCCCTATTGGCCCAGGCCGCGCGCGAGCCGACCGCCCGAGGGCGTCATGGGAGCTACGTGAACCGTTGCAGCCTGCTCTAGGCCTCGGCGCCGCGAGCGGACGGCAAGTCCGGCGACGGTCGGGAGTTTGACATCTCAACGGAAGTCAAAGTGCCTGCTGCCTGGTCCGGACAGCTCGGCAGGAGCGAGACTCCAGGACTGCTCATGCGACGTCGTGGCGGTCGCCGGAGGCTGCAGGCTCAGGCTCGCGACCATGCGCCTGGCAAGGGCTTGACGAGGCCAGATGGCCCCGCACAGGGATGAGATGAAGAGGAATGCCAAGACAGCATTGCGGCTGCAACCGGTTTGAGCCGGAGACGGCCTTGACTCGTCTGAGTTTTGCTTGTTTGCGCCTGACTCGCGTTGTGGACTCGCGTGTTTGACATAGCGCTTCCGGGCAGGATAACGCGGCGCACCCACAGCGTGCTTGCGCGGCCTGTCGTCTTGGGTTCTACCGCGCTTACACAGCTTGAATGACTCTTTTGACAGCGTTGCATTTCATACAGTGCGTTCTGCGTTGAGATTCTTCGGGAGCGTGATGTCGCGAAGGTTGGGGGCGGTTGAAGCGGGCAATACCGTGCCGGTGCTGGCCTCTGCCCCAGGGCCGGCCCGGGCAGGGCGGCCAGGCAGATACCGGGCGTACCACAGGCCACGGGCCCTATCAGGAGTTCTGCGGGGCTCAATCTTGTAACAGTATTTGACGCACGGTTCTCTGTCTAGCCTACCGGACGCGCACGGGGAACCCGATTGCAGCCAAAGCGGCCGCAACGGCGCCGCCCTGGTGCCCTCCAGGCCGTCAGGCAGTTCAGCACTGCGGGGCGCAGCACTTAATGTCTGCGACGAGGGAGACCAGGGAGCGGCCGAGCGCGGCACCAATGGCGGCCCTGGGGCTGTGGGTACGCAAGTGGGCCTAGCTGAGTGCAAGTCCGAGCCGGGGTGGGTTTGACACCGCAAGTCCGCATGGCCCCCGCCCAGCAGGGGTGCCTTGTGCTCAATTCTGTTGGGCGTGTGGCGCAGTAGTGCGGGTGTCGGTCTGGCTGCCAGGAGGTTGAGGCACGTGCAACTTTCCGGTTCCGTCGGGATCAGGGTCTTGTCCTGTTGTCCACATCAAGCGGGCTACTATATGCTTCGCCCCTCTTGCATCCCGCTCAGCTTCCTGCAAAGCTTCAACCCTGCCCCTTCGACGGCGCCACCCCTGGCAAGTCATTGCAACCCACTTCTCCACACCACGCACTCAAGCCCCTGTGGCCCATCGCTCGTCCTTCTAGAAGGTCCTCTCCACACACAGGACAGCAAGAGCCCCTCTTCTGCACCTCCCGTACCGCACAGCGGCATGTGCGCTCCCACGCGGACCCGTCCATGCTCTTGGCAGTGTGGTTACTTCGTGCTGCCTAAGCCTCTCAATAGACCCCCAGTAGCCATACGCGGGCATCTAGGCCTCGCACAGAACGTGGCACACGACCGTAAGTAGCCACGGCCGCAAGCCCCCATACCACAAGACCCCGGGCTTCGGAGGGGTGCTAGCCGACCAGGAACGTCGAGGCTATCCCTGGTCCTTCGTTGGGCATCTCCACGCTGCGTTCGTCAAGAGGACATTTGCATTAGACGACAGCCCTTACGATAGCACTCAGGTGCCCTCCGCCGCGCAGGACCGCCCTGGACACATTGGCCAATCTCCCCAACCACCCCCTTCACTTGGCTCGGACGGACACCACGGGCCTAGGGGGCCTTCTCACGCACATCAGCCATTGACCCGTGCGTGAACTGGCGCTTGATGACCTGGAAGATCAGGACCGTCCAGTAGACGTGCAGCACAAACAAGACCAGTAGCAACCCGTTGAATATCTCCCAGTGCGGCCGGGGCTCAATCCCGAGGTACGCCGCTACCAGCACCACCGGCTCAAACAGCGTCGACCGAATCACGAAGGCCGGGAAGATGATGCAGCGGCAGATGATCCACGAGACGAAGAAGAGGACGAAGCAAGGGATGCCGATGTCATTCTCACGATCCGCGTAGCGCGCAAGCTTCGCCGCCTCGAGGAAGATGTCGCTCACATCGTGGATGAGGATGACAACGACGCCCACGCGGGTAAAGTTGACGGCGTAGGAGTAGAAGAGCAGGCCGGCGGTGACGATGTGGTGGATCATTGACTCGAGCCAGTCCTTGCGCCGCTCCTGGAAGGGTTACGACACGCAACAGGGGCGACAGCGAGGGAGGGGCGCGTTGAAGGCACAGCAGGGCTGGGAAGGTAAAGGTTGGGCATGAGGCAGATATGGGAACCCCGAAGAAGTTCCTGCATCAGCTGGCCCACACCAGACGGCCTAGTTGGATGGGCTGCTGCTGCCAGCGGCAGGGCCGGCGGAGCCACATTCCTGCCGCAACCCCCGCCCATGCCCCCAGGCCCCCGCTCTTGCTAGCGTCACGCCGCCGGCCCGCGCCCCCCGGTGTCCCTTGCTGGCCCTCCCCCACCTCGTGGAAGGCCAGGAAGTGGATGGCCTGCATGTAGAAGCCCGTCTCGGCGCAGTAGAAGAGCAGCACGCCGCGGGACACGGGCAGGTTGCAGGGCGGGAAGTGGGTGCACCCTAGCCACCAGTAGCGGCTGTCCGTAAACCAGACCTGTGGGGGACGGGGCAAGGGAGGGGAAGGGAGGGAAGGGTCGGGGGTGGGGGGGATGTGAAGGGCGGGGCGGGAGCGGCGTCAAGGGGAGGGAGGGCCCAGACGGGCAAGCAGCCTTCAGTCTCAAGATCTTAACACCGTCGCTCTGTGCCGCTCTGCCTCTGCCCTCGCAACTGTTCTACCCAGGGGAGACCCGCGGCGTGTCCCGCAGGGACCTGCTCAACGCCAGCTTGCCTCCGCAGCTGGCTATGTCTGAGCCGCGTGGGCAGCAGAGAGCTTCGGGAGGATCCCTCCCTCCGCCCCAGCGTTGGCAGCCCTCCCGGGCTGGACCTGGGGGCACCCGCTGCCAGCGCCAGCCCCTCATCCTTGCAGCTCCAAGCGTCCACGCTTGCTGCTTGCCTCCTCCTCCTCCTCCTTTGCCTCCAACAAGCTGACTGGCTCGTTGCCTACGCACCACGCCCCACATCCCCCGCCTGCGCCACCGCACGCCTGCCACCCCGTTCGTCCCCCTGCAGTCAGACATGAGTCAACACCGGCTTGCCATCGCCCATCCTTTCATGGCATGGCCACGGGCTGCTCCTCACCTCGCCATAGCACACAACGAACGCGAGCGTGGTAAAGGCTATGTAGACGCACATCTTCCAGCAAGACTCATTCCACTTGCGCAGCTTGTTGGTCATTTCCTCCGTGACCACACGGTCCGTCTTCTTGGGGTCACCCCCGAACAGCACCCGCCGGCCCCATGGCTGCAAGGGGGAGCGGGCAGGAGGTGTGGGGTTGCAAGCAGAAGGGGTCGGCCGGGGCGCGGGGGTCGGCATGGCACGGCGCGGTCGGCAACCCGGAGAGGCGGCGTGTTCATCCCACACGCACCTCGAAGATGAGAGTCCGCAGCACGTAGCGGAGAGCAGGGAAGGCTAGCGCAAAGAGGATGCAGAGCGAGAAGTCGAGATAGCGATCGCCGGTGAGGTAATCGAGGTCCTGCTCCGGCTCCACGTTCAGGGCTGTAAGCGTACGGTTGCAGACGTTGTACTTGACGCCAGTCTCATAGACCCAGTGCCCGAGGGGCGAAAGCTTGTCCAGCTGCAAATGGGCTTCCGTCCCCGCCATTTCGGCCGCCTGGCTACCGAAGCAGGCGGCTGCTAAGCCGTGTTTGGTTGCGGTCTACAGGCTAGTAAGCGCCTCGCAATGCAGGTGTGGTGGCCTGACAGCTGTGAGCGATGAATGCTGCGGTGGCTCCTCGCGCGGACGCGTGCTTGCGCTGTGGTCGCAGTGGGTGTAATCGTGATATAACTTTTTGTTGCAAGGCGACTGGAGCAGCCCCGGCCATAGGCAGCGGGCCCCGATGGATCTGCGTTGGCGGGAATGGCCGTCAACAGCGGCGAAGGGTGACCGGGGGTGGGCCGCACTTGCCCGACACCAGCCCCTCTGTCCGTGCGCTGAACCCTGTCGTTAGCCTTGAGACTCATCTGGGCTTCTTTGAACAAGCGGGTAGCCGTGAACACGCAGGCCTGCGTGGCGGAGGCGGCTTGAGGTGGGGTCCGACGTCGAACGCAGCGGAGGGTAGGAAGCGCGCGGGGACAACCTGGCTCGTGGCCGTCGCAGGACGTCCCTGACAGCGCCCCCCGACAAGAGCGTATCAGTCTACTGCCACTGAAACGGTCAGGGCTGCGGGAATAGTAGGTGCTCGAATGCATCTTAAGTGAGGAAATGCGACCGCGGTGTGATCATTTGAGAAACAAAGGCACACAGCCCTCGTCCAGTCCACTCAGCCTGGCCAGGCACACCTCTGCTATACTCCGGTCCGGAGCAAGCGCCCCAACCCCCAAGCGAGAGATCCTTGCACAGCAAGCGGCAGGACTGCGGAGGATCCTCCCAGCACCCACCTCCAAGAAATCAAGCAACCGCCCTTCCGACAACGCAGTGTCTCTTGGGCCCAACGCCGCCACAACTCCGTTAGACCATGCCTCTTGAACTCATGCACATACCCACCGCTGCAGGGACATGAAGCCTACAGACACCAAGGGGCGGAGCCCAACATGCTAGCTGCACATCAGCACATGCTCCTGGTCACAGCCCTCGGATGCCCCCGCCCTCGCCTCTGCCTTCGTCCCCCCGCGGATGAATGCCGCCCTGCGCTGAAGGGCCAAGACAAGCTGCGCACAGCGCACAACCCTGCTGCGCACAACCTTACTGCCTCCGGGCAGCGTGCAAGCCTCCGGTGCTTCAAGCTGCCGACTCGTCCTGCGGTCTGCCTCCTCCCCCACCACCTCCGCTTCCATACCGTCTCTCAGCTCCGCTGCTGCCCGCTACTCGGCCACCTCCTCCGTCCCCGCTTAGGCTCCGGCCCTGCAGCAGGCTGCCCGTGTGGTCGCGGCCTCACCCTCCATGCTCCGGTCAGCAGCGGTGTCCGCCCCCTCTCTTGCCATCACCGCTTAGGCTCCGGCCCTCCTGACGGCTGCCTAAGGTAGCCTCCGCCTCCACGCTCCGCAGCCCCCCCCTGCTGCCCGCCTACTTGTCGGCCGCCTGCGGCTCCTCCGAGCGCACCACCCTCTGCACCAGCAGCGGCACCAGCTCGGTGTTCTGGGGGGGGGGGGGCGGGGCGGTATGGGGTGGGAGAAGGAGGGGTGAGATGGGGTGGAGGAAGAAGGGGTGGAGAAGCAGGAGACGCGCTGGTGTTCCGGAGATTGAAGGGGGTCAAGGGCGCAGCACAGCAGCACCGTGTCGCGTTCACTGGTGTGTTCCTGTTCCGAGCTTAGGCGCCTGGCGTGCACCCATGCGCGCGCGGTGGCATCCCCCAGGCCCATTGCCCCAGCGCGCGACGGCCGGAACATGCTGCTGCCTTTGGGAAAGCCGCCGGCGCCGTGCTCTCTTCCCGTGCCCGCCCCCGGCCCCTTCCTGGCCCGCTCTTTCCCACGCCCCGCCTTTGGCCCCACCTGCGGGCGGTAGGGCTCACGGCCCACGGCCAGCAGCACGGAGCGAGTGAAGCCCGAGTGGGTCACCACGAACGCCACCTGCGGGATTGAGAGCACGGAGCAGAGGGGGGGGGGCGGTGTTTGTACAAGCGCGGGTGCTGGCGGGTGTGTGGTCTCCGGCCCCTGGGGTATCCACCGGTGCACGTGCGCACTTGCTTGGGCAAAAGGCGGAGCGCAGCTGCGGCCTCTGCTCCTCCTCTCACCCCTCTACAACCCCACCAATGCCCCCCCACACCCAGACACACGCACCTTCTCGGGCGTGAAGGCCCACAGGTCGTCCAGGAACTGCAGCGCGCGCTTGGTCTGGGGGTGGTGTTGCAGAGGGAGGAGAGGTGGGTACTGGTATGTAATCAAGGAAGAGATGAGGGGCACGTCAGGAACTTGACTCCATGCCCTGGAGGTCCGCATTGCACGGCCCCCTCGCTGCCACGGCCGCTGCTTCCGGCCCCAACCCGCCACTTTCCTCCCCCCACACACAAAGACCCTACCTGGTGGCCCTGCGTCTCGCGCTCCTCCGTCCACAGGGGGTCCTCGTCACTGAGCAGGCCGAAGCCCGTGCGGCGGCCCGCGACGGGGGTGGTGATGGGGAAGCTGAAGTCGGGGAACTTGGAGCGCAGGCCCTGCTCGAACTTGCACACGCCCTGCAGCTTCTCCTTGTCGGAGCCCTTGGGGTCGGATGCGGCCCTGGGGGAGGGATGGGGTGAGGGTGGGGGAATGAGGAGGGTTGGAGGGCAACGGCGGAACCCGGTCACATTGTTCTGCCTGCCAAGCTCGCAGCCCTTGTTTCACCTATTCACATACCCAGCCTCCCTGGTGTGCAAACCGTCCCCTAGAAAGGGCTTGGCACGTACACGCCGCAGCCCTCCCCGCCCCTGCGAGCCCCTGCACACCTGCGCGCGTCGCACGTGTCCTCGCCCAGCGTCTCGCGCACGTTCTCCTCCACGTCGTAGGCGGTCAGGGGCAGGCCCTTGAGCGCCAGGGTGGCGGTCTCCAGGCACCTGAGGGCGGTGAGGGGCGGGGACGGCGGTGGTTGCTGGACCAGAGGATGGGGGGGCAAGTGTGTGGAGGTAGTAGAATGGCTTGAGAATAGGGGTAGCTCCTTGTCCTCGCCTGCCGGTGTCCCAGGCGCATCCCAGCGCGGGTCGGTGAGCGGGTGGGTGGGCAGGTTGGGTGGGGGACGCAACCCAGTCCCGAGGCCCATGCCCATATTCCACGTCGGGCGAGGCCGGCCCCTCCCCTCCGCCCCCGCACGCCCCCACGCACCTGCTGAGCGGGCTGACGACCGCGCGCGTGGGCTCCCCCGCCGTGAGCGTCTTGTACCAGCCCCCGTCCGCCAGCATGGAGTTGAGCGCCTCGGCCTCGGCGGTGCCCAGGGAGGTCAGGTCTGGGGTGGGGAAGGGAATGGGGAGGAGGCCGGCTTGTTGGGGCGGGGCGGGAGGCGTCTGGCGGTGGCTCAACCGTCATGCCGCCTGCTGGCCTCGGGGTGCGCAAGGGGCCGCGTGAGTAACCTCGCTTGTACAGCCCAACCAGTCTGCTGCCTGCCTCTTCGTACAGCCGCTTCCTAAACCTTCCCAATGCTCCTTCCCATCGGCGGCAGCGCACCCGCGTCGAAGATGCCCCACTCGGTGCCGTTGTTGTCGTTGTAGGCGCACTTGGTCTCCCACTTGAACCACTCGTCGGGGCCCAGCGAGTCAGACAGGAAGTTGCTG
The DNA here is from genome assembly GCA_016858145.1 of Edaphochlamys debaryana. Classification (NCBI taxonomy): domain Eukaryota; kingdom Viridiplantae; phylum Chlorophyta; class Chlorophyceae; order Chlamydomonadales; genus Edaphochlamys; species Edaphochlamys debaryana. Next base: position 441,562 of record JAEHOE010000097.1, on the reverse strand, counting down.
ACCTGGAGGGCGGTAGGAGGCGGGAAGGAGCGGGCGAGAGGCGGTCGGCGGTCAGTACAACTCGTAAACCCCACGGGAGCCCTGTTGCCGTTCCTGGCCACGCGCTTGTGCCTGGGCCATGCCACCCATGGCGGAGCTCCCAGCAGCTCCATGCCCCGTGCTTCTGGCCCCTAAGCCCCTGCGAGCCCCCAAGCTAGGGCCTCACCGCCTGGCCGTGACGGACCAGGAAGATGAGCTTGGCGTCTGGGGGGAAGGCGGGGGGAAGGTGGGGAGGAGGGGGTAAGCCGGGTGCGGGTTGGGGAGCAGCATGGGAGCAAGGGCACGTGCAAGGCCGCTTGAGCCCAATCCAGGTTGGGCTGTCAGCGGGTCAAGCTCACGCGGACCGGTCGCATGGCGTGCGTCCGCCTGCCTACCACGAGCCGCCCACGCCTTCGTCGCCCGGTAGCCCTGGCCCCACTTCCACCCTGGCCTGCTCTCATGCCGCACGACACACCTACGCCCTGGCCCTCCAACCCCTCCCGCGAGGGATCGCTGCATACGGTAGCTGCATGCTGCATTGACCCTCGTAAGGCCCTGGCCCCCGCCCTTACTCGGCAGGCCACGGAGCACGTCGTGCACGCGGTCCCACGTGACCAGCGCCCCGAACGAGAAGTGCTGGCCGGGCCCGGGCAGCTGCTTGGAGGCACGCTCCTGATGAGCGAGAGGGATCAAGGGAGGGGACAGGGGATGGGGGCCGAGTAGGAGGGGGGCGAAGTGGGAGGGGGGCCGGGTGGGAGGAGGGGAGACGACCGGCACGTGTCGGTACCCGGAGCTGGCGGTAGCTGGGGCTACACGTGAGGGAGTGGTTGTGGGGCTGCACGGTGCGGTCATGCCAACCAGACATAGTAATATACTACGGATGCAGCATGTAGGGCGTTGAGATAGAGCCACGGCCTGGGGCGTAGTGCTCGCGCATGCCTGCCTTGTGGGTGTGCTAGGAAAGGCACGGGGCACGAAACCCCGTGGCCTCCAGTCGCACCGCCTTCTTTAGGCCTTTAGGCCCCGACAACCCGTAAGGCTCTGCGTAGCTACCGTTCATGCCCCATGAGACCGATGAGAGTAGGAACGGGGCAGCGGGGCGTGGCAACTACGACCCCGGCAGTGCCGGGGGGGCTGTCGCGGTCACCTGGATAAAGAGGCCAGCAGGCGTCGTGTAGGGGTGTTTCTCCTTGGCGGCCGCCTCGGGCATCGTGATCAGGTGGCCGTCCACCTGCTCAGCGCCGTTGCTGAGCGGCCGGAACGCCGAGGCGTGCCATGCCGCGAGCAGCACAATTGCGACTGCCACCGCCGAGCTCCGCGACCCCGCCATGATCATGGCGGCAAGCTGCTGCTAATTGGCGATCACGCGCCTAAGCTATTGATCAGAGGCGTAACCAGTGGCCTGAGGCCGGCGGCCTGGTCTTCCGAGACGATGCGTGCCAGAGTCGGTGGTGGTTCCGTCCCTTTAGCTGTTGAGGATTTGTGATAACGTTTTGTAAGTATGCGGTATGCACAAGCCCAATAGACCGACGGTCAGCAAGGTGCAAGATGCTTGGATGCTGACCGGCAGCTGGCGGGTCGCACACACATGCAAACAGCTCGCAGCCGGCTGCAAGCGCGAGCTCGGCAACATTTACTGACCCAGCATCCCGAACGGGTCGTCAGGGACGGTGCGCGGCGGCTGTCCCCGGGGTCGGTACCCGCCGAAGGCCAGCGGACTGGCGTTACCCTGGGCGCTGCTCGAAAGGCAGTGCTCAGCTGTGGGCTGAACCATGCACCGCCTGTGGCATACCTGTGCCTCTGGGCTACCACCAGGCCAACCTCGTTCCGTCCTGCCAGCCTGCAGCCTACCGCAAGAGAACAAGGCTGGTCCCTCGCTCGAGGTCTTCCGTCCGCTCGCCTTGTACTATGCTGGGGCTTGCCTACCTCTCGGCCACTCGGGCAATGTTGCCTCTGGCCGCTCTGGGGCCTACCAGCTCAGGGACGCGACAGGGACTGAGCAGCCAGAGTCTGGGATTACACGTGTTGTCGTATCCCGCCTCCATTGCCAAACGTGCTCCAAGCCAAACAGACTGAACTCGTGTGTCGCTGAGAGTTGCAGTCCGCACAACAGATACGGTACACATAAGCCCTAAACCTGCCAGCGCATCCACCTGGTGTTATACGTGATGCGCCAAAGCCTGCTCTTCCAAAGGATAACGATGGATTGCGTTCAACCGGAACCGCACCAGGCCGCGCGCAACATACGCGCCCAACGAGCAGCCAACCGGCCAGCATTTCCTTACGCTCCCTGCCACGACTGGTGCTTCATAAGAAGCTTTAGGGGTACAGAGGTCCATGCGCCCCGACTGCTCGCAGGCAGCCGGCGGCGCAGACGCTGAGGAGGGGACACCCATACAGACACACACACGCATGGGCCCAGCAGCAGGTAGCTGGGGGCCGCCAAAGGCAGTCCCAACGCACTACCCCCACACGGGCCGGCGTAACCAACCTGAGACGCAACAAACTATGTGCATAGCCTGCACGAAGAGCGACGATACGCATCCCAACTTCCGCCGGGCGATCGTGCGCATCACAACGCGCGGCGATTTAGGTAGTGCACAGCATCGAACACACGCCACCTCAGCCTCAACCCACCATGAAAGACTGGATACCACCCCCCCATCGCATCGCTGCCGCACTCGAGCAGTCGGGGCGTACCATATGACAAAACCCCATTAAAGGGCACGCCACCACGCTCGGCGGAAGACAGCATACATGTGACGCTACCGCCCGTCACGCGTGATTTACGACTCACACATCCAACACCTCGCCCACGCACAAAATTCAACGTGTTTAAATCTTCTCAACCGCGGCCGCGCTCTCAATAACGGGGCAGCAAGTGCCGCTTGCGATGCCCCAACTTTATGCCAACAGCCTGACTCTGTGCGAAAAACGGAATGCGCCCTCCTGGCGTTCCGTACGGCCATTTACCCTTTCTGCAGGCCTGTGACCCTCTGGCCTTGCCGCAAGTCTCTCTCGTCTGGGCGCACATACTTCCATCCCTGTATCCCTCTTTCGCCAAGCTCCTCGAGCCCTCGTCCCTGCCCTCAGCACGCCCCTCCATCAGGGGCACTCCCCACCCAAACCACCGGAGCAACCCTCGTGGCAACTCAGCCTCCTCGACTCCTCTCTCCTTTAGCTCACCCAACAACCCTCCACGCAACCGATTCGCGTCCTCTGCCTTCACCGCTCCCAACGAACCCCGCAACCCGCCATCCTCCGCGTCCTCACCGCGCAGCGCACAGCTGCTCAGGCGATGACAACGTCCAGGTGCAGCATGGGCGCGTTGCTGCCGCGAGCGCTGCGCGTGCTGAAGGAGTGGGGCAGCACTACCAGGCCGCCCAGATCCAGGCCGCGCAGCTGCCGGTCGAGCTTGAAGATCGCACGCAGCACGCACGGCACGCTCACCAGGCTGCCGGCGGGCAGGTCACGCTCGAACGAGCTCGTGGGCGACCACGACCCAGATGACAGCGGCGAGGGTCCACCGCTGCCGCTGCCGTGCGCGTGGCCGTGGGCGATGTGGGTCGACGTGTGCGCGGACGCCGCGGCGGCGGCCGTCACGGCGGCCTGCGCCGCCACCGCCGCCGTCACCGCCGCCACCAGGTCGCCGCCGTCGGGGTAGTCCATGGGCGACGGCATGGGCACCTGCGGCCGCGGCGGCGCCGCCGATGCCGACGCCGCCTGCCGCGCCGTCGCGGCAGCGGCGGCGGCGGTGACGAAGTCGCCGGGCGCCTCGTCCTCGTCAGACCATGACTCCAGGACGATGTCCTCGTCGATCCAGTTGCAGCGCACGGTGACCAGGCCGTCGCGTAGGATGGCGCGCAGCAGGGCGGGCAGCAGAGCGTGGACGTTGGTGCTGGGCCCAGCGCGGACCACCTCCTGCCCGATAGAGGTGCCGACCGTGTAGCCGGCGGTCGGGGCGGCGGAGGGCGGCGGGATGGGCACCGCGCGCGCGCACAGCGAGTAGCCGCTCTCGACGTGCCGGCGGCAGGCGGGGTGGCCGTCGTGGGAGGCTGAGGGCGAGCCGCCGCTGCCGTTGCTGGCGTTGCCGTGGGCGGAGGCGGCGGAGGAGCGGGGTCCCGGTTGGTCCATGGAGGAGAGAGCGCTGCTGGCGCCGCTGCCGCCGCCGTTGCCGTTGCCGTGCAGGAAGGCCGCTGTGTCGTAGACCGGGTCCAGGGCGGTGGCCAGGCCTGTGGGGGGGTAGATAAGAATGCAATACGTGGTAAGGGCGTTGCGCAAGAACGACAACGAATGCGGTACTGACGGGGTTGAAGGCAACGAGTTCTGGTATCCTACAGCAATGGCAGCGGCCGTCATCCAACCCCGCCTGACCTGCCGCCTGGAGCTTGGACGACGCGTGGCCGAGGGCGGACAGCAGGCAGGCCACAGCGCTGGGCTCGTCCGGCAGCTCCAGGAGCAGCTTGCCGCCGCGGATGAGGCTCGCCTCAATGTCGTGGGCCAGGGGGGTGGCGTGCGAGTAGGACGAGACGCGCACGCGGTGGACCGTTGGCCGCGGCAGGGGCGTGATGGGGCGACCGCTGGAGTCGTAGGACATGTCGTAGGCGGGGGCCGGGAAGGGCGCGTCGTCGTGACTCAGCGGCAGGCTCTCCACCGTCAGCACCTCGGTCGGCATGGAGGAGGGATCCATGCTGCGGTACGCCACAATGTTGCCCATCGAGTACTGGCCCGACATCTCCACGGCCGAGAAGTCGTCCTCGTGCAGAAGGTGGGGGTCGTGGGTCTGAACCTGGGCTTGTGCGTGGCTGTTGCGCTGCATGTCCTCACGATGCTGGGCATGGTGTACGTGGTGGTGCTCCACAGGCTCGTGGCCATGGTGCACGCGGTGGTGCTCTACCGCCTCTGGCCCGTGGTGTACGTGCCGGCGGTGGGGTTGGAAGGGGTGGCCCTCTGTATCGTGGATGACATGGCTGTGCTGATGGCCGTTGTTGGGGGTGTGGGGGGCGTGGGAGGACTTCGCCGGTCGCGGGGCGGCCTGCAACTGCTGCTGAAGCCGAACGAACTCCTCCTCCAGATGGCTGTGCTGGTTGTTTATCGCACAGACGGGCGAGAGTCGCAGCGACCTGCAAAGGCGAACAGGAAGGCGCGGCGATGTTGACTTCCTGAATGCTCGGCGCGAACGCGCGTAGCGCTCCAGCCCCAGGACCCCCTCGGGCGACTACAGACCCTGCATATAGCGCCAATGGGCTGCGACCCGGTTGGGCCAGGCCTTGAGGACTTGCACTAGGGCGCGCGAGTACCGGCATCACCGTCCGAGCGCGCTCCGCTTACCGTTCAGCGCCACGGCGGCCATGAGCGCAGGAAGACGACGTGAGCGACCGTCCGGATAGCAGCCCGCGCGACATGCGAAATTCTTTCGGCGCGACTTTCAGACGTGGCGTGAAACGTGGCGAGGGGCGAGCGCTAGGAGCTGCACCGTGAAGCAGGGCGCTCTCTTAGACGCGGGGTGGGTGTGGCGTTGCTGTTGGGCGCGGGCGCTGGAGAGGCCGGTCGCTCCGCAGTCCCATGCAGACTTCCCGGCAAAGTCACGGAAACTGCCGCGCTCCCCCGCAGGCACGGTACGCGAAACCATTTGCACCTCACTAGCTGTTTGGAAGCCGGTCATAGGCCGAACCGAGCTTGCTGGTGTCCCTCAGGGGGCGCAGGGCGAGCATGAACCCGGACGACTACCGGTTTAAGGACCGGAAGGAGGAAACGCTTATCAAAAACGGCACTATCAACGGGTGAGGCCTTGGGCGAATGTGCATGCGACATTTGTCGCGCAGCTTACACGCACGCACGCGGTAGCCCTGCACCTGCGCATTCTCCCGATCACCTTCACTAGCTTGTCAGCCTACTGTGCCGAGTCCACGAAGAGGGACCAGCGATCAGCTCGCCTTGGCGCAAGCCGCAGGCACACGCAGACCACGCTGTCGCACAGCCCACATGTGTCCGGCTTACGCACAGAGTCCGAAGACCGCGGGGGACATTCAGAGACGCCCCCAGCTTCTCCGGTGCAGCCGCACAGCTGCCTCCGGCGACCCCCTCCAACCCCCTCTCCCCCGGTCAAACCCCTCCCAACCACCGCTCCCTTCAGGAATGGCTTCGTGCTAGAGAACCTGCACGACTGCGAGGTGTGCTAAGGCGTACTCACGCCGGGGGCCCAGGGCTGCTGCAGAGCGGTGGTTGGGGCCTGGACTACGTAGTGGATCCCTGTCATGCCAGCGTTGCCGGTACCTGGCGGAATGTACGGAATCACGCTCGGCTGCTGCCGAGGCCGGACCGCGCTCGACGGAGCAGCTCTCCACCTTGCTGCCTGCCCTCCCTGCATGTCTCTTACGTGTCTCTTCAACCCCCTCCGCAGGTGTACGTCCTGGACCACTTCTCTCAGGTGCAGGTGGACGACTGCGTGGGCTGCCGCATCTTCCTGGGTGAGAGGGGGGGGGGAAGAGGGGGAGAAAGGGAGTGGCGAAGGGGTCGCAAGGGTCGGGCGGGGGAGGAGCGGAAGCCGAGGGCTGCGTGGTGTTGCGGCAACGGCGCGGAAGGTGGCGGCACCCAGCGCATGATGGCACAGGACAATCATAATGGCAGCGTGCCTGCGGTCAGGGCCAAGGCGCAGGAGCACACGGGGCTCACAGAGCCAGGACAGGGCCGAGGGTTGCATCAGCAATGGCCGAGAGGGAGGGTGCACGCAGACCGCCTGAAGCGTCCTTCCGCCCGCGGATCTCCCTGCCCTAAGGGTGCCCCTACCTCCGTAATACGCCGCCCTGCACACCTTGAATCTGGCATCCTCGCACGCTTGTCCCTCCACCTCCCGCCCCGACCTCCCGCGCACTGGGCACCCCAACACCAACCCTCTCGCCCTCGTCCGGCCGCCCCAGGCCCCACTGACGGCTCCGTGTTCATCCGGGACTGCCGGGACTGCGACATCGCGGTGGCCTCGCGGCAGCTGCGCACGAGGGACTGCAAGGACCTGCGCATATGTGCGTGTGGGAGGGGGCGGGGAGTGCTGGGAGGAAGTGCAAGGGACGGGAGTCGGAGAGAGGGTGGGGCGGGGAGGGACGGGAGCGAGGGCTCTGGCCGGCAACTTGACACCTGGAGGGGGAGGGGGAGGGGCAACGCGCGTACAGGCTGGCGAGGGACCTGCCAGCAAGCTTTGCCGCCGGTAAGGGCGAGCATCTTTCCCCGTCTGACCCCCGCCCTGCCCTTCTCCTCCCCTCCCCCAGCGCTCTACTGCGCCACGCAGCCCTCCATCGAGACCTCCACCGGCATCACCTTCAGCTGCTGGCGGGGCGCCTACCCGGGACTGGGGGAGCACTTCAAGCGCGCGCGACTGGACCCCGCTAAGAACAACTGGACGCAGGTGGGGAGCGGGAGGGCAGGGTGGGTAGGTGGGGAGCGGGAGGGCAGGCTGGAAGATGGGCGCACCTGCTTAGCTACCCGCAGGCAAGGTGTTAACGTTAAAGTGGGAACAGGGACGCAGGTACCGGACGAGCGCAAACCTCATCCGCTTTTTGCCCGCCGCCCTCAGGTGTACGACTTCAACTCCAAGGACGACCTGGGGGCGCCCCACTACAGGTGCGAGGGGGAGCCCATGTGGGCACCAGGGAGAGCTCCGGGGAGGGCAGAGCGGCCCCAGTCACATAGGGATATGTGCTGGAATAAAGATTCTCTCAGCACAGTAACATCAGCTACCCCTCCACCCTCTTCCCCCCAGCCTGGACGAGTCTGTCCACCCCTGGTGGGTGGCTCCCCCCCAGTCGGGCGACTACGGCCCGCCCGACTGCCCCGTGCCGGCGCCCGACGGCTCCCTGTTCGGAGGGGGGCGCACGGAGCCGCCGCCAAAGAGCCCAGGTGGGCCGTGTGGGGGATTGGTCATGGGGTGAGGTGAGTATGTAGGGTTGCGGGAGGAAGTGGCGGGGCAGGTGGGGCCCCGGTGCGGCCCGGGGGGGGGCCGGGGCGTGTGGAGGATGCGTGGGCGTGGGCACAGGCGTGGGCGGGGTGTATGGGGACGGGCTGCTTGCGGCGAGCGGTCCGGGACCGGGCGGTTGGGAATGGGGCCGGCTACGGTCCACGGGTTGGTAGGTGGCAGCTGTGACCAGCGGATCGTAAAGCGTCGTCCTCCCAGTGGCCATGTCGTCCTCTTCAACCGCGGCCCTGCCGCCCCGCCCTGCCGCCCCTCCCAGGCTCCGGTCTCCCCGACAGCCTGCCCCCCAGCCCCGGCCGCGCCGCTGCCCACGACGAGGAGGTGGAGCTGGAGGACGATGAGGAGGGGGCGCACCTGCCGCCGGGTGGGGAGGGAGAGGAGGGAGAGGGAGAGAGGGAGAACGAGAGGGCGGGAAGGGCAAGGGCGAGACTCGCGAGAGAGAGCGTAGGTGGAGAGGGTCGCAAGGGGATGGGGTACTGGGATGGTCGCTGACGAGGCGAGTGTCAAGGCAATCCCACCTACCCCTTCCCTACCTCCGCCCGCCCAACCCCAGACCATGACGACGGGGGCATGCACTTCATCCCCCCCGCCGTGCCCTCGCCCCGCCCCGAGCTCCACGACAGCGAAGAGGCAGGCAGCAGCGGAGGCGCGGCCGCCGCCGCTGCAGCAGCAGAAGCCGCCGCGGTACCCTCCGCCGCCGCGGGGCCGTCCTTCAGCTTCGGCTCGCCGCCGCAGAACGTGCCCGTGATCGACGGCGGCGGCGCGCCGGCGGTTGTGCCGACGCTGGCGGCGCCGCCGTCATTCCGGGACCGTACGACAGGCGGGCTCATGGTGGGGGAAGGGCCGCCGGCGGCGGCGGAGCCCATTGACCTCGCCGTCATCAGCGACGGCGGCGCCGCCGACCCGACCTCGCCGCCGCCGCCACCTGTCGTACAGCCGGCTGCGCCGCTGCCGCCGCCCGTCGCCGACGACCCGCCGCCGCCGGCACCGGAGCTTGATAGCGACTTCTTCGCGCCGTACACGCCGGCGGCGCCTGCCGTACAGCCGGCGGCGGCCGAGTCGGCGGCGGCGGCGGCGGAGGTTGACGCGCGTGTGGCCTGGCGTGCCGGCAACGCCCGTCAGCTGGCGGAGGCGGACCGCAAGGAGGAGGCGGCCAAGGCGGCAGTGGTGGCGGAGGCGCGGAAAAAGCTGGAGGCGATCCAGGCGGTGAGGGCGGGGCGGGCGTGGGACGTAGGGTTCAATGCTGATGCTAGCAGCGCCCGGGCACTTCCTCTCTTGCACCTGTAGGGCCAGTACACGCCCAACTTGCCTTGACCCCTCATCGTTGCCCCCCTCACACACCCGTCCCCTCCCAGTCCCGCGCCGCCCTGCTGAAGCAGCGCTTCGCTACCAACCGCTCCAGCGCCGCCGCATCGGCGGGGCCCGGCGGGGCCTCCAAGGGGCCCGCCGGGGCCTCCAAGGAGCACGGCTGGGCCCGCGTGGGCGAGCTGGTGGACCTGACGGGGGCCTCGCACTCGAGCAAGCCCGCGCCGGGGAGCGCAGCAGCGGCGGCCGCTGGGCCCTCCAAGGACGTGTCCCGCCTGCGGGGGCTGATCATCTCGCTCAAGTCAGCGAAGCTTGGGGGTGCCAAGTGAGGGGCTCTGACAGCGACGGTAAATGAGGGCGGTAGATGAGCGACGGTAGATGAGGGCGCTCGAGGCTGACTAGTGGCCCAAGGCGGATGGCGTGCAGCGAGTGTGCATGTGCAGGGGGCGGACGCGGTGTTGAGCCTGGATCGAGATGCCGTGGATGAGCAATGGGACCTCGAGTGGCTGGGCAGCCGCTGAGCGTGGCGTGGCGTACGGTGGCATTGAAAGCGGAGCGAGCTGTGAGGCTGTGACGGTTACGCAGGTGTCCCTTCTTGTAATGACAACAACACGCCAGTGTCAACACCGCAATGGCCTGGGTGTCCTGTGGCCCCACCGTCACGCGCACCAACTCGCCCCTTATGATACGGCTTTCTTGCTCACGTCCTCGAGCACCCTTTGTGCACACGCAAACTTAAGCCCAGCCATTGCACAAGCAGTACACTGTACGGCTCACCAATACTGTACCGCAGTACTCTGCCGTACGTTGCCCGCCGAAGCTAGCCATAATCAAGACCGATGAGTCTAGACTCACCGAACCGCTCAGACTTTCGCAGCAGCACGCAAACGCACATGGCATCACCGCAGCTTTTTGAGAGCGCGAGAGAGACCACATGGCATCACCATCACCGAAACACGCCAATGCACCCGGCACCTACCCGGTACCTACCATACCTTTCACAGCAGCTCACCCTATCATCACCGCGCCTCAGTTCTCCCCATGCCTTTCCCATGTCCCCCGCCGTACAGAGCGCCAAACTCCACGTCCCCCAGGTTCACCCCGTGGCACACTCTAGCCACTGCTAATCGTGCCATACTCCTGCACCATCCGGCCCGTCCCGACCAGCCGACTGCCGTCTCGGTGCAGGCGGCGGCGCTGCACCACCACCGACGGGAGGAGCCCCACCACCAGCGCCAGGCCCAGGACCCGCTTGCCCAGCTGCAGCGCCCGGCCGTTGCAAGCGCGCAGGCAGGCCGTCAGGTCGTCTCTGCAGGCGATTGTGTCCGGGTGCTCGGGGCCCAGCATGCTCTGCTGCAGATCCAGCGCCTGGCGGTACAGCGGCTTGGCCTCCCCAAGGCGGCCATGTGCCATGAGCCAGTTGGCCAGGGCACTCATCGAGGCGATGGTATCTGGGTACTCGGGGCCCAGGGCTCGCAGGCTCAGGGCCAGGGCTTTGCGGTACAGCGCCTCGCCAGCGTCCTCAGAGCGGCCACGGTCATGCAAGCAGCCCACCAGGCTCCTGATGGTGGTGATGGTGTCCGGGTGCTCGGCGCCCTGGACACACTGAGCGAGCTCCAGCGCCTGGCGGTACAGCAGCTCTGCCTCCATGTAGCGGCCACGTGCCTGGATGCAGCTGGCCAGGTTTTGCATGCAGGCGATGGTGCTGGCGTGCTCAGGGCCCAGCATGTCGGAGCACTTTGCCAGATCCAGCGCCTGGCGGAACAACGGCTCGGCCTGGTCATCACGGCCGCGGTCCTGCAGGCAGACGGCTAGGTGGCTGAAGGAGCCGATGGTGGTGGGGTGCTCGGGGCCCAAGAGACGCTGACTCAGCTCCAGCGCCTCGCGATACAGCAACTCGGCCTCCTCATAACGGCCACGGGCCTGCATGCAGCTCGCCAGTAGGTTAAGTAAGTCGATGACTTCTGGGTGCTTGGGGCCCAGGACACGCTGTCGCAGCGTCAGTGCCTTGCGGTACAGCTCCTCAGCCTCCTGGAAGCGGCCTTGATCTTGCAAGCAGCTCGCCATGTTGGTTATGGCTACGTTGGTGTCTGGGTGCTCTGGACCCAGCACTTCCTGGTAAAGCGCTAGTGCCTTGCGGTACAGCGGCGCAGCCTTGTAGAAGCCGCCAAGGGAATGCACGCAGATGGCCAGGTTGTTGAGAGCGGAGATGGTGTCGGGGTGCTTGCCGCCGAGGATGCGCTGCCGCTGCTCCAGCGCCGTGAACAGCAGCGGCTCAGCCTCCTCGCAGCGACCGCATGCGTAGATGCAGAGCGCCAGCCTGTCCATCGAGGCGAAGGTGTCTGGGTGCTCGGGGCCCAGGGCGTGCCGCCGCAGGTCGAGGCTGCGCTCTGCCACGGCCACAGCCTTGTCATAGCGCCCGTCCGTGCGGTGCACCTCGCCCAGCATGTACAGCACGGACGCCATAGCCGCGTCCACACGCTGTCCCGCCGCCGCTTCAGGCGCCGCCGACTCCAGCTGAGCCAGCAGGGCCTCGCATGGGCCCCGCATCTGCCGTATGAGGCCCAGGTAGATGAGGAGGTCGGCGACCTGATCTGTCAGGCCCAGCGCCACGTCCGCCACGTCCAGGCCATGCTCCGGGGTCAGACCCTGAAGCAGCTCAAACAGGCAGCCCAGGTCCGCCTGCTGCTCCCGAGCTGCTGTCAGCGACAGTGGCCACTGCTCCTTGGTCCTGAGCATGACGCTCCAGTCTTGCAGCTGGCGCAGCATGAGCTGCGCAAAGCGGCCCTCAGCGCGGGGTTGGAAGGTTTTGTCACCCGGTGCGCCCAGCTTCACCGCCTGCTCCCGTACGAGCATATGCATAATGTACCGCTGGCCGCCCACGCGGTTCAGTACGCCGTGCTCGTACAGCTCCTTGAGCAGGGCTCGCGGCTGGGAGCCGGGCAGGGCGAGTACGGCGTCGGCGGCTTTTGCGTTGAACGCCGAAGGGAAGACGGCCAGGCAGGCAGCCGCCTCCAATTGGCGCGCATGAAGGGATTTCAGCACGAGGCCCACGGTGGCACGGGTGGGGTCGCCATCAGCAGCCGCTGCGGCCGCCTTGAGCGTGGGCAGGGACTGTCGCGGGGTGCACAGGGTGAGAGGGGGACAGGGGCCATACATAAGTGAGAGGAGGGACGAAGGGGGGAAGTGGGGAAGTGCTCATGCCTTCCTATGCCTTCCTAACAATGCACAGCGGCCCATTCTCACCTCCAGTGTCAGCCGCCCATACACCAGTGCCTCTGATACCAGCTTGAGCACCAGAGGCACGCCTTGGCAGGCATCCGCCACCTTCTCCGCCTGGTCGATAGTGAGGTCTGCTGCTGCTGCCTGCACCAGGCGTGCCGCCGCGTGGCGGTCAATGGCGCCCACACGCCGCTCCTCCAGCGCCAGGCCCCCGCCCAGCGGCTCGCGGGAGGTGAGCAGCAGCCGCACAGCGGGAGCCTCCTCGAGCACCTGGGGGCCAGGCAAAGAACCACATACCAGCCATGCAACGACCGCATCACTCGTGCCATCCATCCGGTCCATCTGTGCCGTACAGCATGCCGCCCGCATTTCACATCAGCATTACACACAAACGTGCCCAGGTCCCAAGGTCACAGGAGCCCTGGTCACACGAGCCCCTCACCTTTCGAATCAGCCCCCGCAGCGCCTCCGCCGCCGCTGGGTGCTGCAGGGCGTCCTCCGCATTGTCCACCACCACCACCGCGGCCCCTGCAGCAGATGAGCCGCCGCTGCCATCGCCTTGTCCAGCCTTTTCGGCCAGTGCACGGAGGGCAACCAGGATGCGGGCCGCGTTGTCGGACGTCTCCTGTGGATAACGGATGGGCAGGCGCGGTATGTGGAGGGGCCGGGGTAGAGGGCTTCAGATTGTGGAAGCCGGGCCGGTCGGGAGAAGCGGGCACGCTGCTTACCGCTTTCACGCCCAAAGCCGCACAGAAGCGCGCCTCCACCGCCTCCACGCTGCCCGCCTCCCGAAGTTCCACCCACAGGGCTCGGGCCGCTCGGCTAGCCAGGCCCTCCGACCGCAGCAGCCGAGCCGCCACGTCGGCTGCCAGGCTGGACTTGCCCATGCCCCCGGGGGCAAGCAGCAGCAGCGAGCCACGCTGCCGCAGATGCGCCGCCACCACCTCCGCCTCATAGTCCCGCCCGGTGTAGTGCGCGGGTAGCGGCGGCAGCTGCGACTGCGGCGTGAACCGTTGGTCGCCAAGCAGGCGGCGGACCTGTGGCAGTAAGGCCTCGCTCTCATCGAAGGCCAGGTAGAGCTCCCACACGCTCAGCTTGATTGGGTCGTACTTGTCCAGTGCCCGCTGCAGCGCCTGCCTGCGGGCCTCATCCGCCAGCAGGTCAGAGAGCTCCTTCACCAGCGCGGCGTCCGCAAGCGTTTCCGTGAGCTTTGACGGGAACTTGCCCCAGAAGACGAGCCTGGTTGGGCAGGGCGTCCGGGCGTCTGGGCGTCAGGGCGTGAGGGCGCGAGAGGGGCCTAGCTAGTGGCAGCGCAAGCAGCAGAGGGGGTTGAGTCTCACCAGGGCACCTCCGGCTCGCTGCCAAACTGCTTGAACCAGAAGGTCTGCAGGTCAGGCTGCGTGATGTGCTGGTGCGGGCCCTTGTTCAGGTGCGCCCGGAGCAGTGAAGAGACCTGCCCAGAGGCGACAGGTGGCAAGTGAGCCGTGTGCGGGGGAAGCGGGGCGGGTTTGGGGAACAGGCACGACTGCAACGGGGCAGGCACCGCAGGAGCAGCGCATGGCCTTGCCCTACAGGTGCAGCGGACTCCATAAGCGCTGTCAAAGCCGCGGCATGCAGGACTGATCGATATGCTCGGCCCTCACACCCAAGGGAGGTCACCAGCTCACCGTTTCAATGTACTCGATCGTCACACGGTCGCCGACGTCCAGCTTCTTCACCACCAGGCCCAGCTGCCCAGCCGCCACCACGGCCTCCAGGCCCCCATTCTGCTCCACGAATTCACGGGCCTCCCTCGACGGATCCTGCAGGAGGGCGGGCGAGCGGCGTCTGAGAGCGGCCTGCGCGATAGTTGCGGGGCGAGATGCGGAAGACGCGGGCCGCTGATGTTGCTAAAGTTGCGTGTGGCGTGCCCAAGCCCCAAGCGCTCGTCCTGCCCCCCCCCCCCCCGCCCCACCTTCACGGAGGCCATGCGCGTCAGCACGGCCTGCATCCCCTCCACCACGTCCTGCACATCCTGCACCCGCCCGTTGGAGTCCGCCTCCAGCAGTAGCAGCACCTGCTCCCACAGCGCCCGCATGCGCTTCTCCAGCTGCTTGAAGGTGTCAGCGTCGACGCCGGCCAGCAGCAGCCGCACCACGCCCTTGCGGTTGGCATAAGACTCTGCGTACGCCTTGATGCCCTGTCCAGTTGAAGGGCGGGGGACAAGATCAGGAGGACAAGATGGGTGTCAGCTTCCTCAAAGCTGGGAAGTTGCCGAGCCCTAGAATGGCTGGGCAGCGGTACATGCGTGCAGGCACGGAGCAAAGCGCGGGGCCGCCGTGTATGTGGCGCGCTCTGCGTGAAGCTTCGCGGGAACGGGGGCCGAGGGTTTGACGCTGGGCAAAAACACATGTTCACGCGTACTATTTGACAAGTTTGAGTTGCTTAGGGTAAGATAGAAACACCGCGCTTGGTCCGGGCTAGGTTGGTGAGGCTCGACCGAAGACCTGCCACACTCGCAGCTGTTGACAGCCGCGCACAAACTTGTCGGGACTCTCGCTCTAATCTCCACATTGCTCGATATCTATTGAAACAGATGCCCGAGTTGCTCCTCGGGCGAGCGTCGGGCTAACCACTCTAAGCTTGTTGCATGGCCGGCTGGGCATGAAGCGCAATGCCCGCCCCCATCCAACACCCACCTGCAGCAAGTCGTTGTACTGCCCTACAACGTCCTTGTAGCGCTTCATCTTCTCCAACGTCTTGTGGTACTCGGCCAGGGTGCCGAGGAACATCATCGCCGCCTGCTTCAGGTCGCGCAGGTTGTCCCCGTTGGCCACGGCGGTGTCGACCAGGTCCAGCACGGCTAGGACCAGGTTGGCGGCCTCGCCACCTGGGGGAGGGAAAGCAGGTGAAACGTGGGGGGGTTGCATTGGGCACTGGGCACATAAGACGTGGGGGCCACACCGGGAGGGCCTAGCGGAGCCTCTGCCATGCCAGCAGCATCGAGAGAGAATGAGCGATGGATGCTTGCCCTACCTGGGAAGGGCAGGAATGGGCCCACCCTCTCCACCCAGTCCCGCGTAAACACGAGTCCCTTTTTCGCCTTTTCCTGGAGGAGGATGGGGGGGAAAGGCAACAAGGGGGCTTGGGGCTCCACGTGCCCGCAGCTGGATCAGCCCATCCTCCGTTCCCAACGGAACCATTCTTGGTGACATGTGCGTGAGCATGGTACCCGATGAGGGCACTGCGCGTCAGCGCACGAACGCACCGCGAGTGATGAGGCCTTGGGCTCTGTGGGGGGAGCTCCCCCCTCCTCTGTTGGCTCCCCCGAGGAGTCGGAGGAGGGGGCCTGCGGGGGAAGACCAGAGGAAGAGGTGTTCAGCTGCATGCAGCCAAACCAGATCACCAATGCCCACGCACCGCAACTGCCGTTTTTGACGGAGTGAGCGCCGCCGGCCCCGGCCCCGGCAGTGCTGGGTCCGCTGCCGGCGTGGCGGCGCCCGTGACAGCCTCAGGCGCCGCCTGTCCGGGGCCTGCTCCACCAGGGGCCACCGGTTTCGCCGCCTCGTCGCTGGGGGTCACGAATGCTACAGTCCCGGTCTCGGTCACCCCCTGCAACACCATACCAAGAGCGCCGAGTCAGGGGACGAGGGATTAGCCCCACTGGGTCCACTATGAACCAGTACCGCTATCAGGCCGCTATCTTCCTTTCGTCTTAGGCACATTACATCCCCTCCGCGATCCTAAGTGCCGGTATGCCTCACGCACGGCCGGGTATGGCATTTGGCAAAGGCTGCGCTTACCCCTGCCAGGTCCAGTGCGTCCTTGACCCCAGCAGGAACAGAGGACGCCGCCGACGAGCGGGTCCCTGAGTCCGACACGCGTGCCGCCGCCTCATCTCGGAAGGCCACCAGTTGCACTGCCTCCTCCTCCGGTATGCCCTTCTTGATCAGGTACTGCAAACGTAGCGAAATCACCGTTAGCTACAATCCTTACTTGCAAGCACTGCAGCGAGCCCCCGTCGCTCTCAGGCAGCAGTGTGGGCTGTGGGCTGGCAGTGAGGGGCCACCTGGGGCAGGCTGGGGCGCTTGTCGACTTGCTCCACCAGGGGCTCTCCAACAGCCGCGCACCTTCACGCTCCAGGTGTGCGCAACAATGCCGCCGTCTAGTCCGGGAAGGCATGCGCGCCACTTCTTGGCGTTGGGCAGACTGCCGAACCAGCGCTCGGCCTCCTACGCATGGTCGTATCCGAAGGCAGGTTGTACACATCAGCCTGGAGCCGAGCGTGCGCTTGTGTACGGGGCCACACTGCGTTTGGCTCCCAACCCACCTTCGCGTCCCAGTCTTCGAGGGGTTTCTCAGGGGTCAGGGGCGTAACGGACGAGGCGGACTCAGACGCAGCCCCGCTGGCCACAGCCTTGGCCTAGGGCGAGCCAAACACCAGACAAGGCGGGATACGGGAGGATATAAAGTCAGTGCAAGCTAGCAAACCCACAAAACAGCAAACAGCAACAGCAGCGGCACCGTAACCGCCAAGACCGCCGTGATTTAAGGTCCATCCCGTGCACTAAACTCGTACCAGAGCCTGCGCCTGAACTTCGAGGTGCCGCATCGATGGGGAAGCCCTATCCACCTCGTCGGGCTGAGTGTGCAAGCACACAGTCCTGCCGATGCAAGAGGCACACCCGCCCATGACGAGTGACGAGGGCGGGGCTCCAGCTAAAAGTGTCTTGATGCGCTGCAGTTGCAAGCACTAGACACCACGGCGTTGGCAATCCGCGACCGCCGCGACCGCGACGCGTAGACCATACATGTGCGAGGGAGACCTCTTTGGGGGCAGCAGTTAGCGCAACTTAGCTAGTAGCTTTGACCCAAGTAGCTATGTATCAAGTCGCTGATTGAGGTTACCTTACAAACGGTATGTCTTGTATTGCGTTCACCGAAATTGGACACGTGGCCGGTGCTAGCCGGTTGCCCGTTGACCGTTTCCGCCGGGGCCGGCAGCTCGTCTGTCCGCTCACTCGCCCGGCCAGTCTGTAACCTGTAATGCGCTCCGCGTAAGAACGAGTAGAACAGTAGAAGATCAAGGCAGCCCCGCCCACGCAGTCAACGCATACACGCAGGACGCAGCACCGCACGACGAGCCCCGGGAGCCCCCATACACTCCCCAAGCGACCCCCGCCCCCCGCCCGCAAGCGCTCCACTCCGTCGCATACAGCCGTGCCTGCCAGAGACTGCGGCTCCGCCTGGGTCGCTGCGGGTCCGGCCCCCCTGGCGTGCACCGAAACGCTGAATCCACCCCCCTGCCCTAGACAGAAGGCAATCGCCGCAGACCTCATGGCCCCCACCGCAGCGGCCCGCACTACCGCAACTTACCCCTGTCCGCAGCCACATGCAATAGGGCCAAACCTCATCGCTGACCTCACCGCACGCAAGCCAGTCGCCAGCACCACACCGCGAAGCCACCGCACGTAAGGCCATCCGCCATGAGGCCACGTCTGAACGCGTAAACCCCCCTGGGCTCTATGGCCCTTGCTCCAAGCTGGAATGCATACAAGCCAACGTCTCAACCCCTGTGACCCATGGCTTGGGACGTTCGGCGTACGCGACCGGTCTCCCGAAGCGGGTTTGCTTCCTACTCTTGATGCCAGATGTCAAGGTCCAGCTGCTGCTCCGCAGTGGCCCCGCCTGCGCCCTACTCCTGCGCCGCGCCGCCGCCGCCCGCCATCTGAAACTGCATCATGCCCTGCGTTTGCACGGGCGTCTGCATGGGGATCTGGATCTGCATCTGCATGGGGTGCTGCACGGGCCCGCCCGGGCCCCTCAGGCGCATCGGCGGCGTGCCGGGCGGCGGCGGCGGCAGGCCGCAGGAGCCGCCGCCAGCGCTGCCAGCGCTGCCCCCGAGGTCAATGCCGTCGGCGGGTCCCAACGGAACGCCCAGCTATCCCGTCGCCACCGCCGCCGCCACCGCTCCAGATCGTCTCAGCGCATCCCATGAAAGCAGATTCGCTGCATCCGGACAGCTGTACGGCAGATGACAGTAGCGCGAATCCGAGGCAGCTGGTGGCAGGTACCCGGGCCGCCGGTCGGCACGCCGCCGCAGGTGCCGGCGCCGCCAGTGAGTGCGCTGCTGGCGGCGGCGGCGCCGTACAGGTGGCCGCCGGTGAGGGCTCGTTCAGAGGACTTGGTCGCCGCCGCCGGGCTGGCGGGCTGGGAGACGTCGGAGGCGGCGGCGAGGCCGTCACTGCAGGCGTGGAGCAGCTGCGGCCGGAGGGGCCCAGGGGCGCCCTCGCCGGGCCCAAGCTGCAGGTACGGCAGGTACGGTGCCGGGCCTTTGGGCTGCCCGGCACCATTCTCACAGGACCGTTGCAGGCGCAGCCTCTGCCAGTGCCGCTAGCGTCCGCCGCTTAGTCCACGCCGCCGCAGAGGCCGTGCCTGGTCCCGACGTGGGGGCGATCCAAAGCACGTTCGCGCCAAAACAGCGCTGGAACCCTGGGGGCTTCCCGCCCCTCTGCATGGAAGGACCGCGGGGACCGGTAGTACGCAGACTGCCGGCTGCTCCGCCTGGGGGCGGGTGTGGATAGGGGATAGGTTGGGCCCGTAACTCGACCCCGGGTCCAGGCAGGAGGGACCGTGGCTCCCAGGGTGGCTGCTGCCGCGAGGTCGGCTCGAATGCAGCTTCCCAGGCCAGGACGGCGCAGTTGTCCCGCCGCACCCGCAGCGCCCCCGTTCTTACCGTGTTGCGCAATGACATACGACATACGTACGATGCCAGGGCACGGCCCTGGAACCACATGCACCGGAGGGGACTGCGTCACTGGTGGGCAAGAGCCCCGCTGACCAGGCTCCCACCGTCAAGCTCCTGCTAGGCACTGCAGCCGTCCGCAGCCGTGCCCTCCAGCTGCGCAAGATTCCCTGTCCAGCGTAATGGACCCGCAAGAAGGCAGGGAGGCCTTCTTCCTTACCTGAAACCAATCAGGTGACCTCTCTTACATTCGCTCCCTCCCTGCCCCTGCTCCTGTCGCCGCCCCGGCAATCCCAGGCGCGCCCTCAGCCTGGCACTCCGCCTGCCCCTCTAGGGGCCCAAAACTCCACGCCCTGGACCGGGGCCCCGCGGCCCGCCCGACGGCCCAGCCACCGCCCCGCCTGCCCAGGCCGGGTCCTCACCTCCCCGGGTACACAACTGCCCGCAATGACAAGCCACGGCGGAGCGAGAGGTGGCCCAGGTGATGCTGGCCCAGGCAGCGGGCCCTGCAGGGGAGGAGACAGAGATATGTAGCAGCTTAAGACCCTTCTGACGGCACCTGCCAGCCTGGGAACCAGCACGACACAGACCCGCCGCCACAGGCAGAAC
Source organism: Edaphochlamys debaryana (assembly GCA_016858145.1). Lineage (NCBI taxonomy): Eukaryota > Viridiplantae > Chlorophyta > Chlorophyceae > Chlamydomonadales > Edaphochlamys > Edaphochlamys debaryana. The sequence continues at coordinate 421,718 of JAEHOE010000097.1, read as the reverse complement.
CCAAGGAGCAACTCGCAACCCGCCACAGCTGGTGTGTGCTCACGCCAGACGGCCACGTCGCATCAAGGCGGATCTGATGGTCCCAAAGGTAGACCCGACAGCGAGGGGCGCGTGCGGCCCCGGGCCGCCCGGGAGGGCGTCATGGAAAGCTGTGAAGCACACCCAGCCGCGCTGCTCTGCGAGGACGAGCGGGCGATGCGTGGCCAGGGCCGTCCAGCCGTTGAATTTTACTTCGCCACCAGCACATCCAAACCCCCTGCACACCGAGACCCCTGCACATCCAGCCAGCCACCAGCATGCGATGTAGCCGCAGCCCGCACGAGCGTGTGCTCGGCGGGCCCCGCTGGAGGGCTGCCCACGGGGAGCTCCATTAGCTCCATGCTCCATCCCTTGGCATCTCCTCGCCTGGCCCTCGGCAGCAGCTGTCAAGGCGGGACAAGGGGAGGGACGAAGCCTTGGGGTCCTGTATCAAAATTTCGCGCTGCTCCTTTCAAGTGCTGCTTCAGGCCCTGCAAGAGGCCGCCCCGCACCCTAGGGTGTGGCCTCAGTGTCCATAGGCCAAGGCGCCAACCCTTCCCGTGACATCCCAGCGGCCCAGGCCCGTCCAGTGTGCGCAGGCCTCGCTCAGCCCTCAAGGCGGGTCAGAAAGCTGTCGCCAGAAAGCTGTAGCCGTAAGGTAAGCCACCCGTGCGTGCACTGCTGCCCGCTCCCCCGCCGCATCCCCGAATGGGACCTCACTCGCTGCTCAACGCAAGGCCCACCAAGGCCCACCATCGCCATGGGTGCCCCCAGGCCTCTATTGCTTTGTCCGCTTAGCACATCGACGCAGGCAGGAAGAGCTCCGCTGACCATTCTTAAGCTTGCCCGTAGCTGCTGAGGTATAGTTGCGCACTGATGATGCCGGTATCAGGAGCTGCAGCTGTCCGTGACAGTCTTGAGCAGCAAGGTCACGCCAACCGCGTGCAGCATGCGGCAATAGCATTTGTGCGACATAAGCATGCCCTATATGAAAGTAGCACGCACAGCGTCAAGGGCGATTGTCCATTGTTCTGGCAGCGCGCTTCCCATGCATGGCGCCCCGCCCAGCTCGACACAAGCAAGACGTATTGCTTGACACTTTGTTAGCCCAACGCTTTATAATACTCCTGTCAAGAGCCTGGTCTCTCGCAACCGTCGCGCCCCATGCGCGGGCATGCAGCAAGGCCAGGGCCCGCGGTCTGTTGTTATGCGGTCACAGATGGTGGAACCGCATGAAGATAGGATGTCGTTCATGTCGTTGGCCTCGGACCCGCAGCGCACCCCTCCCTGAGCCTACCGCCATGGAGCTACGGGCCGTCCCCAGCGCTCCTCGACCCTTGGCCCCCACAAGCGACGGCACAGCGGTAGACGAGCCTGGAGCTGCTACGGGAGTGCTGGGGGAGCAGTAGGCTGGGGAGTAGGCGGACCGCAAGGAGGAGGCGGCCAAGGCGGCAGTGGTGGCGGAGGCGCGGAAAAAGCTGGAGGCGATCCAGGCAGTGAGGGCGGGGCGGGCGTGGGACGTAAGGTTGGATGCTCATGCTCATGCAGCGCCCGGGCACTTCCTCTCTCTTGCACCTGTAGGGCCAGTACACGCCCAACTTGCCTTGACCCCTCATGCTTGCCCTCCCACACACCCCTGTCCCCTCCCAGTCCCGCGCCGCCCTGCTGAAGCAGCGCTTCGCCACCAACCGCTCCAGCGCCGCCACCTCGGCGGGGCCCGGCGGGGCCTCCAAGGTACCCGCCGGGCCCTCCAAGGAGCACGGCTGGGCCCGCGTGGGCGAGCTGGTGGACTGACGGGGGCCTCACACTCGAGCAAGCCCGCGCCGGGGAGCGCTGCAGCAGCAGCCTCTGGGCCCTCCAAGGACGTGTCGTGCCTCCGAGGGCTCATCATCTCGCTGAAATCCGCCCAGCCGGCTGGGACCAAGTGACTGCCAATAATAAGGAGAGTAAGGATCGTGGAACGTGATTAAGCTTGGCGTGGCGGTTTCCGGGCTTGGGTGGACACGTGGAGTGGGTGGGGGCCGGAGGGTGCTGGGGTGCATGGGGCTAGCTATGGGGCACAGCGGCTGCCGCTCCCGTGGCTCGGACCGGTGCTGTGGAGTCAAGGAATACGCTGAGCCAAGGATCGCAAGAGGTCCGGCGGGTCTGATACCGGTAGCGTGGAAGTGGCTTGACAACTGTGGGTCGAGTGTGGCGTGGCGTGCAGCAGTGCTCACAGGCTTGCGCCAAGGCCCAAGGGTCGAAAGGCAGGTGGTAATGGGGCTTGGGATCTGTGTGCACGGGCAGCGTTGCTATCATCAGCAGAAGAACCGTCTCCCCGCACTGCACCGTACTCCATGGTCCGTGGCCTGGCCAATGTCTGAGAGACATGAGTAGACAGTGCAGAGGGACAGTGCGGAATGGTGCGCTGCCGCCGGCCCCCAATCCTCCAATTGGCCCGTGTCTTAAGTGAGATCTGGGAGATCTTGGCGCTTTAGGGCCGACTCAACTTAGCTACACTTGTTATTCGGAAGGCGGCGGCGGGGGCGGCGGGGGAGGGGGGTGGTGGGGACGGAGACGGTAGAAGAGGGCGCACGGCAGGAAGCGACGGCGGCGCAGGCGGAGGGGCCGAGGAGGCCAGACGGGGCCGAGGCGGCGGGGGCTGGGGCCGAGGAGGAGGCGGCGGGGGTGGAGGCGACGGAGACGGCGGGGGCGGGGGCAAGGGAGGACGCGAGGGGGGCAGGGGCCGAGGGGGCGGAGAGGGCGGAGGGCGCGGCGACGGTGGAGGCGAGGGCATGGGAGGAGGCGACGGGGGAGGAGGTGTTGGAGCCGCGAGGGCGGAGGGGCCGGAGGCGGTGGGGGCGGGGGACGACATGACCGGGGAGGAGGCCGAGACGCCGGAGAGAGCGGAAGCAGTCGGGGCGGGGGCCGAGGCATGGGAGGCGGCGGCGGGGGCGGGGGCGGCGGGGGAGGGGGTGGTGGGGACGGAGACGGTGGAAGCGGGCGCACGGCAGGAAGCGACGGCGGCGCAGGCGGAGGGGCCGAGGAGGCCAGAGGGGGCCGAGGCGACGGGGGCTGGGGCGGAGGAGGAGGAGGCGGGGGTAGAGGCGATGGAGACGGCGGGGGCGGGGGCAGGGGAGGGGGCAAGGGGGCAGGGGCGGAGGAGGAGGCGACGGGGGAGGAGACGGCGGGGGCGCAGAGGGTGGGAGGGGCCGGAGGCGGTGGGGGCGGGGGACGACACGACCGGGGAGGAGGCCGAGACGCTGGAGAGGGCTTAGGGGGCGGCGGCGGTGGAGACGGCGGGAAAGGGGGAAGGGGAGGACGCGGGCGGGGCGGGGGCCGACGGGGCGGAGAGGGCGGAGGGCGCGGCGGCGGTGGGGACGGGGCCATGGGCGGAGTTTGCAGGGGCGGAGAGGGCTTTGGGGCCGGAGGCGGCGGCGGGGGCAGGGCAGAAAGCGTCGGGGGCGGAGGTGGGGGATGGAGGGTCGTGGCGGCGGGGTCCTTGCCAGTACCATGCACTTTGTTTTGTCGTCCTGAGTTTGCAAGATCGCAGATAAGCGTGGCCGTCTGTCGGGGCAACCACGCGATGATGGCGCATGCTGTGCAGCCTTGTCCACACCGTCTGCCGCTGAGGCTGGGACCAACATGATGTACTATATGTGCTGGGACAAACATAGGGTTGCCGGGCCGGCATGCCGGGCCTGCTTGCCGCGGGCGAGATTACACACTCAACCTAGGTGCTAGGTGCTCTAAGCTAGGTGGCTTCAAACATCTGCAGTCTATATGCACTGGGCAAGCAGCGAGTGTGGTGCCTGCAGCAGGCGAACGCGTACCGTGAACGCATGGCGATCGCGTTGCAAAGCGTAGCTTGGCGTGCAGCGCGACGCACACAAACGTGCTCCAAGCCGGTCGCGTGTCGCGTTAAGGGTACGCGACCCGACGCTTCGCGTTGAGCCCCAACGCAAGGTAGCGCGCCCTACGCGTCCCAACGCGGCCACAACGCGGTCCCCCGTCGCCATAGTGCTGCCCGTCGAATCACGAAGTCGAGCTGAGGGTGGCCCTGGGTCACTGGGGCGTGTCGTCTTACTCTGTGGGGCCCCAGAGGCCGCCGAAGTCGGTGCAGGGGGGTTCTGTGCTCGCAGGGGCCGTGCAGCTAGGATGCTAGCCGGATGATGACGGAGGGGATGCAGCTGAGCGCTGTCGCAACGCGAGAGAAGAAGGCAGGGTGCCAGCAATGCGCATCGCCGTGGCAGGGGCTAACCTATGGGCAGCCGCGCGCGCAAACGGTACTTTCCTGGCTCCTGGTGTCGAGGCCCCCGGTATTGTGCAAGGGGGGTCCTAGCCGAGCACAAGGTCCACAGCCGCGGGGCTACCGTAGGCGGCAAGGAGCTCGCGGCCGTCACGGGTGGGCCGACTCCGGTGCATGCACCGCGACGGTTTGGGCCATGCAGAGGGACCCACCAGGGGGGTGGGGGAAGGGACGAAAGTTTTGCACCCCATGCCGCAAAAGCTCCTGACCCCCCTGACCCACCCACCCACCCATGCCGTACGACGTACTGCAGCACTGCACATGCACATAACGTATAATGAACACTTTGATTCCTGCATCTGCGGAGTGCTGTCCATGTGCGCTACTGTCTTGCAAGCCGTCCTGGGGCAAACACCTGCGGTGTAGTGGTGCAGCTCTTGAAGGGACTGCCCGGTTCCCCAGGCGCAGCCAGGCGGCATATGTGATCCGCAATACAGGGGAGAACTGTTGCGAGCAGCGGCGGTGGACGCGGCGTTGCGACGTGTGATGGTGATCGCTGCTCGGAGTCTCTAGCGTGCACCGGAAGTCGCTTTCGCCAGTACCATCAGTCACATGGTAGAACTATGAGCCAGGAGTAAGCAAAGACGTTGCGCAAGGCTGCCCCACGGCGAAGTTCGCGCGCGGGCCGAGCACGCGTCCGAGGTCGCTGCCCGGGCCTCGCGCAGCGCAGTTTCTGGACTCAGTCGGTACAGAGTCTCGTAACTGAGTTTTTGCGGCGCGCGGCGGGGCGCGAGGGGCCCGCATAAGTTAGCCCCAAAGTTACGGGACCGAGGATGCTTCCGGGTGGCCTCCTCCCGGCGACTCGCGAGTACGCGCCGACTTCATGGGCTCAGGGTACTCTTTGGTATTCGCCTCGAAGCCGTTTCTGGCTCGTAGGCGCACGTCTCGCGGAGATGGGTGCTCGGCAAATTTGGACGTCTTCGCGACCGCTCGCGTTATTGCGCGCCCGGCCCGCGCGAGCTCTGCGTGTGGTCCCCAGCTTCAGCCCGGCCGGGTTGGATCGGGGATCGGGGCCTCCCTGGCGGATTCCCGAGGGTTTAACACTTGGCCCGGGCGTAACCGTACTCGAAACGTCGCATACAAGGGCTGCACAAGTACCAATGGAGTCTGGCAGACTCGGGGTCTGTCCATTGAACATGGACACATCCATCGCCCCCCAAAGAGGATCCTGCCGCACCGACTACCACTGTGACCAAGCGACTGTATGTCACACAACAGGGGGGAATGGAACCCCCAGTCTTCTGGCCATGCAGACATGGCGGATCACGTCCAGCCTGGACCCGCCCTCCCAACCGCTGTGCGTGGTCAGGCATACCCAGGGTTCAGACCTTGTCAACAGACGCCCTTTGGACCCCTGGAAGAGTGCAGGAGCCGACGGAGCGGGTCCTTCCTCCTGTGCCTCCCAGCTTGGCGAAAATTCCCGGACCCCAGACCCACCGCGCCACCCACCCACCCTGAACTTTGGGGCCCCGTACTACTAACACCTCCGAAATTATTTGTAAGCGGTTCGGGCTCATTTAGCCAAGCTATTTCCAAAGGAGGACGTTTACATCATTCCTACCCCCCCCCCTAGACCCCCCCCAGACGTGAATGTTTGAGTAGTCACTTGTCGTGTAACAACAGTAAGTCGATTGACCGACAGGGGGCACCGTTTGCCGTTTGCCCCCTCATGAAGCGTGCTGAAAGGGGTCCCTGCTGAGTGCCGTGCTGACCCCACCGCCGCCCCCAGTCCCGGGGCCCCCGCCTTACATCCACCCCCTCCGCTCCCTCCGCGCAAACCCTACCCCCTCCACCCTTCCGCGCAATGCGTGGGACACCTTCAGGACAATATATACCGGTGCACCGCCTTACAGATATATCGACCAATATGAGTGCAGAAGGCGCTCGGCATCAGGATCGCCGAGGGCCATCCTGCATTCCGTCAGGTCGTTCAGGGTGGCAACGGTGCTTTCGTGCGTAGGGCCCAGGACGTGGACCCTCCACCCAAATGCCTCCCGAAACAGCGGCTCTGTCTCCTCGAATCGGCCCTGTGCTTGCAGGCACTTTGCCAGCCAGTATTCGCTGTTGATGGTCATCCTGTTCTCTGGGCCCCGGGCACCCTTCCACAGCTCCAGCGCCTGGCGGTACAGCACTTCTGCCTCCTGAAAGCGCCCCTCTGACTCCAGGCAGTCTGCCAGCCTAACTGAACTGCCGGCGCTGTCATCGGGGTTCTGAGGGCCCAGACGCCTCTGCACAAGCTCCAGCGCCTGGCGGTACAGCGCCTCTCCCTCCTGGTAGCGGCCCTGTGACTCCAGGCATCCCGCCAGGCTGTGCAAGGCGTCGATGGTTTCGGGGTCGTCGGGGCCCAGGACGCGCTGTGCAAGCTCCAGCGCCTGGCGGTACAGCGGCTCCGCCTTCTCGTAGCGGTGAGCATCGTCATGGATGCGGCCCAACAGCGTGTATAGCGTGTACAGCGTCGACGCTGCCTTCACGTCCACACGCTGCCCCGCTGCCGCTCCAGGGCCAGTCGACTCCAGCTGTGCCAGCCAGGTCTCGCATGGGCCCTGCAACCGCCGTAGGAGAAGTAACCTCTCCCATGTCCTGTAAAACGGCAGCCATGTTCACGCCGTGCTCGGGAGTCAGGCCCTTGAGCAGCTCAAACAGGCGCCCCAGGTCTGCATGTTGTTGGTCCGCAGCTTTCATTGCCACCCCCCGGCGTGTGTCGTTACCGCTGTTCAAGTCGTCCCACTTCCGCAGCAGGCGCAGCATGTGCACCACGAAGCGGCCCTCGGCACGGGCTTGAAAGGTGGGATCGCCAGGTGCGCCCAGCGTCACCACATGCTGCCGCACGAGCATGTGCATGGCGTACCGCTGCTGCCTGTCTGCCCGCTGCAGCACACCGTGCTTCAGCAGCACGCTGAGGACGGCATGCGGTTTTGCACGGCTGCGCTCAGAGTTGAACACTGCAGCTGCGGCCTCGTCATCAAAGGCGCCCGGGAAGACAACCAAGCAGGCGGCCGCCTGCTTGTCTGGTGCCGGCAGGGACGCCAGGGCGAGGCGCACTGTGGCACTGGTGGGGTCGCCGTCTGAGCTTGCCACCGCTGCTTTTAGCCTCCCTTCAGCTTCTGTGAGCCTTGGAAGGTCCTGAGGTAGGATGTGCAGGCAGAGAATGGACATGACCACATGATGACGACCCAGCCCGCCAGGTGAGAAATGGAGGCAACTCAGGTAACTCAACCTGCTCCAGCCCCCCCCCCCCAGCCAGTGTTGCAAGCCCTCACCTCCAGCGTCAACCGGCCGTACGCCAATGCCTCCGCCACCAGACTTCGCACCAGCGGCACCCAGCGGCACGCCGCCGCCACCTCCGCCGCCTCCGCGTGGCTCAGGCCGGCCACGGCCTTCTGAAGAAGCTGTGTGGCCGCCTCAGGGCTGATGGCGCCCACGCGCCTCTCCTCCAGCCCCAGGTCCCCGCCCAGCGGTGTGCGGGAGGTGACCAGCAGCCGCACGGTGGGCGCCTGGGCGAGTACCTGAGGACAGCGCATGGTGCATATCAAAGGGCAGGTTCAGGTCGTGTGACCCTACCGTGGGCCCAACAGCTCATCACGTGCCAAACGCTAGCCCTTTTAACCCACGGTATAGCAGCAACGCTCACCTTCCGCAGCAGGCCCCTTAGCGCCTCCGCCGCTGGCAGCGGCAGCGGGGCGTCCTCCTCCTCCGAGTGCAGCGGGCCGTCCTCCTCCTCCGAGTGCAGCGGGGTGTCCTCCTCCTCCGAGTGCAGCGGGGTGCCCTCCTCCTCCGAGTGCAGCAGGGCGTCCTCCGCATTGTCCACCACCACCACCACAGCCGCATCACCCGATGACTTGCCGCCCCCCCCCCCTGCAGCCTTGTCGGCCAGTGCACGCAGGGCGGCCAGGATGGGGGCCGCTGCGTGGGGCATCTCCTAAAGGTGTGGTGGCCAGCGGGGAAAATGGTAAGAGGCCACTGCATAAGATGGGGGTTACTATAAAGGGATGGGGGTCGGGGCTCTTATGCTAAGTACATACGCTAGCGCGCGTGGCAACCCCTGAGCCTTCAAAACCTCAGCCCCTCTCACCCGCTGCACGCCTAGTGCAGCACAGAAGCGTGCCTCCACCTCCTCCGCGCTGCCCGCCTCACGAAGGCCAACCCACAAAGCCCGCCGGGCCACGCCCCCAGCAGCTCTCAGCAGCCGAGCCGCCACGTCCGCCGCAAGGCTGGACTTGCCAATACCCCCAGGGCCATGCAACAGGATTGAACACTGTTGCAGCTCTGTGATCAGCGCCTCGGCCTCCGCCTCCCGCCCGGCGTAGTGTGGGGGCAGCGGTGGCAGGCCTTGGCCGTCAAGCAGACAGCGAATCTGCGTAAACAGGTCCTCGTCCCCGTTGAAGGACTTGCGCAGCTCCCACACGCTCAGCGTGTCGCTGTCAGACCGCTCCAGGGCCCGCTGCAGCGCCTCCCTCCGGCCCTCCTCCGCCAGCAAGGCACACAGCCCCTCCACTTGGGCTTCGTCTGGGAGCGTGTCCTTAAGCTTGGAAGGGAATGCATCCCAAAAGGTATACCTGATTGGACGGGAGGAGCAGGGGTGTGAGCAAGGGAGGAGTGAAGAGGGGAGGAGCAGGCAGGGGTGTGAGGAGGGGGTCGTACGTGCGGCGCATGCCAATTCCATGGGGGCATAGAGAGTCAGGACAGTGCAGGGTCAGGTCTTGACAGCGCGGTTGAGTTTGCATCAGGGGCTCACCAGGGCACCTTCCCTTTCTTGCCAAACTGCTTGACCCAGAAGAGCCGCAGGTCCAGCTGCGGGATCTGCTGATGCGGGCCGTCGTCCAGGTAGGCCCCAACCAGCGAAGAAATCTGACGAGAGGCGACAAGCGGCATGGTACGTACGACCCGTGTGCGGGCGGGAAAACGGGGTGGGTTTCAGCACGGCATGCAAGGCACGCAAGCAGCGTCGACATCTGCGGCCGCCAGCGGGGCTCCTTGCACAGATCAACGGGCGGGAGGCACACGACCAAGCCCTCAAGCTGCCTCACCATCTCGATAGTCACACGTGAGCTGATGTCCAGCTTCTCCACCGCCAGGCCCAGCTTCCCTGCCGCCACCACCGCCTCCAGTCCCCCATACTGCTCCACAAACGCGAAGACCTCGGTCGAGGGATCCTGAGGCGGAGAAAGCACGCAGGCACAATACAAAGATCAGGGTACGTCAGGCAGGACAGCAAGCAGGGGACGGCAGGGGACGGCACAACGAGCAAGGAGCCGAGGTGTGTTGCCGAACGCCATGCATGCAGATTGACGTGTGGCCCAATGCTTAAACGGACTTGGCCCCAACTAAACCCAATGTTAACGACGCCGGGCCGTGACCTGGCTGTCCCCACACCCCACCACCCCGCAGACTGCCCCACCTGGCGCAGCACCACGCGGTCCAGCAGCGCCTTGGACTCCACCACCAGGCCCTGCATCGCCTGCAGCCGTGCGTTGGTGTCCACTCCCACCAGCATCATGACCTCGTCCCCCAGGTCCTTCATGCGCGCCGCCAGCTGCTCATAGGCCTTGGCGTGGATGCCGGCCTTGAGCAGCTGCACAAACAAGCCGCACGACGAGTACTTCCGTGCGTACTTCCCAATGGCCTACGAGCGAGGGGGAGGATGGGGTCACAATAAGAGACAGAGCGTGGTAAGGAAGCACAATCTGCAGGTGCCATCCGAGCAGCCTACCCGCCCTGTCCACTAAGTGGGGTACGCACGGTCCGCCCTCAGCGCTCCTCTCCTGGCTCGCGCCCACCTCCAGGTGCTTCTTGTACTTCTTCACCATTTCGTGGAGCTTTTGCTCCTCCAGCTCCCCCTTGTAGGCCTCCAGGATGTCCAGGAAGGCCAGCGCCCGGTCCTGCAGGTCCAGCAGGTTGCTCTTGTTGGCCACCGCGGTTTCCACCAGCTTGAGCACACCAACCACTAGGTTGGCGACCTCGGAGCCTGGGGGGAGGGGGGAGCGGGAGCCTGTAAGGCGAGCACGCGCGTTGGTCGGTAGCTACCTGGCCAGTTGGGTGTGAAGATGCGTACGTGCCTCACCCATGGGAAGAGATGGCCCCAGCGCCTCCAACACCACCCGGGTCGTCACCAACGCGTTCCTGCCCATAGCCTGATGAGCGGGGGCGGGGCAGGGCAAGGGGTGAGAGGCAGCTTGTGGTCCCGCCCTCGCTACGTCCGTGCACCGACCGCACGGCTCGCGCTTCCAGCAAGGCCTCTCTGCATGAACGCACACCGCTTACCACGAGAGACTCCTTGCGGGTCTGAGTTGGGCTGTCCGCCGGCTTGGCCGCCTCATCATCAGGACCCGCCTTGGCCTCGTTGTCCGCCTCATCATCAGGACCTGAGGAAGCCACGACGGTGCCAGGCGCCTCTGACGTCTTGCCCGCCCCAGAGGATGCGGCGGCAGTGAGTGAGTGAGTGAGTGAGTGAGTGAGTTACACCAGTGCCCAAGTGGCGGCAGTGGCCCCAGCAGATGCGGCCTTCCCAGGCGCCTCATCTCCAGCAGGGGGCGGCGCCGGTGCAGCTGAATAAGCTGAAGTGGACGCCTGCACATGGCAGCGACCGAGGTTTGCTCATCAAGAGATACTGACACACGACGGCGACTGGATGGTACACCAGCGGGCCACGCCTCAAGCGTGGCAGAACCCTACCCGCACCACCCAACAGGGTAAAGAATTGCCGAACTACTAGCCAACCCGCATTACCCGCATCTCCCACCCCTGCGAGTTCGACGAGATGACGACACCACGCAGAGCCTGCACCCTACACCCACCCTACATCCACCCTACGCCCACCCACCCATGGCACCCACCCTTGCGGTCCCCGGCGGCGCTTCCTTGGCTGTGGCAAGCACGGAGGACGCCGTTGGGTTGGCGTGGGTGCCCGCATCCGGCACCCTGGCCGCCACCTGGTCTCGGAGGGCCACCAGTCGGTGAGCGTTCGCCTTGGGTACGCCCCTCTCCATCAGATACTGCATGCTGACGAGGAGCGGGGTGGACGAAGGACTGGGTGACGAGCGATGTGGGCGAGCGACGGGGAGCTTACATTGAGCCCTTTGCAGGCGGAAATGCGTGGTGCACAGGGCCCCGCACACACAGCATGATAGATCAGCCAGTCAAAGCCATCGAGGGGCAGGGGCTCTGCTAAACGGCGCAAGTGCTGGCATCATTGACGTGCGGTACATGTAGGACATCGCAGGCCACGAAGGACCCACCGGCGCTTACCGATATGCTCCAGACGCGTGCCAGCATGGTACCGTCCACGGCGACGGGCAGGAGCGAGCGCCATTGCTTGGCATTCTTCAGCCCTGACAACCAGAAGTCCACCTCCTGCAGCCGATGGGCAAACGCGTTTGTATCAATAAAGTCTTGTGTTGCCAAGAGGTTTCCCCGATAAAAATTGTTCCCCGGCGGGCAGCAGTTAGCCGCAAACTGCTGCTGTTGACGCACGGGCGCACCTCCGCGTCCCAGTCTTCGAGCCGCTTCTCCGGGAAAGGCCGATGGCGCTCTGGAGACCCTATTGTAGCCTGATTGGCAGTCGCGGCTCCCGCAGCAGCGGGTGACGACACCTGGGCGCCCATGTCGGGGTCTTGTCTCAAATTACGTTCACAGCCCAAGCGTAAACACCTTAACCACTATGTTTCATTATGCGACAGCGACAATGACAGTAGTGCCAATGACTACCGAAACATGTTGCGCGCTGTGGGGCGAACAAGTGGCCGGTTTGCAGCGCGTCAGTTAGTGATTACCAAGCTTGATAACCGATGCCCAGTCCTAAGCATTACAACCAAGCTCGCCGAGGCCCTCGGCCAGGGCCAAGTGAACCACATCCGCAGGAGTATTGCTCGTCAATAAAGTCATGGCTGGGGCCATTGGGGCTAGGGGGTGCATGGGCGGCGTCCACGGCGGCGCCGGCAGGTCCGACCCTGCAGCCGCCGCCGCCACCAGAAGTCGCCGCCGCGTATGCATCTCATGGGCCCATCATCAGGTGCATTGGCGGCGTGCCGGGCGTCGGCGTCGGCAGGCCGCAGCTGCCGCCGAGGTCATGCCGTTGGGGGGCCCCGACAGCACACCCAAGTCTACCGCCACCGCCGTCACTGCCTGTTCTCGCGCTGCTGGGGGGGCCCGCCCCGCCCCGCCCCATCCGAGGGGGACCGGGTTTCGGTTCAGGGAGCCCTGGCCGGAGGCGGCTCGCGGAGGGGCGATGGCGGGTTGCGTGCAGGAGCAGCTAGGACCGGCGCGGGAGGCTGGGAGGGCCACTGCACCTCACCCAGGGCCGGCGGCTTGGGCGGCGCCTGTGGGCCCGGGCGCGGGCCTGGGCCTGGTGCGGCCTCTGTAGGGCCGTGCTGGGCCGAGTGAGCGTGAAGCGCGTCATGGAGGTGGTCGTGCTGTCGCCGTGCTGCGCCCGTGCTGCGAGGTGTAAGCGAGGGAGAACCGGCGGAACCTCGGGCAATTGCGGCGCGCTGTGGCGGTGCAAGCGGCAGCCACGCTTGCGTCCACGCAAGGCAAGCTCCGCCGGGGCTCGTTGGGTCCGGCAGATGCGGCGCAGGAAGGCAACCAGCATACCGTCTGCTAAGCGACTGCGGCTGAAGGTCGGCTTCGGGCGCGCTCCGGCCCCTGCCCCGGGGGTGCTGATGGCTCCTGCACCCACTGCTGCTCCGAGTATCTGCTGCCCCAGGCGCGAGCTTGCTTGGTTGCAAAGGGTGCGTGGCGTCCGCCGTGGGCCGGGGCTCGCCCGTGGCGGCGGTGCCGGGCCTGGAGCGCCGCCGCAAGCGCGTGCCTTGCTTGCGCCCGACAGCTCGCCAGTGCCCGATGCGGGGCCGGGGCCCGCTGTGTCGCAGCCCCGTGTGGTGGAGGGCCCGCAAGGCCCGGCCCAGGGCGGAGAGCAGGCCGCGGCCGCCAGCCCCTGGCAGCAACTCCTGTGCGGGGCGAGGGAAAGGCGAGAGATGGAAGGGCGGGAGATCAGGATGGGGGTGGCACTGGGCGCGCGCGTGGGGTGTGTGAGCACGCGCACGGCCCGTGAGCCCTGGCCCTTGACCTGGATCCGCTGTATCCCTGTACTCCCCTGAGCCTCTTGCGCTGTGCCGTCCGCATCACGACCCGCCACTGCCTCGGTGCCTCCGCCTCCCTCACCCTGGCCTGGTGCTTTCTGCCGGGCGCTGCCAGGTCCACGTTGGCATGCGGGCCAGACCTTGTCGTACATCAGGCCGATCCGCTGATCTGAGGGGCGGGCGGGGCGGGGGGGACGATGGGTACAGAAAAGAAAGCTCATCCGCATCCTAGCTACCGTGGGTCCACGCGCCGCGGCTCCTGCGTGAGAGCGTCCACTCACTCGAAACATGCCCGCCCGCCCGCGCCGCCACATCATGCCCGCCCGCCCGCACGCATGCTTCCCCAATCACCCGCAGCTCGAACAGTCCCAAGGGCCAGGCCCAGCGCGGCACGATGCAGTTGGGAAGCACGAGTAGTGAAAGGGGGGGCAGCGCCAAGGAAGGAGGCGGTGCCGCTGCGCTCCGTGGCGGCTATGGGGTCCCTGGGCCTGGGGGAAGCGGGATGAGGTGGAGGGGCGGTGCAAACTTGGTGGGCAATCTTGGGTTCGCCTCCCTTCCCCAGGCCTCCTACGACCACGCACGCCTCCGTCGACCCCGCCCCCCGGCGCACCTGGAACCGCCGCCGGGCTGACGGGCTGGGAGCAGTCGGAGGCAGAGGCGACACCGTCGCTGCAGCCGCGAAGCAATGGCGGCCGGAGGGGCCCAGGGGCGCCCTCGCCGGGCCCAAGCTGCAGGTAGGCATCGGGCCGTTGGGCTGCCCATTACCGTTCCCCGCAGGACCGTTGCAGGCGCAGCTGTTAACAGTGCCGCTAACATCCGCCGCTGAGTCCGCTGCTGACTTCACGCCGCCGCCGGGACCTTGCCCGCCCGACGTCGACCGATCCGGAGCACGCCCGCCACAACTCCGCTAAACCCGTGTGTTGGCAGCGACAGCGCTTTGGCCCTTGGGGCTGCCCCCCTCTGCATGGACGGACCGCGCATGGAGGGGTTCGGGAGCCGTCGGCTGCTCCGCCTGGAGGGCGGGTGTGGACAGGGGGCAGGTTGTGCCCCAAAGTCGGCCCGGGTTCCATGCGGGAGGGGCCGTGGCTACCAGGGTCGCTGCTGCCGCGAGGTCGGATAACGATTGTAGCTCACAAGCCAGGACACTTGCCCCGCCGCAGCTTCTCTCCTCCTACCGTCATGCCTGACGCCCGTGTCGCCAGCATGCAGCCTTGAAGCCGCCAGGGCACAGCCCTGCGAACCACGTACGCACATAGAAGGGGACCGATCAGGCTCCCACCGCCAAGCTCCTGGGCACTGCAGCTGTGCGCAGCCTTGCCCTCAAGCTGCGCATGAACCCCCCATCCCGTGCCCTCGACTTGCAGGGAGGCACGGTGCGCTCCCCTCACACCTGAGAGCAACCAGGTTGACCTCTCTACAATTGATCCCTACTTGTCGCTGCCCCTGTTGCCCTCCCGGCCATGCCAGGCGCGCCGTCAGCCTGGCACTCCGCCTGTCCCTCTTGGGGCCCCCAGCCACCGCCCCACCCTGCCCAGACCGGGTCCTCACCTTGAGTCCTCGCCAAAGCGCCCAACACCATTGTCCGCTATAAAGCCATGGCGGAGCGAGAGGTGACCGAGGTGGTGCTGGACCAAGCAGCGGGCCCTGCAGGGTAGGAGATCACGATGGGTGAAGGCACTGAAGACCCTACGGACCACGCCGGCCCGCAACCCTCCCCCCCACACGGAATGACCCCAAGAGGCATCGAGCCGCAACCTTACCCTGACGCACGGCCCCACGGTAGCCCCGGCAGTGAGGGGCGCCTGCACCCCTGGGCCGTCCGGGAAGGCTGTGCCGTCAGCATACCAAGCCGCGCTGCTCTGCGGGGACGAGCGGGGAACTTTGTGACAAGGGCCGTTTAGTTATTGCTTTGTAAGGCGTCGTCCCACTTCAGGGCAACAGAACTGCGCCCCTCACCCCTCCCAGCAAGCCGGGGAAGATACTCGCAGAAGTTGCCGCCACTGCACAACCAGAACCCCTGCACATCCAGCCACCCTAAGCCACCTCGCCCCAGAGCACACAGCTCACCGCAGGTGTTCCTGACCACACACAGCCGAGTTCAGCGCAGCCCGCAAGGGGTTTGCTCGGGTGGCCCAGCTGGAGAGCTGCCCACGTGGAGCTCCCTTGGCACCCCTGTTGCCTGGCCCTCGGCAGCAGCTGTCAGGGTGGGAAACGGGGCCAGACGAGGCCTTGGGATCGTCTATAAGATTGCGCGCTGCCCGTGGTCAGAGCAGCCGAAGACATGGAGGCCGCACAGCACCCTGGGGCATGGCCTCAGCGTACATGGGCAGTGGCGCCACCCCTTCCCGTGAAACACCAGGCCCGTCCAGTGTGCGAAGGCCCCGCTCAGCCCTCATGGCGGGTCAGAAAGCTGTCGCCAGAAAGCTGTTGCCGTAAGGGCAACCACTTGTGCGAGCACTGCTGCCAGCTCCCCCGCCGCATCCCAGCCCTGCGAGCTCGCTTATGCAGCAGGGACGAGTCGTGCCCCAAACGCAAAGCCCACCCTCACCCTGAGTGACCTCTAGGCACCTTATGCTACGCCCGCCGAGCATATCGACTCCGGCATCAAGGGCTCCGCTGACAATGGTCTCCGCTAGCTCGGACAAGCAGAAGCGAGCGCCCCGATCCTCAGGCTTGCCCGTAGCTGCTGAGGTAAGACTGCGCACTGATATCGATGCCGGTATCAAGAGCTGCACTGCTGCAGCTGTCCGTGACAGTCTTGAGCATCAAAGTCTCGCCAACCGCGTGCAGTTTGCGGCCAATAGCT
Organism: Edaphochlamys debaryana; assembly: GCA_016858145.1. Taxonomy (NCBI): domain Eukaryota; kingdom Viridiplantae; phylum Chlorophyta; class Chlorophyceae; order Chlamydomonadales; genus Edaphochlamys; species Edaphochlamys debaryana. The sequence continues at coordinate 405,535 of JAEHOE010000097.1, read as the reverse complement.
CCTGTGTGCGACATACACATTCCTTATATGAAAGCAGCATGCACAGCGTCAAGGGCGATTGTCCTGGCCCGCTTGCCGCTTCCCACCCATGGCGGGGCCCCGCCCACAAGCAAGACGTCTTGCTTAGCGCTTTGCTGTCTCAGCAACCTATGCTACTCCTGTCAAGAGCCTGGTCTCGCAACCGTCGCGCCCCATGCGGGCATGCAGCAGTGCCCGCGGGCTGTTGTTATGTGGCCGGGCAAGCCGTCACAGATGGTATAACCGCGTGAGGATAGGATGTCGTTCATGTCTGGCCTCGGACCCCCAGCGCATCCCTCCCTGAGCCTACCGCCATGGAACTGCGGGCCGTCCCCTCCGCAGCGCACCTCGACCCTTGGCCTCTGCAACTGACAACACAACGACGACGAGCAGGCGGTTTGGAAGCTGCTACGGGAGTGCATTGGCCCCTGCTCTTCCGTCACGTCATGGCAGCCCCTCTACCACGGGCCTCCATCCCCAAGCCGTGGGCGTGTCCCTCGCTCCAGCTCCGCTCGGGTCTGGGTCGTCGATGCGCGCATGAACCCCCCTCGACGACCACTGAGGTTGGGGCGCAGCGCGAGTTTGTGGCGACATCGCGGTGGCCTCGCGGCAGCTGCGCACGAGGGACTGCAAGGACCTGCGCATATGTGCGTGTGGGAGGGGGGGGAGGGCTGGGAGGAAGCAGAAGGGACGGGAGTCGGAGAGAGGGTGGGGCGGGGAGGGGCGGGAGCGAGGGCTCTGGCCGGCAACTTGACACCTGGAGGGGGAGGGCGAGGGGCAACGCGCGTACAGGCTGGCGAGGGACCTGCCAGCAAGCTTTGCTTCCGGTAAGGGCGAGCATCTTTCCCCGTCTGACCCCCGCCCTGCCCTTCTCCTCCCCTCCCCCAGCGCTCTACTGCGCCACGCAGCCCTCCATCGAGACCTCCACCGGCATCACCTTCAGCTGCTGGCGGGGCGCCTACCCGGGCCTGGGGGAGCACTTCAAGCGGGCACGGCTGGACCCAGCCAAGAACAACTGGACGCAGGTGGGAAGCGGGAGGGCAGGGTGGGTAGGTGGGGAGCGGGAGGGCAGGCTGGAAGATGGGCGCGCCTGCTAAGCTACCCGCACACAAAGTGTTAGGAACGGGAACCCAGGTACCGGATGAGCGCACACCTCATCCGCTGCTTGCCCGCCGCCCCCAGGTGTACGACTTCAACTCCAAGGATGACCTGGGGGCGCCCCACTACAGGTGCGCCTTGGGGGGGCCCATGTTGGCACCAGGGAGAGCTCCGGGGAGGGCAGAGCGGCCCCAGTCACATGAGGATCTGTGCTGGAACAAAGATCCGCTCAGCATAACAACCTCAGCTACCCCTCCGCCCTCTACCCCCCAGCCTGGACGAGTCTGTCCACCCCTGGTGGGTGGCGCCCCCCCAGTCGGGCGACTACGGCCCGCCCGACTGCCCCGTGCCGGCGCCCGACGGCTCCCTGTTCGGAGGGGGGCGCACGGAGCCGCCGCCAAAGAGCCCAGGTGGGGCCTGTGCTGGGGCTGCGGGGGCGAGGCAAGGGTCGCGACGGACGGCCAGACTGGTGTGTAGGGTTGTGGATGGCGGCGAGTGGTGCGGTGACTTCGCAGATTACCCATGGCCGCGAGGTGCTCTTGGTGCATCTGCAACGGCGCAGTCTTCGAACGGCCGGGGCAGCCCTGGCAACCCTCCCGCGACCGTGCCTCCCCTCTGCCTCCCCTTCACCGCCCCCTCCCAGGCTCCGGCCTCCCCGACAGCCTGCCCCCCAGCCCCGGCCGTGCCGCTGCCCACGACGAGGAGGTGGAGCTGGAGGACGATTGAGGAGGTGGCGCACCTGCCGCCGGGTGGGTTTCGGGGCAGGGGGAGAAGGCGGACGGGGAAGGAGAGCAGAAGATGACGAGGAAGTCCGGGACACAGCGGGCGAGGAAGGAGCTTGCAGGCAGGGGACAGGGACTTGGGACTCCGGGAGGGAGGTAGCGGGGAGCTGCTTGAAAGAGGAGTGCTGTAAGTCACGCTTCTGCGCGCCTGATACCGGGAGCTGATGTACAATGGCAGCGCAATGGGCAATGGGCAATGGCCCCTGTGACCCACGCCGACCTACCCCTTCCCCGCCTCCGCCCGCCCCCAGACCATGACGACGGGGGCATGCACTTCATCCCCCCCGCCGTGCCCTCGCCCCGCCCCGAGCTCCACGACAGCGAAGAGGCAGGCAGCAGCGGAGGCGCGGCCGCCGCCGCTGCAGCAGCAGAAGCCGCCGCGGTACCCTCCGCCGCCGCGGGTCCGTCCTTCAGCTTCGGCTCGCCGCCGCCACAGAACGTGCCTGTGATCGACGGCGGCGGCGCGCCGGCGGTTGTGCCGACGCTGGCGGCGCCGCCGTCATTTCCGGGACCGTACGACAGGCGGGCTCATGGTGGGGGAAGGGCCGCCGGCGGCGGCGGAGCCCATTGACCTCGCCGTCATCAGCGACGGCGGCGGCGCCGACCCCACCCCGTCGCCGCCGCCACCTGTCGTACAGCCGACGGCGCCGCTGCCGCCGCCCGTCGCTGGCGACCCGGCGGCGCCGCCGGAGCTCGATAGCGACTTCTTCGCGCCGTACACGCCGGCGGCGCCTGCCGTACAGCCGGCGGCGGCGGATGCTGGGGCGGCGGTGGAGGTTGACGCGCGTGTGGCCTGGCGTGCCGGCAACGCCCGCCAGCTGGCGGAGGCGGACCGCAAGGAGGAGGCGGCCAAGGCGGCAGTGGTGGCGGAGGCGCGGAAAAAGCTGGAGGCGATCCAGGCGGTGAGGGCGGGGCGGGCGTGAGGCGTAGGGTTCAATGCTGATGCTAGCAGCGCCCGGGCACTTCCTCTCTCCTTCACCTGTGGGGCCAGTACGCGCCCAACTTGCCTTGACCCCTCATGCTTGCCCTCCCACACACCCCTGTCTTCTCCCAGTCCCGCGCCGCCCTGCTGAAGCAGCGCTTCGCCACTAACCGCTCCAGCGCCGCCGCCTCGGCTGGGCCCGGCGGGGCCTCCAAGGGGCCCGCCGGGGCCTCCAAGGAGCGCGGCTGGGCCCGCGTGGGCGAGCTGGTGGACCTGACGGGGGCCTCGCACACGAGCAAGCCCGCGCCGGGAAGCGCCGCAGCGGCAGCCGCTGGGCCCTCCAAGGACGTGTCCCGCCTGCGGGGCCTGATCATCTCGCTCAAATCAGCGAAGCCACCTGGGGCCAAGTGAGGGGCTTAATATGCGACGGCTGGGAGGCGCTCACCGTTGGGATGGATGCACTGGCTTGGATGCAGGGTGGATGCAGGATGTGAGACTCGGGGGCCCTAGTCTTGAGTGGACAACGTGGAATGCCGCGCACGAGACGGGCATGGCGAGTTATGAGCTGCAGAGAGGCTCTCGCCGTCGTTTACGTATGTTGCAGGTCGAGGTTGCAGCATACAGCGTCGGTCGGATACCGGTACCAGGGAGGTGGCTTGGCGAGACAGGAGGCGGGGATGAGGTGCAGGGATGTGGGACTGCGGCTGGTCGATGTGCATGCTTAAGGAGCGCGCAGAGGAGCTCGACTTCGCAAGGATCTCTCACCCGGCTGCGAGATGCCAGCTTGCCCAAGCTCGGAGCTTGATTGCAAGCTCGATCCGTTGACACAGGCCCTCCCGACGATGCCATCAATCGCTTGTCGCTGGTCTGCATGAGTCTGTAGGTAAGCGTAGGAAAGCTTTATTGAGGGCGTGAGCCCGCGGGCTGTGCCGAGGTGCCAACATTGCACGTTTGGGCATTGATGTAACTCTCTCTCGCTCTCTGCATAGAGATTGTCCCTTGCCGCAACGGTGTGAGGCCTGTGAGGGCCGGAGGGCATAGGGCCCAGGAGGCCTGGACACGCTGCCCCAGAGTTACCGGCGGGGACCATTCCACACAATACAATCAAGCAACGGAAAGCCAGTCACCCCCAGCCGGTCGCCCCAGCTCTGTCTCACCGCTCCCGCCGGCCCCCTCAAAAGCCACCGTTGTCGCGACACTTCCGCACTGCCGGCTTACATACACGCGCGCATGCCCAACTCTGACCTCTCCATCCGCCTCTCGACCTTGCAAGTAGCCCGCCGAGGTGGATGACCATCTCAACATGCCCATGCCCTGAGCGAGTCAGCCGCTCTGCACCGGCATGCAGAGCGGGTCACGTACCCACACCCGCCTTCCCACCCGCCTTCCGTTATCTCTCCCGCCAAATGGCCTCAATGCAGGTTATTAATTGAAGCATGACATACATCGCAAGCCATTCCCATTCTTGCCAAGGGCATTCATGCATTCCGCCGCATTTTCTACGGCGTCGTAGCATTCCCGTGGGCCCTGATTCTGGTACTGCCACTGGATCACCTTATACCACAGCGTCTCTGCCTCCTCAAGTTGTCTACGTTGGTCCTCGCTGAGGCCACGCTGGCGCAGCTTGCCCCCGTCGTCACACCCGGAGCCGGTTGCAGGTTGCAGGTCCAAGCCGGCACGGGCCTGCAGGCATCCCGCCAAGCTCTTGATGGTGTTGATGGTTTCTTGATGCTCAAGTCCCAGCACACGCTGCCCAAGCTCCAGCGCCAAGCGGAACCGCGGCTCCGCCTCCGCATACTGGCCGCGGATCTTCAGGAAACCAGCCAGATCGCCCATGGAGGCGATCGTGTCCGGGTCCTCAGGGCCCAGGATGCGCTGCCTCAGCTCCAGCGCCTGGCAGTACAGCGGCTCGGCCCCCTCGTAGCGGCCACGAGCCTGCAGGCAGCTCGCCAGGCTGCTCATTAAGGCGATGGTGTCGCAGTGCTCGGGGCCCAGGGCGTGCCGCCGCAGGTCCAGGCTGCGCTGTGTCGCGGCCTCAGCACCCGCGTAGCGCTTGTCGGTGAGGTGCACCACGCCCAGCATGTAGAGCACGGACGCGACCGCCTTCTCAACATCCGGCGGCAGTTCTGCCGCTCCAGGGCCGGCCGACTCCAGCTGAGCCAGCAGGGCCTCACATGGGCCCCGCATCTGCTGCAAGAGGCCCAGCGCAGCGAGGAGGTCCGCGACCTTGTCCGTCAGGTCCAGCGCTGCGGCCGCCACGTCCACGCCGTGCTCCAGGGTCAGGCCCTGGAGCAGCTCGAACAGGAGACCCAGATCAGCCTGCTGTGCCTGCGCCAGCGCTAACGTTGAGTGCCGTTTCCAGTCGTCGGCCCAGTCCCGCAGTAGGCTCAGCATGTGCCGCACAAAGCGGCCCTCAGCACGATGTTGGAAGGTGTCGTCACCTGGTGCACCCAGCTTTGCCACGTGCTCCCATACAAGCATGTGCATGATGTACCGCTGCTGCCTGTCTGCCCGCTGTAGCACTCCGTACTGGTGCAACACGCTCAGCACCTCATGCGGCTTGGGATGGTTCTGCTCGAAGTCGAAGACCGCAGCCGCAGCCCCCACATCGAAAGCCGAAGGGAAAACGGCCAGGTAGGCTAATGCCTCCTTATGAAGTGCTGGAAGGGACGCCAGCACAAGGCGAACCGTCGCACTGATAGCATCATCATTGGATTTGCCTTCAGCCGGATTGAGCCTGAGCACGGCCTGTGCGTGGTGGGTTTAGCCATGCACGGGGTGTGGTTCAAGTTAGGGGCGGGGAAAACAGGGCGGGGGAAACAGCTGCGTCAGCAGTGAAAGCAGCAGCTACTCCCCTCGCCCCCCGCATGACTGCTGCAAGCCCTCGCACCCCGCCTCACTTTCAAGGTCAGGCGCTCAAACGCCAGTGCCTCCGCCACAAGGTTCAGCACTAGCGGCACATAGCGGCATGCTGCCGCCACCCTGGCCGCCTGATCGATGGTCAGGTCCAATGCGGCCGCCTGAATCACGCGTGCCGCCATGTCGGGGCTCATGGGACCCACGTGCCGCTCCGTCACCGCCAGGCCCCCGCCCAGCGGTATGCGGGAGGTGAGGAGCAGCCGCACGGTGGGGGCTTCGGCCAGCACCTGGGGTTCCCACATCCGGGTGCTATTAGTAGTCTACATGGCTAGGTAGATAGCTGCCTGCCTATGCTCAGATAGTCCTACAATGTTGATGTTCGGCAACTGAGCGTACGTGTCGCATGCATGCACGCCATCGGTTTGCGCGTACAGCGGCCCTCACCTTCTGCACCACGCCTCTCAGCGCCTCCGCCGCCGCTGGCTGCACCAGGGCGTCCTCCGCATTGTCCACCACCACCACCACCGCAACAGCGGATGAGCTGCTGCCACCGTCACCGCCAGCCTTCTCGGCCAGGCCGCGAAGGGCAGCCAGGATGCGAGCCGCGGCATTGCACTTAGTCACCTGCTGCGGGTTCTCCTGCGGATGTGGGGGTGAGGGCGGGGCAACATTAGAGTTATTTGTATCCAGCCATGTGGCGGGCAAACTTGTGCATGCCCGGGGTTCAGGGTGTGGGGCAGATTCCGTTACCCACACTGGCTACTCCTAAACCGCCTCTACCGCTCCCTCACCCTGGCAGACCCAGCTGGCCCACCGGCCACTACATGGCGCCGCTGCCACACCCTTACCCCGGCAGATACAGCGCCGCCGTCGCCACCGTCCTCTATGGCATCAGCGGCAAGCCGCCGAATGGACGCATTGTTGGACTCCTCCTGTTGATGAGGAGGCCGGCATGCAGCATTACAGTCAGGCGTCTCCTGCAGGTTCTCCTGCAACTGAGTGGCTGGTAGCTAGGGCGGCGGGCGGGGTTTGCATGCGAGTGCGTGAGGAGTGAGGCTCAGCTCGCGTTCAGCCCCAGCCTCATCAGCTGAGTAAGCAGACCCCCTGGTTCCTCTCACCCTACCATTTGCACGCCCAGTGCCGCAGAGAAGCGTGCTTCGACCTCCTCCGCACTGCCCGCCTCCCGAAGGTCCACCCACAGGGCTCGGCTGGCCATGGCCCCAGAGCGCATTAGCTGAGCCGCCACGTCTGCGGCCAGGCTGGACTTGCCAAAGCCCGCAGGTCCGTGCAAGAGGAGTGAGCGCTTTTGCAGGGCTTCGGTCAGTGCTTTGGCCTCCTCCTCCCGCCCCGCATAGTGTCGAGGCAGCGGTGGCAGCCCTTCGCCGTCCACCAGGCGGCGGATCTGGGGCAGCAGAGCCTCATCGCCGTTGAAGGCCATGTGGAGCTCCCACACGCTCAGCTGCTCTGGCGGGTGGTACTGCTCCAGCGCCCGCTGCAGCGCCTCCCTCCGGCCCTCCTCCGCCAGCAGGGCGCAGATCTCCTTCACTGCTTGTGCATCGTCTGGAAGCGTCTGCTCGAGCTCCCGTGGAAATTTGCCCCAGAAGAGACGCCTGTGGGGCACAGAGGGGCAAGGCACGCATGCACCGTGGTTCGAGGGGAAAGCAGATCTTAGAGAAGCAGAGCTAGGAAGCCGGTTTCATCAGGCCTCCTGACCGGCTCACCAGGGCACCTGTACTTCGCCTTCGAAGTGTTTAGACCAGAAGAGCCGCAGGTCCGGTTGTTTGATGCGCTCATGCGGCCCCTTCTTGAAGTGCAGGCAAAGGAGAGAGGACATCTGCAACCGCCATCAAGCGACGTACAGCTGGGTGTGAGGAGCACTACGACCAAGCGCACAGCACCTGAGCGAGAGCACCGTTTCCCCGCTTCCACCCGCCGCCCTGCAGCAGCCTCACCATCTCAATGGTGACACGTGAGCCAATGTCCAGCTTCTCCACCACCTGCTCCAGCTTCCCCACGGCCACCACCGCTGCCAGCCCGCCGTCTGCTCCACAAGGGCACAGACCTCGGCCGAGGGGTCCTGAGTAGGCAGGCGGAGGGAGCAGGCGCGATGAGGCAAGCAGCGGCGACGGAGGTGCTCCCAAGTGCTGCCAGGTAGGCTGACCTGCTCCCACATGATGCGCTCTTGACCTCGGGACCTGCAACTACTACTCCATTATGTACCGACGCCTGGGAGCCTTCACCCCACCACCCCGCCGCACACCGCCCCACCTGGCCCAGAGCCACGCGGTCCAGCAGCGCCTTGGCCGCCACCACCACGTCCTGCACCTCCTGCAGCCGTGCGTTGGTGTCCACAGCCACCAGCGTCATGACCTGCTCCCCCAGGGCGGCCATGCGCCCCGCCAGCTCCTTACATGCCTTGTCGTGGATCCCGGCCGCGAGCAGCCGCATGAAGAAGCCGCACGTGGAGTACTGCTGTGCGTACTCTTCGATGGCCTGCGAGGGGGGGCGGGTCACATTAAGAGACAGCAGGACGTGGGGGGAGGGGGGAGGGGGGAGGGGGGAGGGGGGAGGGGGGAGGGGGGAGGGGGAGGGGGGAGGGGGGAGGGGGGAGGGGGGAGGGGGGAGGGGGGAGGGGGGAGGGGGGGAGGGGGGAGGGGGAGGGGGGAGGGGGGAGGGGGGAGGGGGGAGGGGGGAGGGGGGAGGGGGGAGGGGGAGGGGGGGGGAGGGGGGAGGGGGGAGGGGGGAGGGGGGAGGGGGGGAGGGGGGAGGGGGGAGGGGGGAGGGGGGAGGGGGGAGGGGGGAGGGGGGAGGGGGGGAGGGGAGTCAACAAGCTATTTGGCTATTGCATTGTGATGATGCGTGCCTCACCCATAGGGATGGACGGGCCCAGTGCCTCCACCACAACCCGGGTCGTCACCAACGCGTTCCTGCCCAGAGCCTGAGCAGGATGAGGGCAGAAGAGACAGGTATCAGAAGCAGGTCCGCGCTCTATTACAGGCGGCTCGCCCCACCGTATGTACAAAACGCACCACCTACCACAAGAGAATCCTTGAGGAAAGGACCTTCCCTGAACCCAGCAGGCAAGGAGGAGGCGGTTGAACGGGTCCCCGGCTCCGACACCCTGGCCACCTCCTCATCGCGGCGGGCCACCCACTGAACGGCATCCACCTCTCGCAGACCTTTCTTCACCAGGTACTGCAAACGACCCGAGGGGAGGAGGCGGTCTCACGCAAGCGTTCAGCCTTACCAGGGGGCAGGGGGCGGCGGGCATAGCCCCCGCGTAGCACACAAGCAACCAGGCTTTCTAGCACTAGGAGGCAGGGGGCATACGCCTCGTGGGGCCTGTCCTGGCCGCGAGTGGGCGTGGGCCCCAGCCGGCCCCGCGCCCCGGCGACCCGCTTTGCACCTGTACGCTCCACGTCCGTGCGACCATGCGTCCGTCCAGAGCGGGAAGAAGCAGGCGCCATCGCTTTGCGTTCGGCCAATCCTGGAACCAGAACTCGACCTCCTGCAGCCCATAAACAAAGGCAAATGTGTTAACTCATACTGCAAAAGTTCTTCAGCGAACCATTAGCTGGTTGGCAGTTGGCCAAGCTGTTGGGCCCACCTCCGCGTCCCACTCGTCAAGAGGCTTTCCGGGAGGAGCCTGACGAGCAGTTGTTGGAGACCGCGCACAGCAGTTCCCCATGTTGTAAAGGCTGCAGGTCTACAGCAGGCATCGACGCCCAACTGTAGCAGTCAGCAGCCACTGTCGACAATGTATCACCAGCCCCAGGATGCGGGCCTGCTCCTGTCTCCCGCGAGGGCCGCTGCTCCCTTCAAGGCCGCTGCTCAGAACTAAACAAGTGGCCAGTTACGTTGCACGACACTGCCTGGCAGTAACATTAAACAAGCATGCTATGGAGAGCGACACTATGTAGCCCAGAACTACTTACTGTGTTCCGCTGAACAGCCCCGCTTGTTTGGTCGGAACAAGTGTTGTTATGTTCCCGCGACCGCTGTTGTTGTTCCATCCGCCTTTTCTATAGGTTATCAGCCTTTCTTTTAGGTTGCTACCAAACAGGTTCGCAACGGTGGGCCGTCCCCGACGGACCCAGGAGGACAAAGCGACACTCGTCGCTGGCGTGGGGTACTGCGAGGGGCACGTCGGCGGAATTACTGTCGGGTGCCCAAGCCCCAGCCCCGCCGGGGCACGATTTTCTCGGTCGGTCGTTATTTCGGTTTTTTCGCCGCTTAGAGCAGCGCCCAGCATCAGCCGATACGCATGCCGCATGCAGCAAGGCACCCATTCCGTAAGAGGGTCGGCACACCGGAGACAGGACCGCACAAATGCAGTGACAGCCATGATGACGCTCCTCGGTGTCGAGCCGGGGGTCCGTGGCTTGGTCAACGATACATGTCCAGCCTGTGCCATCATCGGTCAGCCACCCATACCTGACTGGTCCGGGTCGCTCGGTCTGTGGCACACAGTATGGTACGGCGTGCAGGCCGCGTGTGCACGTCAGCCTTGTGACGACGGCGTTGGCTGACCCCTAACCACCTTGCGCAGCAAATGCATCCCTTCCGCGTCGACTGAATGATGTTGCTGAGCGGCTTGCCCTCGGCTGGCCCCAGGCTTGCTCTCTGCTTGCCGCAATCCCCAGTCTGACATTGGTGGTCCTGAACCGCCCCGCGCGACCTGCACTGCAATGCTGTTGCGCAAAGCTCCACCCCAACATAAACGCAGACATGTAGAACTCTCACGACACCGCTTGGTTTGGTACTTGCGACACTTTCGCGCAGGCGTGTCAGTCGGCATGTGTTTCGGGCCCGAAGCTCGGCATCCTCCAACCCCAGGCCCCCGAAGCTGAACGGGGAGTGAGCGCACGATGCCGTACCACGCAGCACCTCCGACTGCTGCGCAGCTCAGTGGTTGTGAACCCTAGCTAGCGTTGATCTCTTCACAACCCGCCTCAGGGCATGCATGGACACGGTGCCTACGGGTGACTACGGGTGCCATGCATCGGAACAAGCTACGGCCTAACTGCCTCCATGAACATCAAGTGGCACAGTGCACAGAGCGGCAGCACTTCACAGAGGTCATGGCACTTGGGCGCGCAATGCTGGAACGTTGGCTGAGATAGCGGCGCATGCAGCATGGGGGCATACCCTTGCTTGCGTGCGCCCCACACTTGCATCCAGCTCCACAGCAGCCGTACGTCCACTCTGTGGTCGTGACCCAACCCTGTACATCCCCACGACGCACACCAAACACCCAGAGCGCAACCCAAGCATCTACATGCCGGCATCCACGCGGTACGTCCTGGGTTCATCGAGCCTGATCCCACAATCCACCCGACCTGCACCCGGGAATGGGTCATCCAACGGGCGAGTACCACGCCCCGCACCACAACGGTAGCATGACCAGGAGGCAGCAGCGAAGCAGGCTGCAGAAGCAAAGGCCTGCCCGCCCTCCCCACACGTTTTATAAGATTGCAAAGTTGCTATCCCCTCCGGCCACAGCCTTTGCCGCTTTCCAGCCCCTGCCCATGCGTGCATGTGCCAGATCGATTAGGTTCCGTACGCATAAAGCTAGCTGGGGAGGGAAAGACAGGGCTTTGGGATAGCTAAGGGGCAAGACCAGACACCAGAGCACCACCGCCTCCCTCTGCGTACTCATAGCGCCCAGGGGCAGTCCCGCTTCTCGATACCCAGGACATGCTACCTAACGCGGCCCCATAACTCCGCCTGCTCACACGTTCTGGCCCTGCGCCTGCACGCGCTGCCGCAGCACCAGCGCCTCCCGATACAGCTCCGCCGCCTGCTCATGGTTGCCCCGTGCCTGCTTGCAGCCCGCCAGGTTGTTCATGGAGATTATGGTGTCCGGGTGCTCGGGGCCTAGAATGTCGGGGCGCCGCCTCAGCACCAGCGCCCGGCTGTAAAGGTCCTCTGCCCGCTCCAATTGGGCAGGTGTATCCTGCGCCTGGAGGCAGCCCGCCAGGTTGTTCATAGAGGTGATGGTATCTGGGTGCTCAGGACCCAGGATGTCCGGGCGCTCCCGCAGCGCCAGCGCCTGGCTGTAAAGCTGCTCTGCCTGCTGCAGGCGGGCTTCTGTGCCCTGCGCCTGCAAGCAGCCCGCCAGGTTGTTCATCGACGTAATGGTGTCTGGGTGCTCCGGACCCAGGATGTCCGGACGCGCCCGCAGCACCAGCGCGTCCCGATACAGTGACTCAGCCTCCGGAAAGCGCCCTTGTGCTTGCAGGCAGCCCGCCAGGTTATTCATTGATGTTATGGTATCTGGGTGTTCGGGGCCCAAGATCTCCGGGCGCCGCCTCAGCGCCAGCGCCCGGCTGTAAAGCTGCTCTGCCTGGGCCAATTGGGCAGGTGAGCCCTGCGCCTGGAGGCAGCCCGCCAGGTTGTTCATCGAGGTGATGGTGTCCGGGTGCTCAGGACCCAGGATGCGCTGTCTCAGCTCCAGCGCCTGGCGGTACCGCGGCTCAGCCTCCTCATAGCGGCCACGTGCATAGATGCAGCCCGCCAAGTTATTGATGCAGATGACGGTGTCTGGGTGCTCGGGCCCCAGGACTCTCTCCGCCAGCTCCAGTGCCCGGTGGTACAGCGGCTCCGCCTCCGCATAGCGTCCCCGAGCCTGCAAGCAGTTGGCCAGGTTCTTCGTGCAGGCGATGGTGTTTGGGTGGTCGGGTCCCAGCACACGCTGCCCAAGCTCCAGGGCCAAGCGGAACCGCGGCTCCGCCTCCGCATACTGGCCGCGGATCTTCAGGAAACCAGCGAGATCGCCCATGGAGGCGATCGTGTCCGGGTCCTCAGGGCCCAGGATGCGCTGCCGCAGCTCCAGCGCCTGGCGGTAGCAATGCTCCGCCTCGTGAGGGAGGTGGCCACGTGCCTCGTGACAGCCCGCCAGGCTGCTCATTGAGGCGATGGTGTCGCGGTGCTCGGGGCCCAGGGCGTGCCGCCGCAGGTCCAGGCTGCGCTGTGTCGCGGCCTCAGCATCCGCGTAGCGCCCGTCGGTGAGGTGCACCACGCCCAGCATGTAGAGCACGGACGCGACCGCCTTCTCAACATCCGGCGGCAGTTCTGCCGCTCCGGGGCCGGCGGGCTCCAGCTGAGCCAGCAGGGCCTCACATGGGCCCTGCATCTGCCGTACCAGGCCCAGGGCAGCGAGGAGGTCCGCGACCTGGCCAGTCAGCTCCAGCGCCACGGCCGCCACGTCCAGGCCGTGCTCCGGGGTCAGGCCCTGGAGCAGCCCATACAGGCGACCCAGATCAGCCTGCTGATCCCGCGCCGCCGCCAGCGCCAGCCGCCAAACATTGGCCGTTTTGAACCTGGCTGACCAGCTCCGCAGCAGGCCCAGCATGAGCGTTACGTAACGGCCCTCCGCTTCCCGCCGCAATGCTGCGCCCTGTGCTGCGCCCAGCTCCGCCGCCTGCTGCCGCACAATCGTGTGCATGACGTACTGCTGTCCGTCAGCGCGCTGCAGCAACCCGCGTTTGAGCAGCGCGTCTAGGGCCGCCTCCGGCGTTGGGCCGTCGCCCTTGACCGGGGCCCCCAGCACCGTGGCGGCAGACTTGCCGTCGAAGGCTGACGGGAACACGGCGAGGCGAGCTGCGGCTTGTTTCAGAGGCTCGCCGCAGCACCCCAGCGCGAGGCGCACCACGTTGGAGGCGGCATCCTCGTCGGCGCTGCGTGCGGCCGCCCGGATCGAGTGCAGGTCCTGTGGCGATGACCGAGCACACATGGGGCGGTACAAAGCGACACGTCGGCTGAGGCAGCCGAAGGGCAACGCACGAGCGAGTCACATGGGCCATTTCCAAACCTGCTAGGCAACACAAGTGTGTGCACCTGGCCAAGTCAAAGGCAAGAAAGTGACACCGGAAGCTGATACCGGTAGACTCACCTCCAGTAGCGTCAGCTTGCTCGCTGCCAGGATTCCAGCCGCCAGACTTAGCACCAGCGGCACGCCGTGGCACGCCTTCGCCCCGTCCGCCGCCTCCGCGTGGCTCAGGCCGGCCACGGCCTTTTGAAGAACCTGTGTGGCCGCCTCAGGGCTGATGGCGCCCACGCGCCGTTCCTCCAGCCCCAGGCCCTCGCCCAGCGGCTTGCGGGAGGTGACCAGCAGCCGCACGGTGGGAGCCTCGAAGAGCACCTGCGGCGGGCAGCGTACGGCAGGTACACAAGGGAAGATTCAGCTTCAGGTCCTGTGCTGTCGGGCACCTGCACCGCCAAGTACGACACATGCAAGCCTTTTTCAACATCGCTTACTTGTGTACGACAACCCGTGTACCGCGTCGCGCAGTCGCACATGCGCCCCCAATCTGCACACATTGCCACCCTTACCTTTCCCAGCAGGCCCCGCAGCGCCTCCACCGCCTCGGGTTGCAGCAGGGCGTCCTCCGCATTGTCCACCACCATCACCACCGCCACAGCGCCCGCCGATGCGGGGCCGCCGTCGCCGCCGTCCTTAGCGGCAAGCCGCCGTACGGCAGCCACAATGGTGGGCGCATTGTCGGACTCCTCCTGTGGGCGATGGGGGGCCGGCGGTTGGAAGGATGGATGTAAGTGGTGAACGGGGCAATTGCACGCGGTAAGGGTGAACCCAGCAGGCAAGCCACGTGGGATAGGAGAGCGGACGGGGCTCTATCTCATGCGGAGGAGGGAGCCTAAGCTAGCATGCAACCCCGGTGGTTTCCAACATTCCAAGGCCCCCAAGACCTCTCACCAGCTGCAGCCCCAGAGCCGCGCAGAAGCGCGCCTCCACCTCCTCCGCGCTCCATGCCTCCCGAAGGTCCACCCACAGGGCTCGGCTGGCCACGGCCCCAGCGTGCAGCATCCGAGTCGCCACGTCCGCCGCAAGGCTGGACTTGCCCATGCCCCCGGGGCCATGTAACAGGATTGAACGCTGCTGCAGCACCGTGACCAGCGCCTCGGCCTCCGCCTCCCGCCCGGCGTAGTGCGGTGGCGGCGGCGGCAGCCCCTGGCCGTCCAGCAGGCGGCAGACCTGGGTGAGGAGGCCGTCGGTCTCATTGAAGGACTTGCGCAGCTCCCACACGCTCAGCGTGTCGCGGTCGGACCGCTCCACCGCCCGCTGCAGCGCCTCCCTACGGCCCTCCTCCGCCAGCAGGGCACACAGGCCCTCCACTTGCGCATCGTCTCGGAGCGTTCCGTTCAGCTTTGACGGGAACTTGTCCCAGAAGGAGTACCTGGAGGGTTGGACAGGCAGGGGAGGAGCAGGCAGGGGCAGCAGGGGTGCGAGGTTGTTTAGGAGGGGTTAGTATGTGCGGCGCATGGCGACTCCCTGGGGGCATAGTAGAGCCTCAGGACACTGCGGGATCAGCAGGGCTTGACAGTGGGGTCGGTTTCGCGTTAGGGGCTCACCAGGGCACTTGCTCCACTGGGCCGAACTGCTTGACCCAGAAGAGCCGCAGGTCGGGATGCGGGATCTGCTGATGCGGGCCGTTGTCCAGAAGCATCTGCAGCAGCGATGACACCTGCACTCTGACCTGCGGGAGGCGCGCCACACGAAACGGGTCACACATCCTGCCCCGCTCTCCTGCCTCTGGCCTGATACGCCGAGTGCCACCCCTACCACGCTCGCTCGCTACAGAACTCGACAAGCAGCAACTGAATCAAGCGAGCAACCCACGTGAGCCAGGGCTCTGCTCACCATCTTGATGACCACCTGATGACTGATGGGCAGCTTCGCCACCACCGTGTCGAGCTCCCCGGCCCTCTGCACTGCCTCCAGTCCGCCATGTTGCTCCACGAACTCACGGGCCGCGGCCAGGGGGTCCTGGGCGGGACGGGCAGAAAGATGGAGGGGCATGCAGGCGTGGTGGTCAGGCATGATCACACCATGTTACCCGCCTGACCCTGGCTTGCCCTTGACGCCCCCTGGCAACCGCTGGTCAGGCGTGATCACACTCCTTTTACCTCCCGGATTGTACCAGACTCTGGCTTGTGCTCGACGCTGCCCCCCCCCCTCCCCCCTGGGATTACTCGATCCCAGCAAGCCATAGCTGACCATAGCTAGCCGCTCAGCCCGCCAGCCCGCCCCCTCACAGCCCCACGCACCCTCTACCCTACCTTGTACTCTGCCATTCTGAGCAGCAGGTTCCTTGACTCCTCCACCACGTCCTGCACCTCCTGCAGCCGTGCGTTGGTGTCCACAGCAACCAGCGTCATGACCTGCTCCCCCAGGGCCCCCATGCGCGCCGCCAGCTCCTCCAGGGCCCTGGCGCTGCTGCCGGCTTTCAGCAGCTGCACCAGCAGGCCCCAGGAGGAGTACTGCTTGGCGTACTCGACAATCGCCTGAGGGGAAAGCAGCGAGGGGGTACAAACCGGCGGTGGGTTGACGCATGCACTTGATGCGGAGGGCGGGCATGCCTCGTCCATGCCGTACAACGAGCCATGCGGTACACTGCTACCCCCGTGCCCGTCCATCAACCCCTCGCTCGCACACCTTGAGGTGCTCGATGTACTCCAACACCACCTGCTCGTACAGCCTGAGCTTCAGGAGCTCCCCGTGGTAGGCGTCCAGGATGTCCAGGAACGCCAGGGCCCGGTCCCTTAGGTCCTCCAGGTCGGCCGCATTGACCAGGGCCGTGTCCACCCAGGTAAGCAGGGCCAGGACCAGGTTGGCGGCCTCGGCGCCTGGGGCATGCATGGAGGGGAAGGGGGAGGGAGGGGAGAGAGGGGTAGGATGTCAGCTGGGCGGGATGTGACGGGGGGCGCAGCATGTGGGCGGGGCGGGATCAAGGCGAAAGCGCAGCCACTGTTGTCGTACTGGGGTTGATCTGTCTACTGTGTGTTGTATGAGCGGCGCGCAGCCTCGCCCAATCAACAGGGCCCTGCTGGGAAGCGAGGACGGTGCAACTGGGTAGCGTGCGCTTGGCTGGTGGGTGTGTGCATGCAACGTTCGTACGGGATGAGCCGCAGTTGGATCTCACCTGGGGAGGGGAGGGACGGTCCCAGTTTCCTCACCAACACCAGTGTGACATCCAACCCCTGCCTTGCGAAGGCCTGCTCGGAGGAGGAGGCGGGGGGGGAAGGGGGGTCACGTGAAGGCAGGAATCCAAGGGGGCGGGGAGCAAGGAGCAATGTGGGCTTGAGCTCGTGAGTGCTCCCTTCGCCCATTGTTGCTTGCTTTCATGCAGTACAGAGGTAGCGGAGCCTCAGGCTTCCAGATCACGCCTGGCCCCCACCCATACTTACCTTGAGTGTCTGCTTGAGGCGCTTCCCTCCCGCGGGTGCGGGTGCCACCGCTGCTGGGGTGGCGGAGGAGGCAGCCCCCGCCGCGGCTGCAACAGCCGCCGCCTGGGCGGGGTTCGCGTTCAGCTCCCGGTTTGCCTGGGCTCCTGCTGACGGGGCGGTCACCTGCCCTACGGCCCCGGCATTGGGCAAGCCCTGCGCTCCAGGAAAGACAGCGGGTCAGGGGGGATGGAGGGATCGGGGGATGCGTGGGGCACGCCACGACTGCGGGACCACGCACGGCTCCAGCGGATGAAGCGCAGCCCGCACTCCGCAAGGCAAAGGTGCGTTCGCAGACCAGGTCCCAGCTGCTCGCACATCACGCACCCCTTCCCCAACCGCGCAGGTGCGCCCAGGTGATGATGACGACACCAAGCAGAGCCTGCACCCACGCACCCTACACCCCACCCAGCCACCCACCCACCCACGGCACCCACCCTTGCGGTCCCCGGCGGTGCTTCCTTGACCGTAGCAGGCACGGAGGACGCCGATGAGCGGGTCCCCGTCTCCGACACCCTGGCCGCCGCCTGGTTTCGGAAGGCCATCAGTTCGGCAGCCTGGTCCTCCGGTATGCCCCTATTCTTCAGATACTGCAGCGGTTGAAGGGAGGAGGAGACGGGAGGAGGGAAGGGCCCGGTGGGTCCCCCTTATGCTTAGCCTGGTGCTTAGCCTTTGCCCGGGACCTAGGCACAGCCGCACAGGTGTGGCAGGCACGCATGAGGATGCGGCCTATGCTGGGGGCCCGGGTCGGGGCCGCGGAGCAGGGCGTGGCAGGGCGGGCCCGGCCTCGCGTCAGCTCACATACAACACGAGCCCTCCTCCCGACCCGCATGCTCACACTTACTTTTACGCTCCAGGCGCGTGCCACGATGGCACCGTCCAGTTTTGCCGGAAGGTTCGCGCGCCATTGCTCTGCGTTCGGCAGCGTGCTGAGCCAGAACTCCACCTCCTGTGGCGTGGTCATCGAGATGAAGCTTTCACATGCTTCGTCAGAATGCGTGCTTGCGCGCGCTGTCGAGCGGTTAGCGCAGAACGGATGGAGCCCACGCGGGCCCGCCGCTCGCTAGCCCGCTCGCACCTCAACGTCCCAGTCTTGGAGCCGCTTTTCGGGGGAGGGCTGACAGCGTTTTGATGGCCCAGGCAAAGCGGCTTTGGCAGCCACCGCTGCCGTGGGGGACGATGCGCAGCAGCCCATGGCGCGGCAACTTTAGCAACTTTGGCTCACTCCGCTGATATCCAAGTCCCCGGGTTGCCCAGGTTGCTACACTATACTTGTCTGTTTCGAACCTACTGCCGTTTGGGTGAAATTTGACGGCCGCTCTTCAGAACTGACCAAGTGGCGGGTTGATCGCTCGGCAGTTGGGCCATGCTTTCCCCCACTTGCGGGCCCAGCTCGAGAGCCGCTGAGAGCTTGAGGGGCGGGAGAAGGCGAACAGGCATCCGAGACACAAGCGCGCTCTTGCGAATGCGTCGTAAGCAGCGGAGGAGGGGCCCGGAAGGCGGGGAAGCGGACTCACTACCGCTTAGCCGCTGCTCAGCTGCATCCCCGGTTTGCATCGTCCGCGCATACCGCTCCGTGTGGATCTGGATGGCCGCTCCCACGCCGTGGCTCTCAGACCAGGGTCCATGGCTGGGGTGGTCCATGGTGCTGAACCAGCGTGGGTTAGAGGTGGTGAAAGGGCAAGAGCGCCGCCAACTGAAGGAGATGTGAGCAGCTTTGAAGCATTGTGCATTACATGGATACATGCAAAACGAGGTGGCGTGCACCAAGGCTGACAATGCGCACGCAAAACCGCTAGCGCAGGCCTGGGAGCAATAAACAGCGCGTCTCCTTTCTCGGCCCCCTCCTAGCCGAACCTCAGCCCTCCGCGCTTGCAACACCCATTAAGCCCCTTGAACCGATGACGGACCGATGTCTGCCAGCGCTCAGGCCCTTACTACCGTATGCCCATCTCCGCCGCCACACATCCTTGTTCAATTAAGGCCAAGCGATGTCGCCGTGCTAGCCCGACCGCACGCAAGGCAGCCACCCGGCCTAGCACCGCATGCCGAATCAACGCCCTCCCAGGGATCCCTTTGCTCCAAGCCACGGCACAGTTGGCGCAAAGTTGCTACAGATTGATACGAGCGTAGGTGTTGCTTGACGCCCACAGCCGCTGGCCTCAGCGGGCCCGCTGCTGGATGCATGCAAGAACGTTTGCAACCCCTGTGACCCATAACTCGGGCAGTCGGCGTACGCGACGGCTCTCTCGAAAGCGGGAAGCGAAAGCAAGAGCCAAAACTCGCGTACCCCACGTACTGTAATACTGAATGGCGGTACCATGCATCATGGATTAAGCTACTGAAGCTCCTGCAAGAATAACCCTGCGCTGCCACCCCTCAAGCTGCAGGGGCATATGCTGAGGGGCCACACGTCCCACAGTCTAAAGCTCACGCCTGCTCGGACCCCGGAAGCAGCCGGCGCGCACCGCGGGTGCCAGCAGGTTGCTCGGGTCTTCGCGGCGTCAAGCCACAAGGGAAGGGCCATTTGGGCACGGGATACCAAGCTAGGGGCAAGACACGGCCCGGCATGAAGACCTAGACGCCCCCCTCTCACGCACGCACGATTACCGCAGCCCGCACATGGCAAGGCGTGTGATACCGGCATCCCCAGCTGCAACGATATACCGGGCTTGGAAACACAACAGGCTAATAAGCACCGTATCCCGAGCCGGGGCTTTCAACAGCCCCTGCTAATGACAAAACGTATGAGTTGATGTCATACCATACCAGCGCCGCAGGCCATGCGGTGTGGCCCTCACGCGAAGCGCAACCGCGGATCAAATTGAACGAGCTGAACGAAAGGCGGTTTCTCGCAGCAGGTTCTTCGTGTCTCTCTCGCACCAACGTTGAGCAAAGCCGCCCGGCGAACCCCTATCAAACACGCGTGTGGGCTTGGCCGGCCATGGGCTGAAAGCCAAGGGCGGTCTAAAGGGCAGTGTTCGCCTTCGGGCTGAGGGAAGGTAGGCCGCGCACGCACGAGCTACCCAACCGAGTTCAAGAGCCAACTCATTATCTCGCACCAAAGCGCGGATGGCTACGAACAGTGCCATCCCCAAAGCGACTCTCTCCACCCGCCCTTGCCGCCCCACTCGTTGTTCCCTCGCCTCTTGTACAGCCGCCTGTGCCAGATGGCGTCACCGACCCAGCCCGTCGCACTCCTTTGCGCGCCCTGCTAGAATGAAAGCACCAAAGCACCAGCAAAGCTGGTTTCCCGCCTGACTCGCTGCTCTCATCTCTTGCCGCGAGGCTGATTATCAAAACTGCCTCGCAGGCCTCGAGCCCTAGCCGAGAGTACTGCGCGCGTGCCCCTCTCCCCTCGCTCGGAGGTTGGACGCACGCGTCACATGCATTGCGCGCCGCGAGAGACCTGCCTCCACGTGCGATGAAAGGGAAATCAACTGGACCTGACCGGACCGGACTCACTGGACCTGACCGGACCTGAGCCGTCCGGCGCACTGTCGTACTTCTCAGATCTTCGTCGGCTTACACGGGCTCCTCGGCCTCGTTGATGGTGGGGCAGGGGTCCCCGGGCCTGCAACACGGACGGAGCGAAACCGAGGGGTCAGACACGAAGCGCCCAAACAGGCAACAAAACGGTGCAGGCAGCGCCCCTGCGGACTCATAACTGTGATGCCGGCCGTTCATTTCCAGATAAAGCAACGCATGCGAAGGCCAGGGTCTCACCTGCAGCTGCCGCTCCGAAGGGGCCCCGCCTGAGCCCCGCCCCTGCGCCGCGAGCCCAGACCCGCCGCGCCGCCGCCGCCCGCCATCTGAATCTGCATAATGCCCTGCAACTGCATGGGCGTCTGCATGGGGATCTGGATCTGCATCTGCATGGGGTGCTGCACGGGCCCGCCCGGGCCCATGAGATGCATCGGCGGCGTGCCGGGCGTTGGCGGCGGCAGGCTGCAGGAGCCGCCGCCGCAGCTGCCGCCGAGGTCAATGCCGTCGGCGGGGCCCGACAGAACGCCAAGATCTCCCACCGCCGCCGCCACCGCGCTCCAGATCGTCTCGGCGCTTCCCATAGAGGCAGATCCGTTGCATCCGGATAGCTGTACGGCAGATGACAGCAGCGCAGATCCGAGGCAGCTGCTGGCAGTTATCGGGCCGCCGGTCGGCACGCCGCCGCAGGTGCCGGCGCCGCCAGTGAGGGCACTACTGGTGGCGGCGCCGCCGTACAGATGACTGCCCGTCAGGGCTCGTCCAGCCGACTTAGTCACCGCCGCCGGGCTGGCAGGCTGGGAGTCGGAGGCGGCGGCGACGCCGTCACTGCAGCCGCGGAGCAGCTGCGGCCGGAGGGGCCCAGGGGCGCCCTCGCCGGGCCCAAGCTGCAGGTACGGCAGGTACGGCATCGAGCCGTTGGGCTGCCCGGCACCGTTTGCCGTTGCCCCGCCGTCCTCCGCGTCGCCGTTGCTGGTGCCGTTGCCGTTAGCGGTAGCGGGGTTCTTCACCGGCGGCGACGTCAGCGGCCGGAACGGCCGCGGCCTGGCGGTGGCAGCGATGTCGGCAGGCAGCGGCGGCGGCCCGGAGCGCAGTGCCTCGACGCTGTCGGCGTCGCCACCGGGCCCTGACGGCAGCGCCGAGGCACACTCGGACCGGCGATGATCCAGCGACGGCCGGCCGGTGACGGCTGGAGATGGTGGCGGGATGGGCTGCCCGTTGAGCTCCTCCACCGTCTGACTGACCTGCAGCTTCTGCAGTCTTGCCAGGACCTCCGCGATCACCTGCCCGCTGATGCCCGGCTGCGCCGCCAGCGCCGCCACCACCGCCGCCGCCGTCGAGGCGCCGCCGCCGCCGCAGTCAATCAGCGCCGTCGAGTCAACGCCGCCGCCAAACAGCGCCGCCGGGGCCATCCCGGAACCCGACGCGGGGGCAGTCCGCAGCACGCCCGCGCCAAAACCGTTCGCGGGAAGCGACAGCGCCTGATTCTCTCCCACTAGGGCCATCCGCGGGCTCGTCACGCTCTGCATGGACGGGCCGCGCGAGATCGCACGGCGATGCATGGGACGAGCCATGCTCGTCCCGGCCGACGTACGGACGAGCTCCGCGGACGCGCGATGTCGCAGCGCGACCGGGGGGTTCTGCCCGAGGCCCGTGCCCAGGTTTGCGTGGATCAGGGCCGAGGCCGAGGCGGCTTCGTGGCTGGCGCGGCGGCTGGGCGCGAGCGAGGAGGCCGCGGAGGCTGGGTCCACTGGGGCGTGGTGCACGGAGGAGGTGGTGGGGGCGCGGCGCAGCTGCGGGAGGTCCACCGACTGCCGACTGTTCTGCCTGCGGGTGTGGGTGGGTGTGGATGTGTCAGTGGGACCGGTCAATGTAGTATCCAAGCCATCCACGCCATTAGAAGGGTGGGGTCTGGGGTGTAGCACATGGGCTAACAATGTCCAGGGCCACGATTCAAGGAAGAACGCCTAACGCAAGGCAGCAGGCCGCCCCCCGCACCTGCTGGGCGTGAGGCTGGGTGCGGCGCTGGTGAGGCGCACTCGGGACTCGAGCGCCGCCAGCTCCCGCATCAGCCAGTCGAACGTGGGCCGGTCCTGGGGGCAGGTGGTGGCAGGGGAGACCAAGGGGGTTAAGCGATGGGGAGCGGGTGGCAGGGGAGGATAGGATGAAGGGTTGCAACGAAACAGCGCTGGCGCAAGAGAGGAGAGGTCCGACGACGTCCGGCCCCACCTGGGGCGCGTGTGCCATGCATGCGCGGGAGATGCGCGCCACCTCCTCGTTGGCATCTGGGGGCGAGGAGGGGGGCCAGGTGGGAGGTGAGGAGGGAGTCGGGTGAACGTGAGTGCGAGAGGGGCAAGAGCGTCAGGAAGGGCGCGCCTCCCGGCCCATTCCAGGTCCCGGCCCAAAGCCCACCTGCGCCCCACTCCAGGCGCGCGCCGCCCTGCCCCTGCGCGCACGCCATGACGATCTGCGCCGTGTGCATGCCCTCATAGGGGCGCTGGCCGTGGTGCATCTCCCACAGGCTGGGGGGCGGAGGCAACAAAGGGGGAGAACAGCGAGTGAGAAAAGGCTCCACCCGAGTCATCAGGTCGGTGGTTGCCCTAGCACGACCCAAGACCCCCACATGACTCGTCGTCGCTGCTCACATGACTCCGAAGCTGTACACGTCGGATGCGGGGCACAGCTGCCCCTCCAGCAGGCGCTCTGGTGCCATGTAGACCAGCTGAAAGGGGGGGGGTGCATGAGGGGCAGCGGGAGGGAGAGCAGGGTTAGGTCCCAGGATATCCAGGAAACGGGGACGGGGACGGGGTTTAGGGAGCCGAGGTTGGGAGGGGCCAGAGCGGCGGGATGCGTCCATGCGTGGCGGAGACCTGGAGACCAGCTGTCACCCATCCAGGCCCGCCCGAAGGCGTCCGCCTTACCGTGCCCCAGGGCGCATTACTGATGTGCTCTTGCGTGCAGAACTGGCTTAGACCGAAGTCCGACACCTGGGGGTGGGGCGCAGGGGTCAAGGCGCGAAGGTCAGACAGGAGGGCATCGCGTTGGATCACACAGAATTCCGTTCTCCTCCCTTGCTCCCTGGCTGCCACCCAAACCCACCTTGGCCACGTAGCCCCGGCGGTCCTTGCGGCTGTTGAGCAGCAGTACTGCGGGTTTGCACGAGAGGGAGTGACATCTTTACGGCAAGGCCCAACGGCATACTGAGCTGTGCTGAAGACTGCGGGCGACTCGGAACGGCGCGGTCGAAGGCTAGCCCGTTTCGTCGTCGCGTCTCACCGTTTGCGGGCTTGAGGTCCCCATGCAGCACGTTGTTGGCGTGCAGGTGGAACATACCCTGAGCCACCTCGCGGGCCTGCGGGTGCGGAGGAAGAGGTTTCGGGGTTTCAGGGTTTCCGTGAGCTGAGTCGGTTCTAGTGAGCAGGTGAGAGCAGTTGACGGCTGACCTGGTCGCATCTAGCCCAAAGAACAGTTGGGACCATGGGGCGGGAAGTTTGGCTGCAAGCTCTTGGCTCTTTCTCTCGCTGCCCACGCGCACCCAACCACCCGCCCATCCACTCCTCCAAAAGGCGCGCACCCACCGTGCGTATGAGCGCCCTGAGCGCCAGCTTGGAGCCCCAGCGGCTGCTGGGGCGGAAGATGCCCCGCTGTATGGCGGCGTGCAGGGAGCCGTGGTCGCAGTGCTCCAGGATCTAGGGAGTCAAAGGAGGGAGGAGCGGAAGGGAGAAGAAGGGGCACGGGAGGGGTCAGGAGGAGGAGGTTTCAGGGGGAGGAGGGGAGGGGGCAGCTGGGTCCAGGATGTGAGGCGCGAAGGGTTTAGGGTTTTTCAAGGCCGGCGTTTGAGTGGGGCTAGGTCCAAGGCGCCAACCGCAGTACGCATCGCAAGCAGCCGCCGTACAAGTCTGGTTCCAAGCGCCATACGAGTAGTTGCCGCCTCCGCCGCTGCTGCTGCCGCTGCGGCTGCTGCTGCCGTACGTGCACGCGCTGTGCCGTACGATACAGCTGTACATTACCGCCGTACGTACCATCTGCGTGATGTAGTTGCCGGGCTTGGCTCCCATGGTAGCCAGCACGTCCCGTACGTCCGCAAAGGTACACTTGCGGTCGGTGGGGTCCCCGAATCCGTCGTCAGAGTGGAACGAGTCGCCCCGCTGCAGGGACTGCACCTGCGAGCCGCCCTGCGAACGGACGGACGAACGCAGACACAGTCAGCACGCATCATACAAAGGAGGCACGCAAGCGGCGCCTGGGCACAATGATAGTCAGGCGGGTGCAGGCTGTTACGGCACGCATCGACATTAGGAGCTCAATCGACTGCGGTTGCTTACGCCGGGTTTCTTTGCTACGCAAGCTAAGCGGTTACAGCACGCGCAGCATCGACAAACGACATTCGACAGCAAAGATGCGTCAGAGGAGGGCGCCAACGCACCGCGGTGAAGGTCCGCTGCGGCAGGCAGGAGGAGCCCTGCGCCAGCCCGGGGACCGAGGTGAGGTCGGCCGAGGTGCGTGTGGAGCAGCGGGAGGCACTCCCTGCAACCAGGGCACCGCTGGTGCTGGCTGTGTAGGCGGCCTGAGGGAGGGAACAGGTGGGGAGAAGGATAGAGGGAGAGACAGGGGCAGGGCCGGGGCGTGTTGAGCGAAGAGGTCGACAGCAGGACCCTAATGACGATGAGCACATTACACGGGCCCTGCTGCCCAGCGCGCAGCGGCCGTAACTCCGGTTACTCCGTTTTTTTCCCGACCCGACCCGACCGCGCCG
This sequence comes from Edaphochlamys debaryana, assembly GCA_016858145.1. Taxonomy (NCBI): domain Eukaryota; kingdom Viridiplantae; phylum Chlorophyta; class Chlorophyceae; order Chlamydomonadales; genus Edaphochlamys; species Edaphochlamys debaryana. Next base: position 380,373 of record JAEHOE010000097.1, on the reverse strand, counting down.
GCCCACCTGCAGAGTGGCTGCAGACGATGGGGGGATGGCGGCGGGCAGGCCGTAGGCCGAGGCCGTCCCCGCCGGGAGGCGGGCCAGGGACGAGGCCGAGCCGTTGCCGGTCCCCGTGGGCCCTCCGCCGCCGCCGTTGGCTCGGCCCAGCATGCCGGCGGCCGTGGCAGCGGCAATGGCGGGGCTTCCCGACGGCAGCCGCTGTGTGGGGGCGGTCAAGTAAGGAGCGTGCGTTAGCGCGAAGAAAGCATAACGGGTTGCTCAGATGCGGTATGCTTAGATAACGGCGCGGGCTCGGACGTCCAACCACACGGACCACGCGGATCTCCACTCACGCCACGCGCGCCTTTTCCTAGCCGCGCCACCCTTGCTTCGCCACCCTCGGCTCACCAGAGTGAGGTGAACGGCCTCGGGCGTGTGGGGCCGAATGGTGGCCTCATCCAGCACCGCCACCTGAGGGAGGCAACCGGGGGGGTACTTGTTAGCATCTTAAAAGTATCGAGGATGAGGAAGGACCGGCAGGCATAGGGGCACTTCGGTCAGGACTTATAGGCGTCCAACCATCCATGTTGAGTCAACAGCCCTCCGCGCCAGGCTCGTGCAGGACTTCCCCACATGCACCAGGCCTGCGCTCCCCTCCCGACAGCTTCCTCCCCTCCCTTCCCCTCTTTCCCCTCCGCACCCCGCACCTTGGCCCCGTAGCACTGCACCACGTTGGGGTGGCACAGCAGGCGGGAGAAGAGCAGCTCGTAGGCAATGGAGTCGAGGCACTCGGCCTGGACGACGCAGAAAAGGATAAAATTATCGGCTAGTTCACACAATTATCTTAGATGTGGACATGCCCCCCAGTATGCCAGGTCGACAGGTTAACAGACAACGCCAGACAACGAGATTGAGCATGTACGACAGCCGGGTGTTACCTGCACGATGCTGAACTTGACGGCCACTGGGTTTTGGGAAGGGCGGGGCGAGAGGGGGGCAGGGTGGGCGATCTGGGTTGGACGCCGGAAGGTGTCGGGGCCTGGGCCCAACCCGCACAAGCCCACAAGGACGGGGGGCACGCAGGCCCCACCTAACCTCGAGCCCCCCCTGCCACTCACCAGTGGCTCCCTGCCATATGCCCTCGTACACCACCCCCTGTGCGCCTGCAGGGGGAGGGGCGAGGCGGGGAGGGCAGACACTTGGCATGGAGACCATCGCTCGGCCCGCAAGAAATGCCGTTTCCAGGGACGCAGCGGCTGTGGGCCCGACTTTGTGGTACGGCTGAGGTCAGGTTCATCTCATGCCGCTTGCCAGGCGCTCGGTGCGCCTCGCTTGAGGCGCCATCCTCGCCCGGCTGCGCGCTCCTGTCCCTGCCCGATACAGGCCGGTTTCCCCACAACCCACATCGCGGATCTCGTGCCCCGTGCCGTGCGTTTCCCGGCGTAACCCAGCGTAACCCAGCCCAGCTCCGCAGCCCACCTTGCCCCAGCCATCTCAGGTCCTGAACGTCCTTCACTAGGTCGTTAGCTGACGTGTACTCCACGCATGGCCTGCACGGGAAGGGCGGTTCAGGACGCCGTAAGGGTGAGGGCATGAGCTAATTGAAGAGCTAAAGCCCTGGGCTCTTAAAAATGTGCAATATTGGGGCCTGCACATAACATGGTCATGTGTGGGTCAGGGAGCGACGGTCGGCTGGGCAGGGCAGGGGTCGGGGTTGCGTGGGAGGGAACACGCAGGCGAGCGTCTGCCCTGGACACACGGTTGCTGCTCTAAACGGGGGGTGCGGGTGCGGGAGGGGGTTACAGTGGCAGGCTGGTTGGGCTGCGCTGAAGGGAAGGCGTGCGTTATGGAGGCGAGGCGGCGGGCAGCGCTGGAGCGGAGGGGGCGGAGGGCAGTCCAGCAGACACAGCGACCCCGGTCTGGTCGGGCGGACGCTAGCGGGCGTTGGGCGCCAACAGGTCGCTCCAAGAGCTAGTAGCCCTCACGTGTACCTACAGCGTCGCGCGAGAGCGACCGCCCGCATGCGCGCAATCGCTGACGAAATTCACCTGGTGCCCTCTCGAGCGTCCGCCACGCTGAAGGCCGACTTCAGGGCAGGCGCAGGAGGTCCCGCGTGCTTTGGCGAGCAGGCGCTCTTGTTCAGCGCCGCGCACAGCGCCGCATCCGCCTCGTCCAGAGCGTTTGGGCCGAGGCATTGTCCAAGCTGCGAAACGCTGGCGCGAGACGCTGGCGCGGCCGCCGCGTCGCTGGTGACCTTGCTGAATGACGGCTCGGGCGCTGCGGTCCGGGCTGGAGCCTCGCGCCCGAAGCACCTCCAGAGCAGCATTCCCCAAACCAAGCTGCAAGCGGTGCCAGCGCTACCTCATCTTCCCATAGAGCTGGCAGCTGGGGTCAGCAGGCAGCGGCTCGCAGAAGGCGACCGAATCCGCGGGCCGCTCGGCGTATCCGACCGCAGACTAGTCGGGTAAGGTTGTGTGGCAGAAGAATGTGTCGTGTGCGGCTATGCTATTTGGCAGTTCTGCTTATGATAGCGGCTTGGGTTTAGCTGCGCAGCGCAGGCCGCTGGGGCTCCGGCGACCCCGCTCCAACTGAACGACTGCGAACTTGCTGCGCCGGACCTAGTCCGGCGTTAATGACACTGGTTGCGTTTGCACAGCAGGTGTTTTGAGGCAACACAATGCGGGCGTCACGACGCGCGGTACGCGCGACAACCTAACAGGTCGGGCGCGCCGGTGCACTCTCCGCGCCAGAGATTTCTCCTTAAAGCTTGTGAGAAGGCTTTCTGCGCTGTAGCTGAACCGCACCCCACAAAACGCCTGGGAGGTTCGGGCCTCCCGCCGTGGCTTTCGCACGGCGAACTGCACGGCCCGCGCACGCTTACTCACAGGTCTTCTTACCCCCCCCCCCCATCCCCGGCGCGCTTAGTCAGCGGTCTTCCCACCCCCCACCCCGCCGCCCGGTCCTCACCATCCAGAAGCGGCTGTGTGGCAGACGGCAGACGGCGACAGCCCTTGGAAGCAGGGCGGATATAGTTGGGACCGGTGCGTGGCGGGCTGGCAGCGGGCCTGGGATGGCGACAGTCACGTCCCGAGAGACCTTCCAGCGATTCTGCCTGCTGGTGCGACAAGACACCCGCATCTCCCCGGCGCCCAGCCACCTAGAGCGCTAGAAGCAATCGCGCAACGCACCTTGGGGGATGAGGGGTTCGCCGCCCTTCCAAGCCTGTGGCGCCCAAGCAAGGACTACCGGTAGTAGGACTGTAAAAGGTAGCCGCTGCGGGGCCCGAGCGGGGCGGATGCATCCGGAGCCGGGCCGGAGCCCGGGGCCGGGGGGGGGGGGGGCTTGCTGCGTGTGCGCTTCAGGGGCACCATGCTGGCCTCCGTGCTGGGCGTGCTCCACCCTCGGCCCTATAAGAACACGCCCTACGCCACAGGTTAAAGGTTAAAGGAGTCAGGCACTCAGGCTGTCAGGGGATCTGCCCCCCCAAGGGAACACGCTCCGTTTCGGGCCGCGCATGTCAAGTCAATCCACTCTAAAGAGCTTCGAGTGCTGGTGGCTAACCCACAACCAATCGCTTCGCTTCGTTGATTTCTTCTACCCTGAGCCCTAAGCCTGGCGCGCTCATGCGAAGGCACGAGGGCCTGGGCGCTGACGCACTGTACCGGTAGCCAAGTACCAATCATACCATTACAATCGCGCGGCTGTGTAGTACAGAAGGGCGAGAAGGGTGTGCTACTGCCAGCCGCGCCGGGCAAGCACGCCCTCCTCCGCTGTGCAATCCCCGCCGGCCGTGGTGCGCAGCTGTCGTCCTCCGGGTGCCAACCGCTCAGCCACGAACCGCCACGCATAGCCAGCCAAGCTGGGTCCCTCCCTCGTCCGTGGGACGAGTCGTCCCCGCCCTCATCCTCGCCCCCCCCACAGAGCACTCGCCTGCACCGTACACGTTCAGCCACTCCAATTACGCAACTACACCGTTCGCTCCCACCTCCTCCTTCCCACCCAACAGGGCCTGCCTGCCTGCCCGCAATTGCCCGCTCCTGCCTCCTCTTTCCCAACCGTTCGCTCCTGCCTCCTCCATGCACCCCAGCCTCTCGCACAGCCCCTCACACCTGCCAGGCTCATGCCCCTGATGCCCCCCGCCCCACGCGTCGTCCGCGCAGCACCCACCCAGCGCCAACACAGCCCCTTTCCCCACACCCACAACAGCAACAGCGGTATCTGGTGGGCCAGCCCCGGTCGCGGATTGCCTCGACCCACAACACCAACATATCTGGCCGGCGGTCCCCGTTGCATAACACCTCGACCCACACCAGCAACACCTTCCAGCATCCGAGCACCCGCCGCACAGAGGCTCTTCCAGCCACTTCCCGCCCCCCTCCTCTTTCCCCCTCCTTGCCTCTGCCCCCCCCCCCCGACACGCTGCTGACTGTGTCCAGACGCACCGCCCTTCCGCCCTTCTCTCCACCCCTGGATGCACCTGCCTGCCCCCGTGCCGCCCCTCCGCAAGTCGAGCCCCGTCCTCGCCCGCATACCCACCCTCGCCTCCCCCTGCATATGCCCACCCTCGCTCCCCCCTGCATATGCTCCCCTCCCCCTCCTCCCTTTCAGCCCCCCCCTACTGCGCAATGCCGGCGATGGAGTCAATGATGACCCGGTACCCCTCCAACACGGGTCGCTGCTCCCGGACCTGACAGGGGCAGGGGGGTTGCAGGGAGGAGGGGCATGCGAGGGTGAGGAGAGGCAGGGACAGGGCAGGGGCCGTGTGCTTCCCTCCCTGCCCTTCCCATGCAACTTTGCTCCACTTGACCTGCCCGGCTCTCCCCCTACCCGCTTGCCACTCCCTCCCCCCTAACCTCCCCCACCCCTTTGACCTACGCCTCGCACAGCAGCGCCAAGTCGTTTGCATCCCTACACCTCCCCCCTCCCCTCTTGCCCCTCCCTCTCCCTCCTCCTCCCCCCTCCTCCTCCCCCCTCCTCCTTTCCCCCCCTACCCCCCCCCCCTCACCGCCTCGCACAGCAGCGCCATGTCGTTGGCGTCCAGGTTGGGCTGCTTGGCCAGCCACAGCAGCAGGTGGAAGTCGGACAGCCGCTCCACGTAGGCGCGGGAGGCGTTGCGCTTGAGGTGCTCGCGGAGCTCGGTCTTGCCCTGACAGGGGGTGGGGGGGTTTGGGGGGGAGTGGGGGGCACAGGTTGGGTGTTGTTGCTAGAGGTTGCGGGGTTGCGGGGGAGAGGGAGAGGAGGAAGAGAGGGGAGACGGAGAAAGCGCCCCAACGCCCTTTGCCTTCCCCCCCACCCCAGATCCACAGATCCCAGGTCCCCCCTCTGCCAGCCCCTCCCCCCACCTGCGGCGTGAGCCTGTTCTCCACGGGGAATGACGTCAGCAGTCGGCCCTCGTGGTCCATGATGCGCACGGGGCACAGGAAGAAGTCGTTGTCGGCCTCGTCAACGTCCTTGCCTTTGGGGGGGAGGGTAGGGGTAGGGTGTGGGAGTAGGGTGGGGAGGGAGGATTCTTGTCATGCTCGTAGGCTTACAACCCTCTCTCACCTCACTACCGCCGTTCTCCAGATCCCTATCCGTCCCCCCAGATCCCTGCTCCAGTCCAGATCACCCCAAGATCCTCACTGTTGAGCATGGCCGGCATCTTGATGGAGGGGTCCTTGGGGTTGGTCAGCTTGGTGACCCCATCCACCGGGTCGCGGGGGGACAGCCAGCCCTCGCGGCACAGCCGGACGGCCAGGTCACTGTGTGGAGGGAGGGGGTAGGGGGTAGGGGGGAGGACAGAGGTCAGGGGAGAGGGGTCGAGTGGGATGGACTGAGGGTTGAGGTGTGATGGCCGGAGAGGCCTCTATTTGTAAGGCATGTCAGCTCCGCGGCGGCCTCAACGGAGGTGTGCCATCCGCCAAGGCGTCTGCTCCACCCCCCGTCCCGTTAGAGTCTAGCTGCCTTAGCCTACGCCACTCGTCAGAACAGCCACCGCTGGAGCGCTGCTGGATCTCGCCGGGCCTTTCGCTCTGGACCTCGGTGCGCATCGGGCTCGCTGGCCGCCGCCATACCTTCTGGGCTATCCAACCTCTAACTCGTCAAAGATCACCCCCGTCCACACCTCCTTATCCTCCCCCCCCGGCTTTTCGCGTAACCTCGTCCCCGTTTCCCGTTCCTCGCCCCCCACACGCACCTGCACTGGAATGCCTCGAAGTGCACCTGCGACCCCGTCTCCGGCTCCTCCACCATTGTCACCAGGGCCGTGGTGCAGTGCTCGCCCACCTCGTCCTGGGGGAATGAGAAACGGGGACGAGGTTATGCGATAAGCAAGGCCAACAGACTCGTCCTGGGGGCCCGGAGTAAACAGGGGGTGGGTTGACAGATGGAGGGTGAGGGCGTGGGGTGAGAGGGGGGAAGGGCGGAAGGGGGAAGGGTGGGTGCAAGGGGGATCTGGCCCTCTGGGGTCGTCGCCACCTCCCAGCACGACGCCTATACAGTAAGCGTGGCCGCCCTGCCTGAAGATCACGTGCACCCCATCTGCCGTACAGGCGTATGGCGCCGTACCTGCATGGCCGCCATCATGATGAGCTCCTCGCTGTTTATGATGTAGTCCCCCTCGGCGGCCGCCTTCTGGGCCTTGACGGACTGGCAGAAGATGAAGCCCACCTGGGGGGGGAGGTGAGGAAGAGGGGGTAGGGATCAAAGGGTGATTGTCGTACGAGATGGATAGTGGAAGCAGAGAAGGAGCGGCATGGGGGAATGAGAAACGAGGACGAGGTTACGCGAAAAGCAAGGCTAGCAAAGTGGAGGGGGGGCGGACTTCAGGGCAGGCCGCGCGTGCTTTGGCGAGCAGGCGCTCTTGTTCAGCGCAGCGCACAGCGCCGCATCCGCCTCGCCCAGGGCGTCCGGGCCGAGGCATTGTCCAAGCTGCGAAACGCTGGCGCGCGCTGGCCCGGCCGGCGCGGTGGCGCTGGTGACCTTGATGAATGACGGCTCCGGTTCTGGTGCCGCGGGCCGAGCTGGAGCCTCGCGCCCGAAGCACCTCCAGAGCAGCATTCCCCAAACCAAGCTGCAAGCGGTGCCAGCGCTACCTCATCTTCCCATAGAGCTGGCAGCTGGGGTCAGCGGGCAGCGGCCGGTGAAGGCGACCGAATCCGCGGGCCGCTCGGCGTATCAGACCGCAGACTAGTCGGGTAAGGTTGTGTTCGCGGAAGAATGTGTCCACGGGTGTGTCTATGCTATTTGGCAGTTCTGCTTATGATAGCGGCTTGGGTTTAGCTGCGCAGCGCAGGTCACTGGGGCTCCGGCGACCCCGCTCCAACTGAACGACTGCGAACTTGCTGCGCCGGACCTAGTCCGGTCCTTTACTCCATGCCTTCCTCCTTTCCCTCCCCCCCCTCACCTTACGGTATCCCAGCATCTGAGCAATGAGGTCCACCTGTGGAGCGGGGACCATGGGAGGGGCCAAAAGAGGACAGCGAGATTCACCGCGCGGCTAGGCCAGCGTTGAGCCAGTCCCGTCCTCCGCCTCGCCCCCTGCCCTCAACCCCCCCCCCGCCGACCACCACCAGCCCCCCCCCCCCCCCACCTGCTGCTCCTCGGGTGTGTGGCGCTGCATGGTCAGTTTCTCGGCGGTGCCCTCCTGGAGGGGCTCGTAGATGAAGTCAACCTGGGGGGGGGGGGGGAAGGGGTGCGGGAGACGGGGACCAGACGCTCGTAAATGTGATCCACACACATGCCCTTTCGACCCCTGACCCCTGAGTCTGGCCCCTCCTCCTTGCCCCCTTCCCTCTCCCCCCCTTCCCCCCCCCTGCCCCCCCTCCTTCCCCCTCCCCTCACTCCCTCCCCCCACCTTAACGTGCTGCTCCTCGTCCACGTAGCCGTACAGCAGCCCGCCCCGCTTGATGGAGAAGTTGAAGGCGCCTGGGGGGGGGGGTAGGGGGGGGGAGCGGGGGGGCGCGTGGGAGTATGGTCAGGCGGGGTGGGTAGGGGTGCGTGAACGGCCCAGGCTGAGAACACTCGTCGGTCTCCGCGCGGGGCAGGCTGACAGGACAGGACGGCCTCAGCTGGACGGCTGCTACTCTTCCTTTCCCTCCCCCCGAAATGCCTGACCCCTATCCACAATGTCGAGTGTCACTCCCATCTTTCCCATCCTTCCCACCCACCCTGCAGGTAGGACTGGAACACGTTGGCCGCTCCCCTCCCCCCTGTGGCCTCCTCCCCCCCGTCCCTCTCCCTCTTCCCTCCCCCCCCTCCCCCCAAGAGGGCCCCCCACCCCACCCTGCAGGTAGGACTGGAACACGTTGGCCGCGTTGCGGTCGAAGCTGATCGCGCTCACGTGCGGCTTGTCCTGCCGCTCGATGCGCACCACCTTAGCCATCACGTCATCCAGCGTCATGTGCCGGCCGAAGGGCACAGCTGCACAGGCGGGAGGAGGGGAGGGGGGTTCACAGGGTGGGTTGAGCGCGTGCCGCCTCCGCACGCCTCCGCTCCACGCCTTTCGACCACGCCTGCCCCGCCCCAGCCCTGGTGCCCGGCCGCGCGCACGACGTTGACGGCACCGCCTCAACACGCTTCGCGCGTCATTCGCCTGTCCCGCCAGCCGCAGCCCCGCACCCCCTGGAGTCCCCTCCCGGTACCGCCCCAGGCCCCACGCACCCACGGGCTAACGGTATGCGCTTACGGTACATGCCAACCATACAAAAGCACTGCCAACCGCCCCACGCACCCACGGGCTTGACCGCGGGCTCCACCTGGCGCTCGAAGGAGTAGAGCAGGTAGACCATGTCGCCGTGGGCCACACCCAGGGACCTGGGGGGGTGGGGGTGGAGGAGCGGGGGGTGGGGTGGGGGTGGAGAAGGAAAGTATAAGGCGGGGTCACGGGCGGTCGCAGCCCACGCCCTCTTATGATTTGGGACCGGGTGATATTGCCCGCGCTCTGGAGCCGCTCGCAGAGCCACCCCAGCAAGGAGGGAGCCAAAGCCCGAGCGGTGCCCCCTCGGTTCCTGGATCCCTGGATCCTGGACCCGTGCCGTACGCACTTGAGCTTCGCGTCGTCCACTGCCATGTCCCTGAATGAGTAGGGCTCCTTGCTGGTGAGCAGCCCCGCCTGCTTGCTCAGGTGCATGTCCTCCAGGGGGATGGCCAGCTTGGCGTGGACCGCCTGCTTGAGGCCGCGGACCGTGGCGCTGTCGTCAACCTTTGGGATTGGGGTGGGGGAGGGGGTTGCAGCGTGGGTGGGGGTGGGATGGGGTGGATTGAGTGGCTGGTGATTGGTGTGCAAGAGCGGGGAGGAGGGCAGTGTGGGGACAGGGGCCCGCCGTAAACGGCAGAGTTCCCGTGCCAGAGCACAGCCCCAGCAGCGGGCGCAGCTCGCTTTGAAAGTGATCCCCCGACCGCTGCCAAACGTCCCGACGATGTTCCGGACAGAGCCCAGAGGGGCGGGCCCACTCAGCCCCCAGGCACATGCCTTGCCGTACCCGCGCACCTCTATCCGCTCCAGCCCATCACGCGATCTGAGCCGCAGCAGCATCCTGCCGTACGCCCTGCCGTACGCCCCTCCGCCTGGCGACCACCAGCTCCGTCCGGCGTCCTCGCGGCGGTTTGATCGGCCCCCGCCGCCTCTGCTCCGATCCGGATCCGGATCCCGATCCCGATGCCTCCTCGCGCCGCTGCTGCTGCTCCCTCCGCGGCTGCTTGCGCCGAGGTGCCCTCAGCGGGGGCTTACAGGCTCGTGCCGGGAGAGGATTGCCCGATTGGGCAACAGGCTTCCGAGTAGAGGAGGAGCGGAGCGGCCGCTTCGAAAATGGGGCTCCCTGCGTCGCTCGTGCTGAGCCTGCGGTCAGAGGGGAGGGCAGCGGAAGAAGATTTTGGTAGGCGGCAGGGCGTTTGTTCTGCTGAGGCGCGGTCGGGGGTGAGGTGGGGCGCGAGGGGTGCAAGCAGGAGAGGAGATGGGTTGCGCAGTGTTGGAGAGGCGGAAAGCGGGGAACCGGTGGTAGCGGGGTGCTTGACGGGTCGGCAGGTGCTCGCACTTCGTGTGTGCACATGTGCCTGGCCCCGCTCCTCCCATCTCCATCCATCCCTTCGGAAAGGCGTCAGACCTTGTACGAATTCGGCAAGCCCGCGCCCGCCTACACATTGCTGTGCTACAGCCGGGAGGGGCCCGCGCAACAGCCCCCCCGGGGGGCCCCAGGAGCGCCGCAGTGGCACACGCTCGGGAGCCCCCGGGCAGGCTGCGGCGGAGCCCCCCCGGCCGGGCGGGCCGGCGTTTAGCAGTACCTGTCGCGTTTCGTCACTCGCCAGCCGGACGATGGGGATGGAGGGGGGGCCGATGGGCAGGCGCAGCGCAGTGCTTTTGTGTGGGGGGGTGGGGTTGGGCTCGAGGCATGGCGTCAGGAGATCCCTCTAGGCCGACGGTCCCCCGTTCGGCAGTGGGCGAGCCAACGCTTTGCGCACTCGTAAGGAGCTTAGAGCAGCGCGCAGGCAGCGTCGGGGCTTGGTCCCCGCGCGGCCTCGCGTAAATGCCGTGGTGCCCACAGGCGCCGCGACGAGACAACCCGTGCGGCAGCGCCATACGTTGGTGCTATGACAGATGTGCAGGGAGCCAGGGAGTCGGAGCGGCTAGTTTGGGCCTAGAAGCCTCAGGAGAGGTCGAGATCTCCCGCGCGGTGGTTGAAGCGCTTGTGACAGCGCGTCTAGCATGCTTGCCTGCAACGCTCCTCTGGTCGTCCAGACTCCGGGCTCTGAGCGTGCAAGTGCGCGACGCTGTGTCTTCCGACAGGTTGCTTTCGCGACCAGATTTGTGCGAATGGGTCGTGTAAAGCGTCTTGGTGAATGAGCGGGTGAGTACAGGTACGTAGCTGGCTTGCGAGCGCACTGTGGGCCCCGACGCGGTCGCGGCGATGCTTGCACTTCGGCCACTTGACCGAACCACTGGGCCGTGGCAATTGACATAGCTTTCACGGATTGTGGCCACTGTGTCCCACTGCCGCGCGACACCTCGCACGAGAGAAAGCCTACAGCCGTCCCACGGTTCGTGCCTGTCCCCACCCATGCCACCACACGCCATGGCCCCAGCTAGCGACCAAGCCCACGACCGCCCTGACCCCGCCGGCAGCTCGCTTGCCTGCCCAATTCATACTTGACCCACTCCCCCTGCTCTTACCTCATACCACAGATTCACAGGCAACTCGTCCCGGACCCACCCGTCCATAACATCACGCCGTTCACCGCATGACCTTTGCCCCCTTTCGCAAACTCTTTCACCGAACAGCCGCCATCTCCAGTCCCTCAAGTACCGGTAAAGGCCTCAGCATGCGACCTCCCGCATGCAGCCCCCTCAACCCTCTCAGTGCAAAGCCGCCCCGCATCCCTCCCTTCATAGTCCATACAGCACCTGCCCCCGGTACTGACCCCTCAGTGCAGCTCCCTGTTACCCCCGTAATCCCCGTCGCCCCCGCCAATGCCGCCCCGCCCTTCCGCCTGGAATGGCGCTACTCCGGTGGCGTTCGCATGGCCGCGGCTGCCTGCGGGGGCGGTGCAGTAGTGCGCAGTGGAGGGCAGTGGAGGGATTGGAAGGTTAGGGGAAGGGAGGCGAAGAAAGCAGGCGATGGCGTGGGTGAAAGCTGGGACGGAGTGTAGCCAATGCCGTCAGGCACGTAAGAGTGCATGCGGCGAGCGGCCAGGTGCGGCGCCGGCAGGGAAACCGGTATAGGCAGAAGCAGGGACATGAGGCCGGGAGGGGCCAATGCCGTTAGGCACGTGTAACCCCACGTGCACGCACCTCCGTCTGCACTGCCCCCGCCGTACACCTCATTGTTGTGCTTGCTCACGTCTGAGGGGAGGAGGGGAGAGGAGGGGAGAGGAGGGGAGGGGTGTAAGGGGTTGGTTGGAGGGTAACTAGCCAGTGCTTGCGTCTCAGCGTATCCTCTCAAAACATAACCCGACTGTGGCCCCCTCCATGCGCCCCCGGCCTAGACGCCCCAAACGCAGCTTTGCCCCCAGCACACTTAATCCTGGAGAGCCCACGCAACCCCAGCCTTCTAGTCGAAGCGCACCCTACCACCCCAACTCCCCCAACTCCTTCGCCCCCCTCTTCCCCTCTCCCTCCCCCCCTCACCCAGCCCCGCCAGCTCCTGGTCCACAGGCACCCTCAGCCGCTTGGCCAGCGCCAGGGCGTAGAAGAAGGCGCCCTGGGGGGGGGGGGAGCGGGGGGGATGGGGAGTTGAGGGAACCAGGGGCCCGTAGTGAGCAGGAGGCAGTCAGCGAAAGGTTGGACAAGGCAGGAGAAGGTCTGTGAGCCGAGGCAAGGTAAGCGCAAGCCGCAAGGCTGTACATGGCTGTACAGGGCGGTACAGCGATGACATTGACAGCAGTCTGGGCGCTGCCAAGGGCCTGGAGGTGGTCCGCTGTGGGAGCCGGGTGCTTGGGTCGCGGACTCGGGGCATGGGGTGACCCAGAGGGTGACTCACCATCATGAGCCCCACCCATGCGCATATGGACAGAACCTCGAGGAACTGGCACAGCAGCAGCTGCCCGTGGCCGCCGTAGAAGATGCCGAACCTGGGGGGGGGAGGGGGGGAGAGGGGGGAGGCAGCATGTGAGGGTGGGGGGAACAGGGAGGGAAGGGGGCGGGATTGAGTTGGGCTGGGTTCTAGTGGCACAAGCGCACCGCGGCGAAGTCGGCACCCCGTCTCCGACCCTACCCTTGGCGACGCCCCCTCCCCTCATGCCCCACACCCTGCCATCCCCCCCGACCCACTTCTTGGTGCTCAGTACGTCCGGCCCAAAACCCTTGGTGCCGTACACGTCCCGTACGAACTGCGGCTTGGCCATGAGCCCGACGTACATGACGCCCCACATACCGCACGCCAGGTGCATGGCTATGGCCGACACGGGGTCGTCTGGGGGGGGGAAGGGGGGAGGAGGGGGGAAGGGGGAGGGCGGTGAGATGACGGGGGTCGGTAAGGCATGGGGTGGCCAGGTATGGGCGCACAGCCGTCCGTGCGCCGCCACTCGCTGCGAAGCGTACGCTCCAGCGGGCCCAAGCGCTCGCAACCCTCCTGTTTCCCCTTCTCCGTCCCGCCCGCCCCCCCCCCCCGCCTCACCGACTTTCATGCGGTAGAGAACAAAGTACTCTGCCAACATGAAGACCAGCGCCGCCACCGCCCCGCAGATGATGGCGGCCCAGGGCTCCAGCACCGCGCAGCCGGCGGTGATGGACACCAGTCCGGCCAGGCAGCCGTTGCAGACCTGGGGGGGGGGGGCAAGGGGGCAAGGGGGGGTGTCTGTTAGGAGCTGCTCGGGTATGCCGAGGGATTGGACCCGAACCCGAGCGCGGCTGTTTGTGACGGGGTTTGGAGGGGTAAAGCAAGGTGGTGAGGTTGTGGGGATCTTGGGGCGGCCTTCCTCCCATGCCACGAGCCCCTCCCCCTCCACCCGCCCCGCCCTCCCTCCCCCTCCACCCGCCTTTCCCCCCACCCCCTCCCCCTCCACCCCCCCTCCCCCTCCACCCCCCTCCCCCCACCCCCACCCCCCTCACCAGCACGCAGTCCCATGTTCCCGACTTGAGGTACCTCAGCATCAGGGTGGTCAGCCCCGCCGTGCCCGCGGACAGGGTGGTGGCCACTGCCACTCTGGACACAATCACACAGGCGGACTGGGGGGTGTGTGTGGAAGGAAGGGAGAGAGGGTAGAGGGAGGAGGTGGAGCTTCGGCCAATCGTCAGCCACCCACCCCACCGCTCTTCTCCTGCCCCCGCTTCCCGGTGATGGGTAAGCTGAGGAGGGGCTTCCCGTATTGGCGTGAGGGCAACGCGGGTGCGATCGAAGCGCGCCACTACCGCTTCAGCCACACGCCATCCCCCCGCCTCCTCCCCTAAATCAACCGCTGCCTCCACACCCTGCTTCCGTTTCATAGCGCTCTCACCCTCTCGAGGATATGGCCAGGTTGCTCCGGCTTCAGCCGAACGCCACCCACCCGACTCTCCAACACCCTGCCCCCGTTTTATCAACCACCAGCACCAGCTCACCCTTGAGGATATGGCCAGGTTGCTCCCCGGGTTGAATCCGTAGAATCCAAACCACAGCAGAAAGGTGCCCATGACCACGAGGGTGGAGCTGTGGCCCTTCATCTCGTTCACCTGGGGGGGTAGGGAGGGAGGAGGGAGGCAGCGATGGGGAGGAAGGGGAGTGGGGGGCAGTGGAGTGGGCAAAGGGACTGGGGCGCGAGGATGGCGGGTGGCTGGGAGGGAGGCGAGGGGGGAAGAGGCGCGGGGTGCCCCCCCTGGGCGGACGCACCCAAGCCCCACCTTGCCCGATGCGTCGTACCGCCCGATGCGAGGCCCGATGATCTGCGTACGGCGGGGGATTACGGGGCCAAGACATGAGGCAAGGACGCGCTCCCTGACCTCCTGCCGCCCGGCCCCTGCCCCTTGCCCACCCACCCCCCCTTCCCCATAGCCCCGGCACCTCAAGCCTGCGCCTCCATTCCCCATTCCCGTCTCCCCCCCCCTCCCTCCCCTCCCCCTCTCACCCACGCCCCCATCAGCGCCGCCATGCCTCCCGTCATGTGCACCACACCCGAGCCGGCGAAGTCGATGGCCCCGGTGCCCAGAATGAGGGCCTCGCCGTCCTGCTTGCTGGGGGTGGAGGCGGGGGGAGAGAGGGTAGTGAAGAGGGGGTGTTTGTGGAGAGGGGTGGAGAGGGGGTGAAGAGGGGGGAAAGGATGGGTATGGGAGCGGGAAGGCTCAGTTAGGAGGGGGTAGGGGGGGTTACGGAGGGTTTCGGCCAGGCGTCCAGGCAGAGCCCGGGCTGTGTTGGCGGGGGCTGGCCCGCTCCCATGTTCCCCCTCCTTCCGCGCCTCCACCGACACTGCATGCGGCAGCTCCTGCCCCGCAGCCCCTGCTCCGGGCCTTCCGCACCCCCGCACCGACGTTGTCCCCTGCTCACGTGTTGAAGGGCGAGAGCCAGCCCGACTCGCTCCACAGCCAGTGCACCTGCAACGGGGAAGGACGAGGCGGCCGTCAGGGGTAGAGCGGGGAAGGAAGCGATCGCCTGCTGAACCGACCCCACCCCGACCCCGCCCTCTGAGCTCCCACCCACCGTCGCTTCACGCCCCCTATCCTCTCTCCCCCTCCCCCCCTCCCCTCTCCCCTCCCCTCCCGCTCCCCTCCCACCACTACGGGGTACACGAAGGACGACAGGAAGAAGGCGTAGGCCAGGTAAGCGGCGAAGTTGCAGCGCTCCGCCACCGCCCCCGACACTATGGTGGTGGCGGCGGCACAGAAGGACCTGGGGGGTGGGGTGGGGGGTGGGAGGAGAGAGGGGGGAGTGAGGGCTGAGGGGGGCAGAGGTGTGAAGGCAGGGGGAGGAGCGGGGGGCGAGGAAGGGTTCAGACGACTGTGGTGAGAGGGGTGGCAGGCAGAGGAGGGGCAGGGGCTGGCCGGGATGTGGGCTGGAGCGCCGGGCCCCGAGCGCCCCCCCGTCCCCGCAGCCGTCTCACCATTGAAAGAACCACATGTGCCAGCCCTGGGGGAGGGCGGGACAGGGGAGGGGGAAGCGCTCAGCTCCTCCTAGGAGGCGTCAGAGCCGCGTGCGCTCGTCCCCTCTCCGCCCTCAGCCCCTGACGGGTCCCCGGCCCTCTCCCAGCCCCCGACACCAAGACCCCTCCCCCGGCCGCCCTTGCCCGCCCCCTGCCCGAGCTCCTCGTGCCCAACCCCTCCCCGACTGCATGTTCCGACCGCTTCTGAACCCATGCCTCTGCCTACCCACGCATGTTCACGCCAACACACGCCTCCCCGGCCCGCCTCCTCACTCCCCCCCACACACCTGCGTGGGGAAGCCATCGAATAGGGCCCCCGTGTCATCGGCGCTGACTTGTGCCGTGTACGACAGGGCGAAGTTCCTGGAAGCAGAGGAAGCAGAGGAGGCGATGGCAGGGGCAGCAACACAGCGGGCAGGCGAGCCAACAGGGGCCGTGTCAGCCGCGCTCCTAACCCTTCATCCAGACTTTGAAGGCTGGACCCAGCATTACTCCCCGATGCAGCTGCCTCCAGATTCGGGGCGTCCCTCGCTGAGAGGGGGACCCTGGCGCCCCCACGCCCCGCTTGACCCTCCGCCGCCACGGCCGCTGACCCCAGGCCCCATCCAGCACATGTCCAGCCTCCTGGTCCTGGTGTCGCCCCCTCCCCCTCATCATCAGCCCCCTTCCACAGCTCCAACAGGGGTAACCGCTGCCCTCAGAGGCCTCACCAGTCGCCGATGAAGCCATTGGACAGCTCGTTGGGGCGGTGCCCGAACGCAAACGCGTAGCCAAACAGGTAGAAGCCGAGCGCCCTGCGCCGCGTGGCAGGGACGTGCCTTAGCAGCCTGCCTTGGGAGCTGCAACACCCGGGCCCATGCCACGGACCCCGGGCTGGCTCCCCTCCCGCTCAGCGTCCAACGCCGGTGCGCCTGGGCGGGGCGCGCGCTGACCCCCGCCGAAACCCGCACGTGTGTGGACGTACCCTGTACACGCGTCTAGTGCGTTCTTGAGCAAAACGTGCATACTGCTTTTCGAGCGTATAGAGCCCGCGCACAGCTGCGCGGTGAAGGAGGGCGGTCAAGCGAACATGTCCTTCGATGCCGCAGCCGTCGCGTTTTCCCCCACAGCCTACCAGCGCGAAGCCTAATTGCATAGGTCCGAATACAAGGTACGCTGAGAATAGGATGAACATGACGTCCAGTCCAAGTGTTGTTTCTGCGGGCGCGCTGTTGCCGACCGCCGTGGACAGTTGCGCCTGCTGCGCTGCCAAGTACTGCAGCACGCAGCTGACTGCGGAAACGCTGCAATCATACTGGCTGCAAACCCGAGTCGCCGTGTCCGGGTCACCGACGAGCTCAAGCACTTGCGAGTTCTGGTCGTCTGTGCACGAGTAGAGCACTAATGGCGCTAATGGAGGGGACGAGGCGGACGCCATGGCTGCGTGTCTGTCTGGGGACTGGGGACTCGGGCGAAGTGGGTCCAGGTCGCGGGTCTACACATGTGTATCGTCCGGCACACCGCCGTACCACCACAAGCGGGCAGTTTAGGACGTCTCCATCCTCTATCCGCGCTCCACCGCAACCATGTCTATTCATGGTCCTGCCATCGCCCCGCGTGGGCTGCCAACAACCGGAGTATCTGCTCCAAACCGACATGCCGCCATCCATGCGGTCTGCCTCCTACCCGAGGCGCAACCCAACACCGTGTTCCACGCTAAACCCTATCAACGCCGCTGACCTTCCTCCACTTGCTCCATGCTGCCGCCCACGCGGACTGCCTTTGCAAGCGCGGGCCAACCCGATTGCGTGCTCAACGCTCCCCACACAACACCACCGGCGTCATTGCACATCCTGCGTCCAGCCCTCAGCTCTCGGCGATGTCGGGCCGCATCAGCACCGCGGCAAGACAAAAGCTGTCACCTCCGAGCAGTCGTTCGCCACCTCTGCTCCCGCACGTCTCCGCGCAGTCACAGCCCCAACCCTAGCCCGACCCACTGCAGTCTGGACCATATAGAGCACAACTAGAATTACACCCTGCCTGTCAGCGTGGAGGTGCCTTACCCGGGGGACTAACCACACTCAATACCGGTACCTACCGCAGCTCCCTGCCTACCGTGTTCCAAACGCCCTCATCGTCAGCGGCCGCCAGCTCCTCTGCTCTTGCACCCTGCCTCTGGCGCGCCAGCCTGCCTGCCCCGAGGGCAGCGTTCCGCGTTTGCCATGGTCAGCATTTCTTCCACGTCATGTCGTGCATGCCCTGACGTCATCCGTTAGATGCAATTAAATCCGGTCGTGCCACAGGTCGCGATCCAGAGCGCAGCCGGGTCCTCCTGCCTCCATAATGATGTTCTTGACCTCCTGCAGGCCAGGAAGGGACGCACCCAACAGGGCCCCAGAATGTTTCAATGTGTTGGTTAAAGAAGGTACGCCGGGGGAATTGTCGTCCTGCCAACAAGCGACGTGCCACAGGCACCGGGGGCCCCGGGACCCTGGCACCCCTTGCCGTAGGAGTGTGCAAGCGCGCGGACCCGCCGCACCCTGCCCTTGTCCCGCTATTCCCCGCGTCCCGGCCCTCACCTGGGGTGGGTCCAGACTGAACTTGGACGCCCGCTCCCACCTGCGGTCCGGGTGGCAGGGAGTTCATAGCCAAGGGCACGCGCTCTTGTACCGAGGGCAGCGCAGGTGCGCGGGTCTTCGCCGCTGCTCAGGCCTGCTCTCACTCGCACAGCCTTCCGCTAGCAGCAGGACCCAACCAGGTTGCCTAGGCTTTGCCCCGACCTTCCCTCGAGGCCACAGACATGTGCGGGTAGGGCCTGCGCTCAGCCAACGCACCCGTGACCACAGTTCCCTGGCCTCCGGCGGGAGGCCCGTCGGGGTACTGGTGCCCCTGCCCCCGGCCCTTCGCACCGTTCTAGCCGAGTCATCCCCGCGCAGGGCCCATACTTGGTCGTCAGATCAAACTTCCGTAGCGTTTGCTCGTCGGCCGTCAGGTCGGCTGCGGGCGGGCGGCCGGTGAGGGCGAGGCCAGGCCGATGGCGCGGTTGGCAAGGCATGCCTGCTGCGCTCCCTGTGTGGAGGTCCCGCCATAACACGAGCGCCACCGTCGCTAGCGCTGCCGCTAAGGCTCACCGTTGGTTACTGCACCATCACCCTGGCTGCGCGCAAGGACCTCGGGGTCCGGCTTCGCCTCGTCGCGAGCGCGCTTTGTCCCGCTCCTTGTCTTGGCCGCTGTTCCGCTAGGCTTGGCTTGACGAAGCTGGCCTGTGAGCTTGGCCTGCTTGCCGCTCATCATTCTCGTGTAAACGAAGGTGGGTCCGGAGCAGATGCCAAATGCGCGGTTTGCGCCAAGACGGGTTCTATCGCCGAGGCTGTGTGCTAGCTTGTGTCAGTTTAAGGTAGCTATATTGTATGAGCAGCGCGGTGAGCAGGCGAGTTCCAAGTGCTTCGCCACGCCAGTAGCGGCCTGCCGTGCATGCGCCCCCGCCCCCTCCCCCGCCCAGCGTCAATGGCCCCGACCGCTCGTCCGCCCGCGCTTCGGCAGCTAGCTAGTCCAAGCTCCACTCACTCCCTGCTTCTCGCTTTCCCGCTCTAGTAATACCCCGTTTGCACCATGCACCGCCTGGCCCTTGGCCCTTGGCCGACGCAGAATGCCTGTGCATGTGAACGGGGTACCTGGTCGCCGAAAGTGGCTTCCAGGCTGAAAGTCCCCCCCTAGAGTAACCCCGGGCTGCTCCGCGCGTCGGTGCACCGAGAAGGGCTGGCGAGCGCGAGGTGTAATCCCCATTCGCCCCCGTATCGTCCACTGCCCGGCCCTCCTGGCCTTCACAGAGCGCTCCCCTCGTCCGGTGCAACCTCGCCCACGTTTCGTCTTTCGCCCTATCAGGAGGCTTACCAGGCTAACGGCGTGGAGCCTGCGCGGGCCTGCGCCCAAGCAAGGACTGCCCGGCCCTGGAGATGGAGACTTCACACAAGCGGATGGGGGTGGGGGCGTCCCGGCACGCAAGTGACGCAACTACGTCACCAAGACACCAACCGTCGGCCCTGGAACTGAGGGGTTGGGGGTTCCAGGTCCACACGAAGTTCGAAAGCCTTGCAACAGGCTGTCCTGCTGCATCATCCCTGCCCGCGGCATCAGAACCCAGCAACTCAGCATCCCTGCTCCACGGTGGTAGAATGATGAGGGGGGTTCTACGGGCCCGGCCCTAGCGACGTGGCGTGACGACCGAAAGTCAGGCACGTAGCGTGGGTGTCAGTGTGCAGGTGGCACACCCAGTAGGTGGCGCTCTCGCTTAACCCCTCCCCTTCTGGAGGCGGTTCCTGCTGTAACTATCGCATCCTGCTCCTGCCTGCTCTGACGTACACTACTGCGAGAGGTGAGGGACAGCACCCTGCCCCATTCGATCACTCTCAGCCCTCTCTGGTCCCCCACTCCTTGGCTACCCCTTCCTCCAGCTGGCGTCACAGCAACCCCTCCAAGCTAGACCACTTCCCCAAGCACGCACATCATGAGTTCATGACGCTCAGAGCGCCGAGCTATGATCACACGCCGCCTGGAAGGCCCCGAACCGCAACTGCGGCGTCTTGGGCCTCTGAGAGCCAGTATCACGGAACTCAGAACCCCACGACGACATGCCCTATCCGTGAGAAATCTCGTAGGAATGCACGAAGGGCGCAGAACTTGTCCAATCAGGTGAGGCGTGAGCGCTAGTATGAAGTCGACGACTATCAATGCCTTGCCATGCCTTGCTGCCCAAATTGAATCCTCCCGGGACGCAACATCACGTTTGCTAGCTAAGGAGCTGACCCCCCAACACTGACCACACATACGTCATAGGTTGATACCTGAGCACGGATCCCCCCAAAATTACTTAACGTGCCGTGCCCGTGCATACGTGCCTCCATCCCCCAATCTATTCTGCCCGCCTGCGCCTGCCCTTCGCCCCTGCGGCTGCAGCCCCGCACCCTTGGCCGCCGTGGGCCGTGCCCCCAAACCCGGCAGAACCCTCCAAACTCCATGCGTTAGTCCGACGGCATGCATTAATTGGCATAGAGAAGACCCGGTCCTGTCCTGGAGACTAGCCTGACTTACTACAACTAGGCCCGCTACATCGCTCGCCTGACGTTTGGGACTCTTCGTCCCATGTGACGGGTGGTAGACCGCCACAGCCAAGGACCGGCTTCGCTCGGTGCTTGCATGAACCAAACCTCGGACCATAGCAAACGCGCTCGGGTCACACGAGTCCCATGCATACATGCATTCCTGCTCGCAGCACGGCGACGCGTCACTTCCACCAGCTGAGCTTGCTCCTGCAGGCCGCTGTTGCGGGGTCCACGAAGACAGTGTAGTTGCCGTACAGCATCTCGTGATTTATCTGGGGATGGGGGTTGATCAAGGGGACAAGTAAAGGGCGCAAGCCTCAGATCAACATGTAAGCGGGGCAGTACCGTACCCCGCAGCAGCAACGCGCGCCGCAGAGACCCGCAACCGCAACGGCCGGTGCGTGCACGTGCTCGTACCTGGTTGTACAGATGCAGATTCTTGCCGTACATGGTGGTCTTGCGGTGCGCGCCCAGGCTGGCGCTGCGGGTGTGTGCGGTCTGTGAGGAGCTGGCCACGTGGGGGCGGTGCACCAGGAAGGCCGAGGGGTGGACCTGGAGCGAGGACACAAGAACGAGGGTGAGGGTGGGGGGCATGATGGGGATTGAAAGTAAGCACGAGCGAGGATTGTGTTAGCGGTTGAGCATAGCTGGGGGAAGGGGGGCGCGGGAAGCGGGCGGCAAGGCGGGTGGGAGGCATGGCGAGCGAGGCGATCAGCGGCGTTGCAGGTAATGGGTCTTGAGGGGCACTGGGTAGGGCATTACAGAGCACGAATGAAGGGACCGGCGCCCTGAGGAACGCGTGCGAACCCCCGCCCCTGCTGCCGTACGTACCTTGAAGTCGTACCCGTCGTACGCCAGAGCCCGGACCTGCACGATCTTATTCTTGCCGTACCCTCGGAACCTGCGGAGCATGGGCAACCCGGGTAACATCAGCCCCCTGGCCTGCTGCCCGCAGCCTCTCCGAAGAGATCTCCCGCCCGTCTCTCCACCACGGAATCCAACCCCTCCATCTCCTGAAGGAACCCACGCCTCTGCCTCTGCGTCCCTCCTCCTCCTGTCCCTCCAGCCCACGTCCTCCCCTCCTCAACCCCCTCCCCCACCCCTTCCCCAACCGCCCTCTCCCCCCCTCCCTCCCCCTCCCCACCTTGTGTCTGCCCACGTGCTCCCCAGTCGGTCCACCAGCACCCACGGCTCGTAGCGGTCCTCCCAGTGCACCGTGTAGGGCTGGCTGGCGCCGAACCAGCGGCTGTAGTTGGTGGCGCGGTGGCCGGTGGACTCGGGGTCGAAGCGCGTGATCTGGGGGGTTGGGGAGGGGCGGGGAGGGTTTGTTTTTTCGAGCGTCCGCGGCCGGTCGGCGACCGCGGTCCAGAGCGAAAGGCCCGTGGAAGGGGGTTGGGGAAGGGGGTTGGGGAAGGGGGTTGGGGAACGTGGTTGGGGAAGGGGATTGGGGAACGGGTTCTTGAGATGGGGGTGGATCGAGGGCCTTGGGCGGACCCCGCTGACAGTGGAGGGGGCGGGGAAAGGACGGAGAAGGGGAAGCGGAAGCGGCGCGAGGGAATTGCAGTGCCGACTACCCCAGCCCCCCTTCGAAGAGGAGGGAGGCGGGGAAGCAGCTGTCGCAGCTATGCGGTCCGCGGAACAGCAGGACTCAACTCAGCCGGTTTGCAGTGCCAGCCCTCTCCGCTACCAGCCCCGAAACCCCCTGCCGCCGCTCGTCCGTCCCCCATCCCTGCCCTCCCCATGGACGCACATGCTCCCTGGTGAACTCCTCCTGTACGACGATCTTGGGTTGGGACACGAGGGTGTCGGCCAGCGAGACCTGAGGCAGGAGGGTGTGTGCGCGGGTGGGGGTTGCAAGATCAAGAGGGGCCTGGATCCTGCAGCGGACCTGTGGTTGATTGTATCCAGCTCAGGTCCGGGCCCAGCGGAGCCCCCTCGGGCCCACAATCACCAGACAGGCCCGCCCCTGGCCCGCCCGGGCCCACCTGGAACTTCACTGGGCCCCACTTGGTGATGAAGGCGGGCAGGACGTAGGCCACCCGGCCCGCTGGGCCCGGCTGGGCCTCGGCTCCGTCCGCCGGGAAGGAGATGTTGAGCGCGCGGGCCCGCTCCTTCATCCCCTCCACCCTGGGTGGTGGGGGCAGGCGGGAAGACACCTCGGGCCGGGCGGTGGAGGGACGCACACGGTGGCAGGGGATGGAAGCGAGGCTGCTCCCAACCCACGGACCGGGACCCGAGGTCCCCCCAGCACGCCCCCTGCTTCTGCCCTCGAACTTCGCATCATCCTCGCCAAACCCGCACGCCAACTGCACCCTCCCTGCCCCCTCCTTGCCCCCCTCCCACCGGCCCCCACCTGGCGAAGCCCGTGGAGTAGGCCGGCCCCGTCCGCCCCGCCGCCGCCGCCGCCACGGCCGCCTCCGCCTCCGCCACGTAGCGCTCCCCCGCCGCCGGCTCCACCATGGCCGCGTGCAGCGAGGCCGACACCAGCAGGTCCACATCGATGACGCCGATGAGGGGGGTGCGGGCCATGAGCCGGGCGTAGTTGCGGAGCAGGTTGACGGGGTAGAGCACCAGCGACTTGGCTGCGGGGGTTGGTGTTGGTGTTGGTGTTGGTGTTGGTGTTGGTGTTGGGGTGGAGATGGGGTTGGGGTTGGGGATGGGGATGGGGATGGGGATGGGGATGGGGATGGGGATGGGGATGGGGATGGGGATGGGGATGGGGATGGGGATGGGGATGGGGATGGGGATGGGGGATGGGGATGGGGATGGGGATGGGGATGGGGATGGGGATGGGGATGGGGATGGTGTTGGTGTTGGGGATGGGGTAGGTAGGAGCGGGAGTTGGGGATGGGTTGGGGTGGAGCTGGGGTGGGAAGGGCGCGGGATGGGGTGGGGTGGAGGGGGGAGGTGGGTGGGGATGGGATGAAAAGGGTGGCACAATGTTGCTGCTGCGGCGGTCCCAGGCGTAAGACACGAAGGGCTCTCCCCCGCCGCGCACGCCCCTCCCCATCCGCCACCGCCACTGCCCCCCCCCTCTCCCTTTTGCTCTGGACCTCGGTGCGCAATCGGGCTCGCTGGCTGCCGCTCTATCTCTTCCCTTGCTCTCCAAAGCTCCGAAAAGTACCCCCCCCTCTCCGCCCCTCCCCCACGCACCGTCCCTGTAGGGCTCCGCCAGCAGTATGAGGTCCATCTTGCAGGGCTGGGAGGCCTCCACTCGGGCGTGGAAGGCGGCCACCTGGGGGGAAGGGAGGGTGGGGTGGGGTGAGAGCACCGAGCAGCTTGAAGAATGGGTTGGGAGTGTGGATTGGGAGTGTGGGTTGGGAGGTAGGTGGGGAGTGGGGGGCTGGGAGGGTAGGTGGGCAGTGGGGGGTCGAGAGGGTGGATGGGTGGGGGCGGGAGGTGAGGGCACCGGCAGGGCCTCGGCCCCGTTCCCCTCGGGTGGCGGGTAGGTGTGGGCCGAGGTGCAGCTGCTTGGTGGTTAACCTGGGAGCGCCCTTGATCGTTTCCCCACGACCGTGTCTCTCCCGCTGCCCCACATCCGAATCGCCTGGCAGGCTGCGGAGGCCCATGCCGACTGCTCTCTCCCACCCCCTCCCCAGACCCCCCGGTCCCGACCTTCTCCAGAGCCCGCTTCATGGTGTCCGGGGGGATGTCGTCCAGGGTGCCGTTAGGCCGGCCTGCGAGAGCGGGGCGGGCAGTGGCGGCAGCGTCAGGAGGGGCCGCACCCCGCTGCACCCACCCAGCAATGCGATGAGGCCCAAGCCATCCCTCCTCACACACCCCTCCTGCTTTCACCCCCCCCTCCTTCCCCCCCCCCGGCCCCGCCGCTCCACGCACCCGTGACCCGAGGTATGAGTACGGGCATGTGCAGCACGGCAGCGATGGGGCCGCCCCACGTGCGGCACATGGCCTTGAGCTGCCACTTCCGGTTCCAGGACAGCTGGGTGGCCAGGGTGAGGGGCACGTCGGCAGTCTTTCGGGACCAATAGGCCGC
This sequence comes from Edaphochlamys debaryana, assembly GCA_016858145.1. NCBI lineage: Eukaryota > Viridiplantae > Chlorophyta > Chlorophyceae > Chlamydomonadales > Edaphochlamys > Edaphochlamys debaryana. Next base: position 355,794 of record JAEHOE010000097.1, on the reverse strand, counting down.
AACAGCCTGGGTGGGGTGTGGGGGTGGGAGGGGTGGAGGGGGCGGCGGAGGAGGTCAGCGGAGGAGGTCAGCGGAAGGGGGCAGGGGTGGGAGGGGTGTGCGGAGGCAGGGGTAAAGGGGACGGCTGGGTTGGGATGGGGGAGGGGCTGCGAGGGTGCGGGAGGCGGGACCGAGGCCGGCAGGGCTGGGCCTGGGCCCCGGAGAGTCCTTGCCGAGACTCTTCGCCCACGCCACTCCCTCAACCAGCCTTCCCAGCCGGAAGCCAGCCTGGTTTCCACCAGCATACTTGGAGTAACCTCCAGCTCACTGCGCCCCGAGAACGCCCCCTTTCCCCCTCTTCCCCGGCCATGCACCCCCCTCCTCCCCCACCCCCACACGCTCCCTCCCCCCTCACCCCGCCGCACCCAACACACGGCTGCTGGTGCCACCCCTTCCCCTTCCACCACGCTCCCTCCCGCCTCCTCAAGCCCTCTACCTTAAGGTACGGATGTTGGTCCTGTATAACCTGTTCCCAAGACGTAGACGTCTGCTGAGGCTGGTGATCATTTAGGCACTGAAGCAGCTCTTCTGGTGAGCCAGGCCGCTCATACTTGCCCCCGGCTGTAGGCGCCGAGACCTTGGCTATGTAGGCCGGCGCCGCACCCGAATCTATGAACTTGCTGAGCTGACTAAGCATGCGTTGGGAGCGTTGCTTGTCGAGCTCTTTGAGTTGGAGCTGCGCAATCTCCTTGGGGCGCCGTGCGATCAGGAGCTGCGGCTTGCCTCCCGCTGCGGAGTCCAGGAGGGAGGCGGATAGGAGGAGTAGCAGGGCCGAGAGGGCTGAGAGGTGGTGGCTAGAGCGGTGGGAGGCGGGCGAGGCTCGCCGAGGGGAGTCGGCCGTGTGGGAGGAGGAGGGGTGGGGTGCGGGCGAGGAGGGAGTGGGGGGCTCCGTCGGGCGGCGGGGGTCGCGGTTGGCGACGACCGCGTCTCCTTCCCCCATCGCCCGCGGTGTTCCTGCCGGCTCTTGATGGCCTGCAAGGTCTGCGCGGCGCTGGAGCGATGCAGCAGCGATGCACCCGGCCGGCCGCAAAGTTGGAGGACATGCAGGCCACGGAGCCGAATTCAGCGCTGGCTTTGCTCTCCAGCCGATGTCTCCTCTTCCACAGCACGTTGAGCTGCTGGCATCACCAGCGGTGCAAGTTTTGTCCGCAGGCATTTCCGCGCGGTCGGAAAGTTGAGCAGCGCTTATGCGCGAGGCGCGGGCAACATCCGTGCTAGGTCTGCGTGTGTGGTCTCCCAAACTTGGCGACTACCGGGTCAGAGCTACCGGGCAACTCTAGGGAAGCGAAGCTTTTCCACGCGCACAGCTCGCGCAGTGCGACTGACGCGCTCTCCTGTTCTAACCGTGAGTCTGTCACAAGCTTATTTTGTCTGTTGCGCACCGCGCTATCTTTGGCCTTTGCGCATATGCGTGCCCAGGCTGCGTGCCGCGAGGCCGCGTCAGGCCGGTTGGCTAACTCGCTTACGAATGCGCAGGCCATAAGACGCGCGCCGCTTTACGTCGCTGAACTGCGGTTCATGCGTGAAGGTAGGACGCGACGCGTTCGTCCTAACCGCCGCAGCGGCGTTTGGTCTGGACCCCAGGGCGGCCGCCTGACCGCCCTCACTGCCTGACTACTCTGCTTCGGGGATCAGCGCTCTCAGGGACCAGGAGCCTTGCAGCGGCCCATGCCGTCCGTGACACACCGCTTCCCCCGCCGCCTCCGCCCGCCCTCCACGCGAGCTCAGCGCGTTGCAGCCACCGCCCTCCTGCGGCCAACACGCCCATCAGCAGCCCCAACTCAACAACACGCGCTATGGCGCGCAGTCCCGCGCACAGCATGCCCCTCACCAGCATGCCCCACTGCTTTATTCTTCAGCTTGCGACTCCCTCCTGCGCCAACTCCCAGCCCCTCTCCGACCCACACCCTTCTGCCGCCCACAGCCTCTCCACGCAGCCTCACGCAGTCACCCTCCCGCTCCCAACGCCTCCGCCCCCCTCTCACGCCCTGACCGCCGGCACAACCGCCGGCGCCGCACCGCCCGCAATCCCTCCCGCCCCAGCCCCCGCCGCCGCCGGCCCCGGCGGCGGCTTGGACGCTCCCAGCAGCCGCTTGAACATGACGTTATCCGCCAGCGCCGCCTGAACGTCCTTGACCATGGCCCGCAGGCTGAGCCGCGTGGCGGCGGGCGTGCGGCCCTCCTGGATCTTGAGCAGACCGTCACAGTCGAGCCCTGGCAGCGCATCGGTCCGGAAGGCGCTCTCTGACATGGCGGGGATGTCGAGCTGCTTGCACAGGCCCGTGTACTGGCTGTACACGTCAGCAGCGGGCATGGCAAGCCCGGCGTCGCCGGCGAGGATGCTGGCCGGCGTGGCGCCGCCGCGGCCCGACGGCGGCGCGTGCGCGCGGCTGCCCGGCGTCGCGTTGCCGCCGCCGCCCGGCCCGGTGACGCCGCGGACGCGCGTGGACGTGGGCGGCGTGGCCGCGCCCGCACCACCGCCGCCGCGGCCGGCCTTGGTGGGCGTGGGACCGTCGAAGCACGAGCCCGGGTTTGCGCCCGAGCCCGCCGGCTGGCTGTTCCCAATCTCCCGAAACGCCACGCCGTCCATGAACTTGGGCCGCGCTCCCGTGAAGATGTTGACGCCCGTGAACACGGAGCCCTCGCCGCTGGCAGCCGCCGCTCGGGCCCCCACGGCCGTGGCCAGTGCCAGCAACACGAGCTGCTGCTGGGGCGGCAGGCCCCTGATCTTGCCCAGCACCGCCGGCTGGCCGCTGCCCTGCGCCGAGATGCGCTGCAGCGCAGCGTGCACGTCACGGATGTTGACAGAGGCGCGGCCCGCGGGCGCGGGGGCGGTGGCGGCGGAGGCGGAAGAGGGGTCGTCGCCGGCGGCCGAGGCCGAGGCCGCGGCAGTGGTGGCGGCGCGGTTGTGCTCTGCCAGCACGTCCAGAGCGGTGCGGCACGCCTGGAGGTCGAGGCGGGGTGGGATGAAGGCCATTCAAGGTCACTCAGATGGTAGCGGTGCCCGTGCTCACACCCCATCCTGCGCGGCTTGCCGACTGGCCGGCCCGCTGTGTGCCCCTTCTGCTCCCGAGCCCCAGGCGGTCCCCACGGTCCCGTCCCCACCTTGAGCGCCTGTCGCAGGTCCCCGCTGCTGCTGCTGACGGCCTTGGCGACCATGTCGAGGGCGGCGGGGTCGAACACGCGGGCGCCGCGGGGGTGGCACGACAGCTGCGCGGTCAGAATGGCCAGCACCTGCGGCCGTGTGGGGCAGGCGTTGGTGGGGGTGGAGGCAGTCAAGCGGACGCGAGCAGATGTTTGCTGAGAGAGGAGGCCGGGGCCACAGCCCCGCAGCGCACAGCCTAGCCAGGCCCGAGCAGCCCTGCCGGGAGTTGGGCAGCCGGCATCACAGGCCCCTACGGCTGACCGCGCCCTGGCCCCGCGCGCGCACCTGCGGCCTGCTGTAGGCAGTGAAGACCATGTGCCGCGGCGCCAGGCCCCGCGCGCGCAGCAGCGGCATCATGCGCTCCGTCAGGTCCAGAGAGTTGGCCACAGCCAGGAGCACCAGCGGCACGCCTGGGGGTGGGAATACATGGGAAGGGGTGAAGGGTGTGGGAGGGCAGCCAAGGCATGGCAGTCGACCCTGCCAAACGGCCCCCAGCAGCTCCTGCCACTACCCGCCAAAGGACAGAAGCGTTTCCCGTCTAGGCGTCGCCCTCTCCCCTGACATGCACGCACGCACGCACCCTGCGCGCTGGGCAGCTGGAAGAGCCTCGCCAGCTCCTCCCCGCCTTCCCTCCGCCGCATGAGCCGGTCGACCTCGTCCAGGACCACCACGAAGACGCGGCGCCGCGGCCCGGAAGACGAGGCGTCGGACGCAGAGGCGGCGGCGGAAGTGGAAGCGTCGGCGGCGCCGCGGCCCCGCTTGGAGCTGCCTTTGGCTTTGAAGGCCTTGGCGGAGGCACCGGCACCGCCAGAGGGAGGGGGCAGGGAGGAGAGGCGCTGGAGCGTGGAGACGAGGGAGTCGTGGGCGGCGGCGGCGGAGGGGAAGGAGGAGGGCGCCGTGGTGGAGGTAGTGGACGTGGCGGTTGAGGCGGCGGTTAGCTCGTCCTGCAGCCGGCAGTACAGCTGTACGGGGTCATCCATGGTCATGCAGTTGACGGTTGCTACGCAGAAGGCCGCGCCGCTGGCGGCGCCCACGGAGGGCAGCGAGGCGAGCAGGCGGGAGACGGTGTAGGTCTTGCCGGTGCCTACAGCAAAGGGGAAGGAGCAGAGAAGCGTGTCAAGCTCAGGCCAGCATCTAGCCGAATGAGCTGCAACACAAATACGGCGACGTGTCTCGCTCCCCGCGGCCCCCAGTGCACCCCACATTCGCAGCACGGCACCCACCAGGCAGGCCGCTGATGTAGACCGCGCCGCCCCGGCCGCTGCTGCACGCCTCCGCCACCATGCCGCACAGCTCCTTGAACTGAGCGCCGCGGCCGGCGGGCTCAGGCGCAGAGCCGCCGCCCGCGGCCCCTGAGCCGCTGGCGCCCGCGGGCCCCGCAGTCCCCGTGGCAGCAGCGGTGGCGGTGGCGGCGGCGGCGGCAGGGGCGGAGGCCGGGGCGCCGCCCGCGGAGGCGGCTGCGCAGCTCATGAGCGTCCCAGCCATGGCGCCGGGCTGGAGCAGGCGGCGGATGGCCGTGATGTCGGCGGGCGTGAGGGGGCCCTCGGCGGCGGCGGGGGCGGCGGCAGGTGCAGCGGCAGCGGGGGGTGCTGCGGGGGCGGTGGTCGGCACCGTGGCGCGGGCGGGGCTGCCGGCAGCTGCCTTGGCGGCGGCGGCGGCCAGGGTGGTCCCGCGGGCGGGGCTGCCGGCGGCCTTGGCGGCGGCGGTGGCGATCAGGACCCGGTGCGGAGAGGCGGGCGGGCTACGCAGGGGCAGAAGGTGCCTGGTGGGGCTGCGGAGGGCTGGCAGTGGCGCGGGGGCCGGGGCCGGGGCGGGCGCTGGGGAGGGCGCCGCTGCCGCCTCCAGCTGATGGCAGGCCTGCGCCGCACCCGCATCCTCCTCCGACGGCGCCGGGTCCTTGTCGGACTCCCTAGTCCCCGCCTCTGATGCCGCCAGCTCCGCCGCCGCGGCCTCCGCGATCGCCGCTGCCGCTGCGGCGGCATTTGAGCTGCGGCCGCTCTTGCGACGGGTCTTCTTGGCGGCAGGCGCCTCGGTGGCGTCGGCCTGCCCGCAAGCGGGTTCTGGCTTGGACTCGGGGGCTGGTGCGGGCTGAGGCTCGGCACCGGTTGCCGTGGACTTGCACTGGCGTCGCTTACTGGGCTGCTCCTCGGCGGCCGGGGGAGGCGCTGGCGCGGGCTGGGGCTCTGGCTGGAGCTCCTCTCGCCCGCGCTTGGTGCTCTTAGCTGCCTTGGAGGCCTTCCGCATGGGGATGGCGACCAAGACGGGCTCCACCGTGGGGTCAGCCTTGGCAGCGACGCGAGAGGAGCGCCGAGCGCTGCCTGGCGCTGCCTCGGCCTGCGCAGCCGTGGCCGCTGAGCTTCCTCGCCGCGTGCCGGTCATGTTGCTGGGCCTAGATTACCGCTGGGGGTCGCTGATTTCAAGCGCTTCAACGCCAAGCTGGCCGGAATGCTCGGGGGGTTGAAGCGTTTGGCGACTTAGCCGCGAGCTCCAAGGCAAGTAGTTGTGAATTGCGACGCAGTAACTAGAGGATGTATGAAGAAGGTCAAGCGTTGCGGCTGGGCGTTCAGGTCGGGGGGAAGTCTCGAAATAACAAACGTGGTCACGAGCTGCCAGAGCCTGCGCAGCGTGGTGGTCGATAGTCAGTCAGGTGTGTGCCGCGCCACTATGGGGCAGCGAGGGAGCCTGGGCGAGTATTGGGCCCGAATGAGCGACAGCCCCATGCGCCTAGATTCAGGCGTTTGAAGTTAAAGCCTCGAGCCCGGCCGTCTTCCGCCACTCCGCATACCCCATACTGCGCCACAACAATGAAGGGCTCACAGCTGTCATCCTCCGCAAAGCGCATTCAGAAAGAGCTCGCAGAAATTAGCTTGGACCCGCCCTGCAATTGCTCAGCCGGGCCAAAAGGCGATAACATTTATGAGTGGGTCTCGACGATAGTGGGACCGTCTGGTGAGTGTGGGGTGGAGTGCCGCTCGGAAACGCGTGTGGCCCAGATGCAGATGTGCCGACTTGGCGACACCCGCGCGCAGGCTCCCCGTACTCCGGCGGCGTCTTCTTCCTCGATATCACCTTCCCGCACGACTACCCCTTCAAGCCCCCAAAGGTGGAGCGCGCTGCGGGCCCGTCCGCGAGCTGTCGAGGGTTCGGCCCTTCTGGCGTGTCGGGGACGCAGCTGCTTGTGCAGCCGCGCGGATGACCTTGTGAGCGGTAGCGAAGGAGACTGGGGGCACTCACGGGGCAACGTTGCGCTCGCCCACGCAGATTGTCTTCCGCACGCGCATCTACCACTGCAACGTGAACAGCCAGGGGCAGATCTGCCTCGACATCCTGAAGGACCAGGTAAGCGCTTGCGCTGGTGGGCAGGACTCCTCGTCGAGCAACGTGCTGGCACTGGGCCCGGCCAGTCCCCACGTCGTGCGGCGTCGTGCTGTGCCCCCAGCCTGCTCGTATCCCAGCCCTTAAACGGCAGCGTCGAGCACGTTGACTGCTGAGATCCAGCACAGAAGGTTGCAGCCCGGCCCACCGGTGTTGGAGGTGTGGGGCCCAAGTCTGAGGCCCCGCCGGTCCCCCTCCCTCCTACAGTGGAGCCCCGCGCTCACCATCTCCAAGGTCCTCCTCTCTGTGTGCTCGCTGCTGACGGACTGCAACCCCAGTGAGTCCCGACTGCAGCCACCCAGTTTGGCGGGCAAGTGCAAGAGCAGCCGCTTTTGTGGTTTGGATGCCCTTCCGAGCCGTGTCGCAGCCGTGTCCCACAACCTGCGACCTGCTCTAACCCTACCTCCCGCCCCTTCTCCCTGCCTTCACCCTGCTTCCCCTCTTTTCCCCCCCTCTTTCACCCTCCCCCAGACGACCCCCTGGTTGGCTCCATCGCCAAGCAGTACATGGAGGACCGGGAGCTGCACGACAAGACGGCCGCCGAGTGGACCAAGCGGTACGCGCAGGGCTAAGCGCTCGGGGGAAGTTGACTCTCTCCCCCTTGTGCGGGGCCGGCAGCTCGTCTGCCCGCTGGCCGCAACCCTGTAACGCGTCATTCCTAAGCGCTGCCGGGGCCAGGCCTGAGCGGGGCCGGGCGGAGGCGAGCGGAGCGGCCGTGGCGGAGGAGCGGCCCAGGAGGCCGACACGGGCGGGGAGCGTGCGGGCGTGGTCGCTGCGTGGACGACACGGCCAAGCGCGGAGGCAGTGCCGAGTGGAGTGGAGTGGAGCGGAATAATGCCGGGACGTCGCGGCTGACCGCGGGTTGAGCAGCCGCGAGGGAGCCCTCCAGTGGAGCACCTCCGTTGGAGGGGTGCGGCATTGAGTGTACAGTAGGCAGAGACATGTGTTGGCGAGGCAGGGTCAGAGGAGTCGGGGCAGCGCCAGGGATAGGGGCGGTTGAACGCATGGGGCACGGGTATGGGCAGATGCGCAGGTGCGTTGCGAGGCGGGCCCGGCAGGGCACCTAGGTACGGTAGTCGTAGGAGATGCAGGCCAGCGACCGGAGCACGTAGCGGGGCCCCCTAGGTCCACAAGCAAGTGCAACCGGGGCGGCTGATTTTGTGGAGCAGGCGGCACAGCATAGCAGACAGACTTAGCAGGATTGGCTGCGGCACCGGCCTGGGGCCGAGGAGCCGAGTGACGACATTGGGGACGGGTGATGTGGGATGGAGGTTGTCTGAGGTGGAGGAGGGGTGTTGGTGCCTGCGCAGGACCGGCGGACGCGGGACAATGCGCTTGTGACATGCAATTCATGCTTACTGAGTCAGCTGTGGCGGCGGAGCATGGGCAGACCACCATGTAAAGCCATGGGCAAGATCACACTCACCAACTTTCCAGCCACCCGGCTGAGCCCTACCAGCGCTCTGGCGACCTCGGGGCACCTGCCTGACCACGTACACCATGCGTCAAGCAGGAGCAAGCGGTTTGGCAATAATGGTTTCACGTTTAGCTTTACACACGGCAGGCACACACGCCGCCGTCCCTGCATGCAGCCTTGGAGGCCCGACTGCAGGAGGCTTACGCCAACTTCACCGCGGGCTCTCGCCAGCCCGACCTGCGGCCTCAGTCCTCAGCGCTCCTGAGCCCTCAACCTGAAGACCCGAGCCCAATGAGCCAGCGGTCACATGTCCCACGACTCGTACCCCATGCGACCACCCAGCCCTTATTGTTGGTGCCGTTCTGCCAGGCCGGCTTCGCATCCGACAAGTGACTTAAAAGCCACAACTACAAAACTGGATAAGGCTGGGGCCCTCGCCCGCTCCACCTACTCGCATTCATGGTCTTCTCCCAACGCCTCCTCATCGCCTGCTCCAACCTGCGCCCTCCACCCCATCCCTACGCCCCGAACCTCCCTTCAACCCCACGCCCAGTCCTGCCTCGCCCCTGCCCCGCAGCCGCTCAGGCGGTGGCGGGAGCCGCCGGTGCCTCGGCCGGCACTTGCCCCTCGGCGGCGGCGGCGGCGGCAGCGGCGGCCGGCTGTGGCCCCTTGGCCTCGTCCAGAAGCTTCCGCAGCCCCGAGCTGGCGGCCTTGGCGGCGTCCTCCTCCTTTCGCTCCCGGAGCACCTGCGGGTGTCGAGTGAGTGCGTGAGTGGGTGAGTTGCATCAGTGGGAGCCTGGGAGGAAGAGGCGGTGGTGGTGGCGCAGGCGCAGGCGCAGCGTCAAGGCATCCCACGGCTTGCGCAGCCCGGGTGTCATGAGCCCAGAGTGCTGCTTCTCATCCCTCACAGTGCCCTCAACGCCATTGCACCCTGCCAACTTTGCCCTGCTCCCGTGCCCGCCGCAGGCGCCCCCGCCCCCGCCTGCCGCGGCTCCCACCTTGAGCAGGCGGTGGTAGCCCGCCGCCGAGCCCTTGTCCCCGGCCGGCTGCGAGCATTGGAAGCGACGGAGGTGAGTAGATGACAAGCCCGAAACCAGGACCATGCCTCATGTCCGGGCTTCGGGGGGCCGCTTGGAGCTTCCGCTTTAATGGCCCAGAGCCCTGTCCAGCACCATAGAATCAAGGCGCATCATGCGAGGCCTTCCAGACATTGATTCCTCACCCTGCGGGCGCGGAAGAGCTCCACCAGGCGCACCAGCAGGGGCGTCTCAGCGCCCGCAGCCGCCAGAGTCTCCACCATCTAGGTCGGGGAAGGAAAGGGTCGGGTTCGGGTGGGATAGGGTCGGGGTTGGGGTCATATCCGCATAACCACCCAACCGCGAACCTCCCAGCCGCCAACTCACGTAACCACTAGAACAGGTTGTGCGTGGTACCGGCATGCCGCCGCCCATGCACTCCAACCAGCCCAACCGCCAGGCCTGCACCCCCCCCCCCGATTCCCTGAAGCCCAAACCCATGTCCCCACCGCACCTCAGCCGCAAAGTAGGTGGACAGACCGAACGCCTCCTGGTTGGCGAACACGTCCAGGACCAGGGGCTTGCAGCTGGGGATGCGCAGCGCGCGCTCGCACAGCCGAGACAGCCACTTCTTGCGAGCGGGCCTGGAGGCGGGGGAGGGGCAGAAGCGCGGAGCGAAGGGCGTCAGGATACCGTAAAGCGGCGTGACCGCGGAAGGGCGTGACGTTGTCGTGATGGCGTTGCCCTGGCTCAAGCATGTGCATCGCCTCGCCAGCTTCGCCCCAAATCCATCCCAGAGACCAGCGGTGCGTGCTGGCCAGGGTCCCGGGCCTTAACCCCAGCTCAACCCCCGCCCTCTCCTCCGGAGCCCCACCAGTCCGCCTCCAGGGCGCCCGGCAGGTCCCGCTTCATGGCCACGTGCTGCGCAATGAGCTGTAGCGTGCGCTGGCCGTGCTCCAGAGAGCGAACCGACTCAACCTGTGGGGAAGGGGCATGAGGTAACGGGGGCCGGTGTGTGTGAAGGGGCATGAGCGAAGCAAGAACGACAGCCCCCGACCCCCTTGCTCTCGGCCACCCCGCACCGAGAGTCCACACCTCCCACGCCAGCCCTGGACAGCTGCAACAGTATGCCCCGTTGTAGTTGCTCCCACACTGACCAGAATGCGCCCGTCCGCCTTGGGCATGGGGCGCTGGGTTTGCAGTCGCTCGCCCATCGCAACATAGACGTCGCCGAAAGGAACCGCCTCAACCTCGCGCTTGACAGCTGCGGTCCGCAGCAGTGGAGCAGCGGGCTGGACGCTGCGCAGGTTCGAGCGTCGCACACATGGCGCCCTCCCAATGGCCGAGCCAGCGTGCCCGCGCAGCGTCTGCATCCTCGTTCAGCTAGTCACAGTAAGGATACGCGGAAGTGGGCTGGGCTCGCTGCAGAGATAGCACACTGGTGGCCACGCGCGACGAGTGGCTATTCCTCGGCTTTCAGTGGCAACGCGAAAGCAGGCCCTACAAGCCTAGGTAAGCTATTCACTAGGTGTTCGTCTGTTGTTGTAGGAGGGCGCGACGCAAGAAACTGGCTTGGGCAGAGTGCACCGATGCACGCGTGTGGCACCGACGCGCCCCCAACGCCGAGCCGATAACCCTGCGTGGCCCGCTCGAAACATCGCACCCCTCACCTCCCAAAACTTTCCTCCTTGCAATAACTCAACCGGCATGCAATGTGCGCGTGGAGTTGGCGCTATGCTCCCCAGACCAGTTCAAGCATCACGGCCATGCTCGCCACCTCTTGCCATGCTCGGACCGGCCCAGGAGCGATCAGCCCGGACGGCGACTTCTGCAAGGTACCTTTTCCACGCAGCAACAAAACGAGCCTCAAGTCTTCAGCTGGTGGGCTGCCCGCAGGGTGCCCGACACCACCTCCTGCCCTTCCTCGGACCGGTGGACCCTCCGCCCGGCGACCCCTCCCGAGCGGAACCCCTCTCGCCCCACGCCGCCCCACCGGACCATACCTCCCCAAAAGCGCCGCTTGACTCGATCCCGCAGCAATGAAGGCCCCAAGCCCCAGACCTGCCCGCGCTCCCTGGCGTCCACCCGGGGCCGCCGCCCGCCCACGGCTGCTGGGAGCAGCCCCGGCCCTGTCCCTAGCAGCCCTGCCCGGGGCGGCCCTCCTCCTCCTGCTCGCCTTGCTCGGCTGCGCGGGTCTTAGCAGGGTCGACGGCGCTGCGGATCGGATGCCACATGAAGGGGGCCGTGGCCTGTCCCTGAAGGGGGCGGTGGCGGGGTCCGGCGGTTGGCCCGGCCGGGCGCTGGCGCAGGCTGCGCCCGGCGGCGGCGGCGGTGGAGCCAGCGGCCTGGGCGGCGGCGGTGGACTCGGCAGCGGGGGGGTGCCGGACTGGGCGGCCGCAAGCGGTTGGCCCTGGACCCAGTACAGGTGGGGACGCAGACTAATAGGCTTGGCTTGCCCATTCGCTCACCGCATCCTCGCACACCTTGCGTTGTGGACCCCTGACACCACCCCGCCCCCAGGAGCCCTGTCTGCGCCTGCGCCCGCTCCTTCGGCGCCCCCACCTGCGCCGAGGCCGCTGCGGCGCTGTGCCGCCGAGCGCCCGACAGCTCCCTGTGCCAAGCCCTGAGGACCGCCAGCGACTCAGTCATCGCGCCCTACCTGCAGGCAAGCGTGCGGAGGCGGGGGCCAGGGAGGGATGGAGGCATCCGTGGGTACAAGCAAGGCGGCATCCTGAGGATCTGATCAAGCTCCCTTTCCTCCCGTGGGCCCTTGTTCACCCTTGATCTGCGCAGAGGGCCGGCTGCCTGGCCGCTCCCTCGCCTCCGGCGGCCCAGCCGCAGCCGCTGCGGTCCCCGGCCCCCGCCCCGCCGGGACCGTCCCCGCGACCCGCCCCCGCCGTCCCTGCATCTGCTCCCACCGCCTACCCGCCCTGCATCTGTGCTTACCTGGGATTGTCAGGTGAGTGTCTATAAACCTCGGGGCGGTACTTGGGCTTTGAATGGCTCCGGGCGTTGGTGCGGACGGACATCGGTGGGGGGCTTGACGGGGGCTGCACATGGCTTCGTTGGGTCGTGCGGATACCGGTGGCATTCTCGTAGCATACATCGCACCATCCGCATCAGCTCCAGCCTATTGCTGTGCTTACTGGTCTCATCAGGGTAGGCGGGTGGATTAGAGACCGTTAGCCTCGGTGAGCGGGCCTCCCAAGGCTTCACAACGCTTTGCCGGTCCCCGGTTTGCCCTCCACAGCCCCCGAGTGCCAGAGCGCCCTGGACACAGCCTGCGGCGGCGGAGGCGGCGGGCCGAGCCCTTCCACGGCCTCCTCCTCCAAAAGCATCCCTCCGGACCCGCCTGGATCACGACGCAGCCTGGTCATCAGCGGCGGGGCCTCCGTGGCCGGACACCCGGGGACCGCAGGGGCAGCAGGCGCCGTCCAGGAGGGTGTTGGTGGGGGCGGTGCTGGCGAGCAGAAGCCGCTGTGCGCGCTGCGGCAGGGCAACGCGGGCAGCGCACTGAGCGGTCTGGCGCTGCGGGGGGTGTACGGGCGCCTGCGGGGCGCCTGCTTCCCGGCGGGAGTGGCGGCGCCCTCCTACTGCGAGTGCTCCGCGGTGGGTACTCTTGCATTCACCCTTACTTGGCCCATACCTCTTGCTCATGCTTCATAGTAGGTCTGACTGGAGAATGTTCACCAATCCTGCTGTATCGTCCCCCACATGACAGGATCCGCTCTCCGCCAACTGCGCCTTCGCGCTCACCGCCCTCTGCGCCGGCGGCGACCCCCTCTGCCGCCTCACCCTGGAGGCCGCCGACGGCGCCGCCTCCGCCGCCGCCGTGCTGGCGGCATACTTCTCCGCCGCCTGCCGCCAGGCCGACACCGTCAACGGCGGCGGCGGTTTCGACGGCGGCGGAGGGGCCGTGGCCAACGGCACTGGCACAGGCATGGTGCTCGTCCGACTAGACCTTCCAGGTGAGTTTTGGGGACGAAAGACTTCTTTTACTGAAAGGATTGGAATTGTTTCCAGGTGGGCATGATCCGACTGAGCCTTACTCGCACGTACTGTCCTTACCCTCTGCAGGGGTCGACGCCAACGCCTTCGCCTCCCGCCTGCAGCAGCCGCTGATCCTGCGCCTCGCCCAGGCCGCCGGGGTGGCCCCCGCCTCGGTGCTACCCGTGTCGGCCGTGGAGCTTCAGGCGCCGCCGGGGGGTGCTGCAGCTGTGACTGTGGCGGCGGCCGACGCACACACCAGCAGCGAGCTGTTTACCCACTCGACTGCTCAAAGCGTGGAGGGCTTAGTACCCGCCACAGTGCTGTCGGTAAGGACCTCCGCTAGGAAGGGATGTTGCCTTGGCGACCCACCACCGGTCCACCGCAGCATCCAACTCTGCGGCTGGGGCCTGTCCATCGCCCCCTTCCTCCTACCTCCTGCCGAGAAGCCACCCGTGTCACCCCTTCCCCTCCTCCTTCCCCGCCCCTCCCCCCCAGGTTACCATGGCGGTGCTCGCCCCCGACCCCGCCGCCGCGCAGTCCCGCCTGGCCGCCGCCCTGGCCGACCCCGCCTGGCTGGCGGCCCTGGGCGCGGAGCTGGGCCTGAAGCAGCCCATCGCCGCCGCCAGCGCCGGGGCCTCGGGCGGCGGCGGCGGCGGCGGCAGTGGTGGCGGCGGAGGCAAGGCAGTTCCGCCGCCGGAGGGTCCTGCCGCATCGGGAGGAGGAGGTGGAGTGGGCCCTGCTCCTGCGCCGGCGCCGGCGCCAGTGCTGAGCGACACTCCGAGTCCTCGCCCCAGCGGCGGCGGAGGCACTGGCGGCGGCGACAACGCATCCGGCGACAGCGGCAGTGGAGGCGGCAGCGACAGTTGGTTGGCGCCAGTGGTTGGTTCGGTCGTTGGCGGTTTGGCGCTGGCGGCGGCGGTCGCCGTACTTACGGCCATGGCCCTGCGTCGCCGCCAGCGCCGCGCCGCCAGCTTCAGCACCCCCTCCCCATCTGGGTCGGGCCTGCGACGGCTGTGGCTCTGCGCCGGCGGCGGCGGCGCCTGGCGGCGCTGCGGTGACGGCGACGGCGACGGCGGCGACCTGCAGCCCTCCCCCAGCAAGTTGGTCCTCGGACCGCAGGCCCCTCTCCCCCCCGGAAGCCCCGCCCGCGCCGGTCCCCACGCGCACTCCCTCACCGCTAGCTCCAGCGCCCGTACCAATACGAACCCCGCCCCACATGTCAGCACGTTCACGCCCACGCCCACGCCCACGCCCACGCATACGCCCGCGCACACCCCCGGCGGTTGGCGGAGCCGCAAGGGCGGGGCGCAGGGGCAGGTGGCGCTTTCGTCCATGCAGCCGCTGCGCCCACCACAGGCCGCCCAGCGGCCGCCGCCGCCCCACTGGCCCCAGGGGCCCAAGCCCAACGGTGGAGCAGCGGGCGGCCAGGCCACTCAACCCGGCAGCGGCGGCAGCGGTACCGGTAATAACGGTAACGGCAGCAACGGATTCAGCTTTCCGATCTTCCGACCCGCCAAGCCCGCTCAGCAGCAGCAGCAGCAGCATCGGGGCACGCCCTCCGCCGCGGCCGCCACGGCCGCAGCTGTGCCGGGCGGGCCGGCGCCGCCGCCGTCGTCCCCCAGCACCTCCCCGCGGAGTGGCTCCGATGCCCCGCCAGACTCCCCCGTCATGGGCCTGGGCCCCCGCCCCCCCGCCATTCGCACAGCCACCGCCACCCGGACCCCAGCGTCACCGCTGGCCGCTCCGCCGCCGCCGCCAGTCTCTTCAGCGTCGCCGCCAGCGTCGCCGGTGACGGCGGCGGTGGCAGGCGCCGTCGGCAGCGCCGCCGCGGGCGTGGGACTGTCGTTCGGCAAGGCGGCGCCGGCAGCAGCGGTGGCGGCGGTGGCAGCGGCGCGGGTGGCGGCGCCGCCGCTGCGGCTGGGCCCCGGCGTGCAGGGCGTGCGGGTGGGGCCCCGCCCGGGTGGCGACGCCGCCGCCAGCGCATCGACAGCCGGCGGCGGCGGCGCCCCTGGCGGCGCCGCCACGGCTGCGACGGCGGCGGGAGCGCTCGGTGGCGGCGGCGTGGCGGCGGCGGCGGCTGGCAGCGGCGTAACGCCCACGCCGGTTCGCTGGGATTCCGGCATGTCTGCGCTGTCCGGCTGCTCCGGACTGACTGGGGCCAGTCTGGCGGGACACGTGTCCCCGCCCACGCCCGGAAGCGCCGTGGGGGGCGCTCAGGATCCGGCGTTCAGGTAGAGAGCAGGGCTCGGCGGCAGGGCGTGGCTGACAGTATCTACTGTACTACTGTACAACTGGGCATCGTGTGTGAAGGGCTCCTCATGTAAGCAGTGTGTGTGTAGAGGGGAAGAGAGCAGCGAAGCGGTGCGGGGCTCGGCAAGACGTGACAGTACCAGGAGGTAGCCGTATGCAGCTGTGTGCGCAGTTCGGGGCGATGGAGAACAAGTGCACTTGCTCAAGTCGTGAGTAACAGTCACTTGCTGACTTCACTTGTGATGCTTATGCCTGTCGTCTCCTAGCTCCGGCTCAGCCCCAGTCTCGCCCCGTCAAATACGAATGGGCCCATGCCAAGTCTATTCGACGTCACTGCCGTACGTGTCACCCAAGTTCCATCCACACACAGCCATCCCCTGCGCCCTCGCCCTACCGCACTGCACAGCACACCTTCCGGGGCGTGACTTATCCCCGCAGCGCCCCCCGCCTCGTGCGCAGTACGGGAATCACAGACGCGGCAGCCGCGCTCACTTGACCTTGCCGCCCTTCCCCTTGGCCTCATCCCCGCTCGCCTTGCCCCCCGCCTTGTCTGCGGCCTTGGCCTTGGCCTTGCCCTCCTTGCCCGCCCCTGACCCCGACCCCTTCTCCCCCTTGGGCCCCTCCACCTTCTCAGCCTCCTTCGCCGCTGCCGCCGCGATCGCCTTGGCCCCCGCCTCCTCCTTCTTGCCCTCGCCCTCGCCGCCGTCCGCCGACCCCTCAGCCTTGGCCCCGCCCCCCTTGGTTGGCTCGGGCTTGAACTTGTCCTTGTTGAGGATCGCCCACGTCTGGAACAGAAGGCCCTGCATGGGGTGGGGTGGGGGGTGGGGCGGAGGCACACGATGTGAGGGCGGAGGCACACGATGTGGGGGCGAAGGCACACGATGTGAGGGCGGAGGCACGGGTGGGGCTGGCGGAGGCAGCCAGCGGTGCAAACCCCAAGCGAGGCCCTTCACCCGGCCGGTACCGGCAGTGCTGTGCCACCGCGTGCCCCATAGCCGCTTGCGCCGCATCACCCAATTAGTGTCGCCGAGACGGCTAGTCGCAGCCCCTGTACTTCGGCCACAGCAATACACCCGCCCCGGCCACAGCGCACCACATAGCCGCATGCCGCAACTACCCTATAACAACGCTGCCGAAGCGATGTACATCTTTGCAGCAGGTTGCAGCCCCTCAACCTACGCTCCCTCGCCTCGGCTCCCCTGCGGCCGCATCTCCCCACCTCGCACCACCTGCCCCCAGGCGCTTCCCCTCTCACCCCCACGATGAGAATGATGCCAAAGATGACGGTCTTCATGTCCACGGCGGAGGGTTGGTTGAAAGCGTCCTGTTTGTGGGGGTGAGGCAAGAGGAGGAAGGAGGGGGGAGGGGTTTCACGTGAACGTTGTGGTCGTGGTCGTGGTGGGGAGGGCTGCTTGGGTGGGCTGAAGGCGTCCTGGTGTCAGTGTGGAGGGGGACACATGGGGGAAGGAGGGGAGGGAAGGGGAGGCGGGTGTGGCCGAAGGCAAGAGGTGTTGGGGACACGGGCAGCCCCTTCTTCCTTTCTTGCGGCACCGTTCGTGCGGTACCACACCCCCCAGCAAGCCTCTCCACGCAGCGTCTGTCGGGCTCAGCAGCTCGGTCCACCCGCCCACCATGACTCTGTGCCCCCACCCCAGACCCCACCCCTCCTCACCCGCCCTCCTCACTCGACCAGAAGCAACCGCTCCGCTCAACCCTTCTCCCAGCCCCTCCCCACCCCAGACCCCGCCCCAGACCCCATTCCCCCACCCACCATGTTTATGGTCCGCTCTTTGCGCTCCGGCACGTCCAGGGGGGCGGTCTGTGAGAAGCCATGCTCCACCCACTCCTTAAGCTGGTGGGGTGGTGGTGGGGGGGTGGTGGTGGGGGGTGGGGGGCGGTGGTGGTGGTGAGGGGTCAGGAAGCGGAGGCGGAGGCGGGGTTGGGGCTGGCGTTGGAGTTGGCGAGGACATTCTGAAGTGGCCGGGTATGCCCTTCTCTCCCGAGGTACGCCCTTCAGGCCCCCCAATTCTCTTCGCCCCCGAAATCGTTTTCCGATTGGTCAAAGATCACCCTCCAGGCACCCCCTCCCCTGGTCCCTACCGTCTGACCGATGTCCGCGGCGGCGAAGGGCTGATCGAACATGTACATCTGTTGTGGGAGGGGGGGAGGCGCGAGCGGTCGGGGTATGCGGGTGACGAGGGAAGAGCGAGGCACGGTATGCAGGTTGTAGTTAGTTAGCCTCCGGCGGGATGCAGGCTTAGGATTTGAGGCCTCAGGCGGGAATGGGGAGAGGCCGGGCAAAGAAGCCCGAGACACGGGCAAGAATGGAAGCCTCAGGCGGGGCGGAGAGGCCGTTGTGCCCTCACACCCGTGCCCCCGCAATCCCACCGCTGCCTCCCGGCCCCATCCCACCCCCATCTCTGCGCTCCGTCTCGCCGCCCCCTGCACCCCTCCGTCTCGCCGCCCCCTGCACCCCCCCCCACACACAGCCCCCCCCTCCCTCGCCTGGCGGTCCCTGAAGAGCAGCACGCAGGGCGGGAAGATGAGGTCCCCGAAGCGCCTCGCCAGCTTGATGTTGGCGGCCACGTCCACCTGCAGGAACAGCACGGGGAAGGCGGGGGGGAGCTGCTCATGCAGGGCCCATCCAACCTGGAACGGGCTGGCGGCCAGGTTGACCCAAGATGCATCGACCGAGGGTGGGGAGGAGGAGGTGCAGAGGGGGGGGGGCACGGGCGGGCGGGTCTGCAGCCAGCCGCTCCCAGGCTACCAGCCGCACATGCTGACACGGTCAAACTGCTGACACCCGGACCCCAGCCGCACAGGGCCTCTCGACTATTCTTGACTGCCGGACTGGTAAACCCGGCAGGCCTTACCCCGGCCGCCACTGTGCCAGGGTCTAGGGAGTGTCTGCCACAGGCCCTGACCCGCGACGCCACAGAGAGCGCCCACACGGGGAGCCCGAGGCCGCCCCACGGTGAGACCCCCGGCATGAGCACGTGACAGGCCCAGGCCCCAGTCCCACCCGCGCCGAGGGCCCCCCAGCAATCCTGGGGCCCCTCCAGGTGCTGCGTCCAGGGTAACTCTCAGCCCGGACCCTCCCAACCCGCCAGGAATCAGGGGTGTGCGTGTCACGACAACAGAAACAGCAGGCCACAGGCCGCCAGTCGGCAGGCCGGCCCTGGTCGGGTCTGATCGGGTCCACGCCAGGGGTCCGCAGCGCTACTCGGCCCCACGGATGCGTGCCCCCAGTGCAGGTAGGAACCGTACCTTGGCCACGATGTGCTCCTTCTCCTCGTCCTGCGCCAGCGCCTCCATGGCCAGCAGCGCCCGCTCGGAGGACTTGGCGGCAGAGTCGTAGAAGAGGACTGGACGGGGACGGAGGGGAGAGAAGGAATTGTGCGTGGCACGCTGGGTGGACATGTGCAAGGTGAAGAGTCGCTGCCCGGAGCCCTTCGCCCAGGGTTCCGCGATGCGCCGCTCTCGGTTCGTAACACGCTGGGGGGCCTGCACAGGGAGGGCCGGGGCCCATCCATCCACTTGCCTGCCCAAACGCCGGTGGTTTGACCCGTGCTGGCCTGGGTGTGATACTCAAACGTCTGATCATTCAGATGCACGACCTCGGTGGGATAGCTGCTCGCTGCGACCGCAGCTGTGAACAGCAACACTGCCAGCGTGCCCAAGAGGGCCCTCATTGTTGCAGTGTATGTTGCTGATAGGTGTGTGGGGTTGTAATCAAGGAACTGGCCAGGCTCTTTGGCTCTTTTGGGGACGGCTAGATGCTCTCGAAACGGAACAATGTAGGTGTCGGGCTGGGCAAACTAAGGCACCACCAAACGACACACAGATAGATAGCGCACACGGCACCTACTTGGAGCGACTCAAGCTCGAGGCCTATGGAGCCCGGCTCGGAGCGTGGGCCCACGGTTCCGCGGCACCTTGCCATTCTCGTTCCGAGCCCGGTCGCTGCGCCAACGGAGTCGTGTCGAATCATACAGAGGCTATGCATCGAGTTGGTGCCCGGCTGGGAGCCCCTGCGAACGGAGCAGCTGCAGGTGGGCGTGGGGAGATGGCCTGGGGGATGGGTGCGGGGATGGTGCAGGCAGAGGCACCGCCGGGCACCACCGAAGAAAGTTCTCCCAGGTCCTGTGGCCCTGCCCGGAGTCAGGGCCCTGCAGAGTTGGTCCTTGTCCAGGGCAGGGCTGATCGTGCCTTGCCACAGCAGCACGCGCATCCACGCCGGCCATCTTGACGCCCTCGCCTTAGCCTCGGCTTCGTGCCGCGCGCTGCCCCCCTGCCCCGCTGCACCGGCCCATGACCAGGTGACACGCATGGGCGGAGGCGATGCGGAGCTGAGCTGCGGACCCCTCGGGAGCCCGGCGCAGGCGTCCAAGCAGGAGGGGCTGGACCGGAGCTCAGGTGCACAGCGCCCAGCAAGCCCGGAGAGCGCGCTCAGCACTGGCCCCCCAGAGGAGGTGGGTGTCAGAGTGGGTAGAGCACATGCCGTTGGAGGACGGCTCCAGAAGACTGCGTGGCTAAAGCTGCGACAAGGATTTTAGGCGGGAGGGCGGCATTTTCGCTACCGCGACCGCGGTCGCTTCCAGCAAGATATGGAGGAACGTTTGGGGGAGGAGGGAAGTGGCGCTCTTAACAGTAGAAGGGGAAAGCTGGGCAACCGTGGACAGCTGACGAGGAAGGGGGGGAGCGAGGAACCCGCGTGCCAGCTGCTGCCGAAACACACACGGCGCTGCGCTTCCCATTGATAGCCCATGATCGACTCTTCACGGTAATTCCTGCACCACTTAACGGTCGCCTCGCCGAGCGGCACGCAGCTGCGACTTGCGAGTCCAACTCAGCGCAGCTCTGCACCTTTTGCGTCCAGCCTCAGTATCACCCCTTACAACCTGACGTTTATTCAGAGCTGTAACAAGCGAGAACAACCAGTCTAGGGCCCTAGCCGGCGTGCTTGCGCGCCATCGCGGCACGAAACTCAGCGCATAAGAGCGCTGCCAAGCCGCGATGGCTCCTACGGATGGGATCGGAGCCGCAAACGGCGATGGTGCAGCACCAATCGAGGCACAGCCACCTGGGACAATCGGCTGCCCGCACCCGCCGGAGGACCCCGTGTGCATCACCTTCGACAAGGGCCAGGAAGCGGCCGAGCTGGAGGCCAAACTGCTCTGCACTCGCATCCTGCCCGGGTGGGGGGACCTCAAGCCCGAGCAGATGCAGGTGCATAGGGCGGCCCAAAGGCGGGGGGGGGGGGTCCGCCTCTGGGTTACATGTGTGTGGGGGCGAGCGGCCCCGGCCATGCGGCCGCCATACCTTGCCACGAGAGAATGAAGGTCCGAACGATGCGGGCGGTCTCAGGGGTGTGAGGGCTGGTAAGCCCCCGCAGCCCCTGCCCTCAGCCCCGCCTCACCCATCCCTGACCCGGCGCCACCGCCAGGTGTCCAAGGTCAGCGGGGGCATCTCCAACCTGCTGGTCAAGGTGCAGCCGCCCGCGCCGCTGCGGCCCGTGGCCGTCAAGGTGGGGCCCAGAGCGAGGGCCGCCGGCAGGCGTGGGGGCACAGGGAGCTCGGACTTGTGGAGGAGGAGGGACCGAGGGCCAGCGGGGGCCGCGGGGGGTGCGGGCTTGGGTAACATGGGCGGTCAATGCGTTACAGTTATTCGCTGGGAGTGCTGCGGGCTGCGCTAGCTGGGCACCCGTGGAGACCACATCACCGGCTCAGGTCCAAAGGTCGCGCATGGCCGGCTCAGGTCCCCGAGACGCATGGAGTCACTACGTACATCCCCACTCACCGCACTTGATGCTCCCCCTTACCTTCTACGTTCAACCCCCGCAGGTGTTTGGCGACAAGACGGAGCTCCTGATCGATCGGGAGGCGGAGAAGCGCACGCTGCTGCAGCTCAACGCCCTGGGCTTCGGAGCGCCGGTGGGGGTGGGGTGGGGGGTGGGGCAGCATATGAGGATGGCGACACAGGGGGCGGGTGGTGGGGCCCGTGCGGGAGGGAGGTTTAGTGAGCGCGTGGGGCCAGGCGGAAGATCAGCGGCAGGAGGCGGGTGTGGTCGGGGATGGCGGATAGTGGGGCGTCGCACAGCTAGCCTCAAGCTCGCGTCATATGCCTCCATGGCCAACGCGGCTTGCATGCTTCCATGATGTCGCCCGCAGGTGGTGGGCCTTTTTGAGAACGGGCGGGTGGAGGCTTTCCTGGACTGCATAACACTCAACCCGGAACAGGTGGGGCCGGCCTTCAATGGGGTGCAGTGGGATCGACGGCTTCGGGGTGGGGCCTGGGCAGGCGCAGGTTCCCTGTGCGGTTGTGCGGTTGCCCACCCACGCCTGCTTGCCGTGCTCACGTGCCGTGTACGCCTCCTGAGAAGCTGTGCGGTGACAGGTTGTGGCGGGTCTGCTCTGCGCTGACCGCTTTGCGCCCCAGCCCACTTACCCGCTTTCGGTTCCCGGCCCAGATGGCGGACCCACGGTTCGTTCCCCACATCGCCTCCCGCCTGCGTTCCTTCCACGAACTGCCCATGGCCGAGCCCCCGGGCCTGCCCTCGGCGGCCGACGCATTCGACTCAACGCTGGCGGCGGAGGGGCAGGCGGCGGCGGACGGCAGCCGCCGCTCGGCATCTGGGTCGGGCGCGTCAGCGGCGGTGGCGGCGGTGGCAGCCGCAGCGGCGGCTGCCGAAGCGGCGGCGCCGGGTTACCGCAGCGCCTTGCCCCGGCCGTCGCCACAGTCGTCGCAGTGGGATGCGATCTTCGGGTGGCTGGAGATGGCGGAAGCGCTGACGTTCGACCATGACCCCAAGAAGGCCGAGGCCTTTGCCAAGGTACGGCAACCTCGTCACACGACCGTCCTTGCATCACACGGTTGAGACCGTTGCTGCTTATGAAGCTCGAGCACGTGATGCCCCCGCCTTCCCCCGCCGTGATGCCCCCTGTTGACTTCCCGAAATAACTAAGGCATTATTGACAAAGTAACGGCCCTGCACGCATCTGACGTCACCCGCCGGTCGCCCCTTGCGATCCCCCTGTTCCTCCATCCCAGGTGGACTTCCCCGCCCTCCGCAAGGAGCTGTCGGCGCTGTGGGCCCTGTGCCGCCGCGTGCGCTCGCCCCGCGTCTTCTGCCACAACGACCTGTTGTCGGGCAACATCCTCATCGTGCACGTGAGCAGGCCCGGGCCCGGGCGGGCCCGGCTGCGTGGGCCCGTGTGGGCCTGACTGGGGCGGTTGGGCGGTCCGTGGGACGCCAATGCTCGGGAGGTCGGCCCCCACGCCCGCATGCTTCCCATGACCCCTGCCCACGCCCCGGGTCTCCGCTCGCGCAGGGTGAGCCGCCTCCTGCGGGCGCCGCCGCCTCCGCGCCTCCCGCCTCCTCCTCGGCCGGCGCGGCGGACGACGTGCTCGGGGGCGGCTGGCTGCAGTTCATTGACTTCGAATACAGGTGGGGCTCGGGAACGTGGGCTTTTCTTTCTGTAATCATCCTCATCCCCTTTCCAACCTCGTTCACTGATGCTCTGGTCAAGCGCGTTTCCCCTCCCTTGCCTGCAACCCCCACCCGTCCAGTTGCTACGGCGAGCGTGGCTTTGATCTGGGCAACCACTTCAACGAGTACGCCGGCTTCGACTGCGAGTACGGCAGGTGCGTGCGGCACTTACGGCGTGCGATGTACGACAGGTCTTCGACGGGTGCTGGCCAAGCAGTTCCTCGCTCGGCCTCCGCAATGACTGACCCGTACGTCCTTTCCCATGCCTAATGCCGAAGGTTCCCCACCCCCGAGCAACAGAAGGCCTTCTTCCGCTCCTACCTCCGACCCGGGGAGCTGCGGGATCTTGCCATCGCCCTGCTCGCCTCCAGCCCTGACCTCGTCTCCGCCTCCGCACAATCCTCCGCACCCGCCTCTGCGCTGGCCCCCGGCTCCCCAGCGGGGCAACCCGGGCCCAGCCCGGGCCCCGAGGGGCCCGGCTCGGGCCCCGACGGGCCCCTGCTGGCGGCCGCCGAGGCCCTGGTCCTGGACCGACTGGTAGCGGAGGCGTGCGTGTTCGCGCTGGCGAGCCATGCGTACTGGGGCGTATGGTCGTACATCCAGGTGAGGGGCACGAGGGGCCGTACAGGGCAGCCTGGAAGGGAGCACAAGAGGGGCACCGTCAGGTAGTTGACCGCCCTCTTGCCAGGCGCCCCTTCTGCCTGCCCCCACGTCACGCACCCCTCCCCGACCCTTGACCTCCCACCCGCCAGGCCCGCTACTCGCCCATCGACTTCGACTACCTGTCGTACTCGGAGCTGCGGTGGGCGGAGTACCGCAGGTTGGTGGTTGGCGGTTAGCGGTTGGGCAGGTGGGCACTATGCGGTTGCGGTACCTGGTGCCCCCACCCATCAGGCGCCGCCCACGACATCAGGGTTTCCCCTTCCCACTTTGTCACACCGAACGTGCGGAAGGGAGGCGCCCAGGGGAAAGGGGGGTAAACATGGATGTGTATGCCACGGATGTCGAAAGGGAAGGCTTTCCCCTTCGGCTTGTGCGCAGCTGCCCCTGATGGTTGCTGACCCGCGCTCTGCCCCCCACCCTGCGTGCAGGCGCCGCGAGGAGTTCCTAGGGCTGGTGGACCGGTGCTTCCCGCAGGGGCAGGGGCAAGGGGGGGCAGCGGCAGAGGCGGCGCAGCGGCACTGACGAGGGCCGAGGGGCAGCGGGGAGCAGTCGGGATGAGGGGGATGAGGCAGGGGGCTGAGGCATGGGGTGGGGTGGGGTAGGCTGGAAGCCGACCGGGAGCTTGGGGGTGGTGTGCGGATACTGCAAATGGACCTGACCCAAGACGTGGGGGCTGCTGTGGCGCGGTTAGGGATGACGAGGCAGTGGCGGGAGGCGTGGGTCGGAGGGGGAACGGAGGGCGGGGAGCGAGGCCCGGAGCGAGAGCAATGTACGTACGTGTTTGCTCCAACACGCGCCCAGGAAGTTTACGGAACACAACGCACCTGCTGTCCCAATTAAGCCGCAGCCATGCAAGCCGCCCTCGAGCTCACCAGCCCGCAGCAGCCACACGACGGCCCCGGCCCCGCGACGGAGGGGCGAAGGTGCGCGGCCTCGCCCTGCGCCCCCGAGCCTCGCCCCCGCACCGCCCAAAGCGCCGGAGCCCTGCTGACACACAGCAGCGGGCAATGCGGGCGGCGCTAGGGGCTCGCTGTGCGCTTCAGGCTCATAGGCTGTGCGGCCTCTGCCTCGGCCGATGACTCCCTCCCCCTCGCTCCCCCTGGCCCTCTGCCGCTGCCGCAGGGTCCGCCCTCGCCTGGGCGATGGAGGAGGCTCCTGCGCGCATGCGTTGGAGGCGGCAGCAGCGGCGGCGGAGCCCGGGGCGGCGGGGCCTGCTGCGGAGGGGGAGGCGGACTGGTCCCGGCCCCTGCGAGACGTATTTGAGCCGGTGCGGGCGGGGAGGGGCACGAAGGGCAGGCAGGACCAAGGCTCCGGTACCTGTGCGGGCAGGGAAGGAAGTGAGCGCCAGGCAGGAAACACGTCCCGGTGCCAAGGGCTGCAGTGCCGCCTGCCCACCTGCCCTCCCTTGCCTCCCCTGCCCACCCCGGCTCCCTTCCTCCCTCCTGCCCCTCCCTCCCCCAGGTCCTGTCCCTGCTGCCCCCCCGCTGCCTGCTGCACGCCGCGCTCACCTGCCGCGGCTGGGCGGCTGTGGCGGCCCACTCCCTGGGGGGGCGGCGGAGGGCGCAGGCCCGGGATCGCTGGGCCGAGGCAGCGCAAGCCGTTCCCCGTATGGCCTGGGCCCTGGCGGAGGCGGAGGCGGGGGCGGAGGAGCTTGGGAGGCTGGCGGAGCTGGGGAGGTGCGGTGGGCAAGACGAGCAGGCAGTAGATTAGGGGCTGATGAGGGCATAGGGAAGCCAAACCCATAGGAAGGAGAGGACACGGGAGAGCAGAGGCAGAGGCGCAGACCGCTGCGTGCTTTGCCTGCCCTCGCTGCCGGCTCTCTCTGTTCTGAACGCTGACAAGGGGCCTGCTCCCCTGTCCCCACCCTCACAAACGCCTTCGCTTGTGCCCTTCCGTTGCCGCCCTCCTCCTTCTCCCCCAGCCCCCCTGCGCCCCTGTCCCAGCTCTTCTGGGCCCTCGAGGTGCTCTGGTCGCAATGCCAGGACCGGCTGGGGCGGTGGGGGCGGGGGAAGGAGGAGTTTGTGGCAGCTCTGAAGCACTTGTGGGAGGCTAGGGGGTCCGCCCTCGAGGCCGAGGGTCAGGGCCCCCCCGATTCTGAGTCTGCTGATGACCCCGAGGGCGGGGCGTGGCGCGTGGACGACCCCTCCTGGCGCCACAGCCGCTGGGAGGCAGCCAGGGCCCTGATGCGGGTGGGGCCATGGGGGAGGGGGCAGGGCTTGGCTTCTGTGACGGGGGCAATGTGCGTGCTGATGAGCGTTTCTTTGTTTTCTGCCTCGGCCCCTGATGTACCTTCCACTTAATTGCCCTGCCACTCTCGCACCCTCTCACTCCCGAACTCCCCCCCAGAGCCCCGACTTCCCCCTCCCCGGCCTGCGTATGGCCCTCCCCCTGGGCCCCCGCACCCTGGCCCGCCTGCGCAGCCGCACCGGGGGCGCAGGGGGCCCGGGGCCGCAGCCCCCGCCTCTGGTGGCGGAGGAGGTGGCGGCACACAGCAAGGCGGCGGGCAGGTGAGCTAAGACGCCCGGCCTGCCTAGTTGTGAACCGATTCCTGCTATTCCTGCTGAGGGCAACAGATGGATCTGAAGGGCACCCTGTCGTTTGTCCTTGGCCTTCCAGGAGCCTTGATCATAATGATCAAACCCTCTGTGCTTGCTCCCTTCCTTCCCCCTCCCCATCCCCTACCCCCAGCCTGGCTGAGTGGCTGCTGGGCGCTCGGGAGCTGTCCCGGGCCGCCCTCGAGGCGGAGGCGGCACACGCCTGGGACTGGCCCCAGCGCCTGGTCCGCAGGAGCACAGCAGAGGGGCAGGCGGGGGCAGGGCTTTCACTTGCTGCCGCTGCTGCCGGCCCTGCTAGCAAAGTTGAATGGATGATCCTCACTGGGCGCAAGATCGTCGTGCGAAAACAACAGCTGGCAGAATATGTGGTGACGATCCGAAATGAGCTAAAATTCCTCGATGCAGCGGTGGTCACTGCAATGCCTCGGGCGCCTCGGCTGCCGCCGCTGCCCCCCGGTTGCTCCACCGGAACGGCCCTGGCGGCGGCGGAGGCGTGGGCGCAGGCCTTGGCGACGGCGGAGGCGCAGCCTGCGGCGGAGGGGCAGGCGCAGCAGGCGGTGGGGGCCCCGCTCGGCCTATTGCGTGGATGCGTGGAATGCCTCCACAAAAACGTGGAGCTAGAGCAAGATGTCGCGGAGGTGTGGGAGGAGCTAATGAACATGTTTGGCATGGTGGACCGTCTCCTTAGTTACCTGTAGCTGTGGGCTGGCGGCGGCGGGTGTGTGTCGGGCTTACGTGCACGCTCGGCGTACCACTGCCCTGCTGGGTACGGGGGTGGTGGCAAGCAGCGGAGGACGGGGGTGGTGGCAAGCCGCGGGCAGCCCTTAGTGGCTCTGCGGTGTAGGTTGGGTCACGCGTGTATTGGAGTTCAAGCACCGTGAGAGCGGGCTCAGGCTCTCGCAGGAATGCATTTGCATCATGGGGGGAGGGGGGGAGCAGGGGAATGCAGGGACATGCAGATATTGCGGGGCCCCGCCGGCCGTCCCAGAGAGCACGGGTTGCAAGCGAGGGCTTGCGCACCCGTAGTCCTGTGAAGCCCACGCCCTGCTGAAGGCACTGCCCCCCACATGGCTGCAGCTGCCCGAGCCACCAGCCCGGAACGCGCAACGCAGGTGCAGGCTGAGGACCACGGACTTGTGTGAGACGAGGTAGGAGGGCTGCAGCCCAGCTGGGCCAGGGGGAGGGAGCCACGCACATCCCATGTGTGGAGCCTGTGGGACGCGGGGGGAAGCGGGAAGGGACGGGGAGGAGCAGTGCTAAGAAGCGGAGAGGCTGGCACGCACGCATGGAGTGCCGAGGACGGGCCTGGTGAGGGCGAGGGGAAGGGAGCCAGCGGGGCTCCTGGGCACCGCGACATTGCGGCCCTGCTCTCCCCAACGTGCCCAGGAAGTTAACGGAAACACAACGCACCTGCGCCTCTAAAGCCGCAGCCATGCAAGCCGCTCTCGAGCTCACCAGCCCGCAGCAGCCACACGACGGCCCCGCGACGGAGGGGCGAAGGTGCGCGGCCTCGCCCCGCGCCCCGGAGCCTCGCCCCCGCACCGCCCCAAGCGCCATAGCCCTGCTGACACCTAGCAGCGGGCAATGAGGGCTGCGCTAGGGGCTCGCTGTGCGCTTCAGGCTCATAGGCTGTGCGGCCTCGCCCGATGACGCCTTGCCCTCACTCGCGCCCCCTGGCCCTCGGTCGCTGCCCGC
This sequence comes from Edaphochlamys debaryana, assembly GCA_016858145.1. Classification (NCBI taxonomy): domain Eukaryota; kingdom Viridiplantae; phylum Chlorophyta; class Chlorophyceae; order Chlamydomonadales; genus Edaphochlamys; species Edaphochlamys debaryana. The sequence goes on along the minus strand of JAEHOE010000097.1, from coordinate 328,160 downwards.
AGGGTCCGGCCCCGCTTGGGCGATAGAGGAGGCTCCTGCGCGCATGCGTTGGAGGCGGCAGCGGCGGCGGCGGAGCCCGGGGCGGCGGGGCCTGCTGCGGAGGGGGAGGCGGACTGGTCCCGGCCCCTGCGAGACGAGTTCGAGCCGGTGGGGGCGGGGCAGGGCACGAAGGGCAGGCAGGACCAAGGCTCCGGTACCTGTGCGGGCAGGGAAGGAAGTGAGCGCCAGGCAGGAAACACGTCCCGGTGCCAAGGGCTACAGTGCCGCCTGCGCACCTGCCCTCCCTTGCATCCCCTGCCCCTTCACCCCGGCTCCCTTCCTCCCTCCTGCCCCTCCCTCCCCCAGGTCCTGTCCCTGCTGCCCCCCCGCTGCCTGCTGCACGCCGCCCTCACCTGCCGCGGCTGGGCGGCTGTGGCGGCCCACTCCCTGGGGGGGCGGCGGAGGGCGCAGGCCCGGGATCGCTGGGCCGAGGCAGCGCAAGCCATCCCTCAAACGGCCTGGGCCCTGGCGGAGGCCGGGGCGGGGGCGGAGGAGCTTGGGAGGCTTGCGGAGATCAAGAGGTGCGTGAGGCAAGCGGGGCGTATGTAGAGTGCTACGGAAGGTTCAAGGAATGAAGGGTGCAGGGCGGAAGCGGGAGAGCACGAGGGAGAGGGACACAGGAGTACGGGAGTGTGTGTTACTGCTGCCCTGCTCGCTGTCCCTCTCTGTCCCTCTGTCCCTCTCTAGCTGTCCCTCTCGCTCTATGTGGATGTGCGGAAGAGGACATGAATGTTGCTGTTAAGGGGGCCTACCTGCGCCCTGTCCCGATCCTTTCATACGCCTTCGCATGTGCCCTTCCTTTGCCGCCCTCCCCCCCCTCCCCCAGCCCCCCTGCGCCCCTGTCCCAGCTCTTCTGGGCCCTCGAGGTGCTCTGGCCGCAATGCCAGGACCGGCTGGGGCGGTGGGGGCGGGGGGAGGAAGAGCTAGAGGCAGCTCAGAGGCACTTGTGGCAATCTAGTGGTCCTGCCCTCGAGGCCGAGGTTCAGGGCCCCCCCGATTCTGAGTCTGCTGATGACTCCGAGGGCGGGGCGTGGCGCGTGGACGACCCCTCCTGGCGCCACAGCCGCTGGGAGGCAGCCAGGGCCCTGATGCAGGTGGGGCCATGCCATTGTTGGGGCGGCAGGAGGGATGGGTGCTGTGTCGTCTGGCGCAAGGGGCAATTGAGCCTACATACATTGTCTTCCCTTGAATGTCTGCCCCACCCTCCAGCAGACTTCCACTTAACCCACGCCAGGGGTAACCCGGCGTTAGATATTTCTATTTCTATTTCTTCCACTTACCTCTTACCCCATTATCTCACTCCCTTCCTCCCCCCCCAGAGCCCCGACTTCCCCCTCCCCGGCCTGCGTATGGCCCTCCCCCTGGGCCCCCGCACCCTGGCCCGCCTGCGCAGCCGCACCGGGGGCGCAGGGGGCCCGGGGCCGCAGCCCCCGCCTCTGGTGGCGGAGGAGGTGGCGGCACACAGCAAGGCGGCAGGAAGGTGAGGAGACGCCCTGCCTACACACCGGCACGCGGCTGCCTTGCTCCTGCATTCCCGTCGCGTCATGACCTGGCCCTATGCATCACCCCACTCCTGCTCCCTCTCTCCCTTCCCTCCCGCCCGTCCCTCCCCCCAGGCTGGCTGAGTGGCTGCTGGGCGCTCGGGAGCTGTCCCGGGCCGCCCTCGAGGCGGAGGCGGCACACGCCTGGGACTGGCCCCAGCGCCTGGTCCGCAGGAGCACAGGGGGGCAGGCGGGGGCGGCGGGGACATCAGCTGCTGCCGCCCCTGCTAGCGGTTCTGCCGGTTTGGTCCGTGGAGGGCACGAGCTGCTCTTGCGAAAGCAAATGCTGGCGGAGCAAGTGGGGAAACTTGTAGGTGCGTTAAATATGATCGGTGCAGCGGTGATGTCACGCATGCCTCTGGCGCCTCGGCTGCCGCCGCTGTCCCCCGGACGCACCGCCGGTGCAACCGTGGCGGCGGCGGCGGCGTGGGCGCAGGCCCTGACGGCGGCGGCGGGGCAGGGGGTGGCGGAGGATCAGGCCCAGGCGGTGGGGGCCCTGCTCGGCCTACTGCCTGGTTGCGTGGAATGCCTCCACAAGAGCGTGGAGATAGAGCAGCGGGTCGCGGAGGTATGGGCGCAGCAGATGAAAGGACTTGGCATTGCGGACCGTCACCGGTAAGCCGTGGGCTGACGGCGGCTGCGGGTTGGGTCGAGGGTGATATGAGGTTTCTAGTGGGTGGCGGGGGCGTGAGGGTATTGCTTGAAAGCATGCAAGGAGTTGATGAGAGGTGCTACTGGGGTGGAGGGCACGAGGGCGGTCGAGGTTGTCGAGGCCTGTTGAACCACTGAGCCGACCGTTGCTCTGTAAGCTGTAAGCTGTATGCTTTGTAAGCTATGGGTTGACGGCGGCGACCTTTTGCGGTCCAAAGGTGCTGCTGGGGTGTAGATTCGCCGTGTTACATACGCTTACTTGCTTTGACGGAATATGTGCACCTTGCGGATGCTTACTGGGCATGCATGCATACCTCCTGGAACTAACGGAGGACGGAGCGAGAAAGCAGGCTCAGGCTTTCAGAGGGAGCCCTGCTTGCCCGACGGTAGCTAGCCGTTCCACCGGACCTGAAGGAGGGTGAGGTAGGCAGGCCTGTGCCCTTCGCATCCTCGGGGGAGGGGGAGGGAGCCACACCTCATGCGGGGGGTAGGGGGGGAGCGGGCACATTGCGGCCCTGCTGTCACGGCGCCCAGGGAGCTCACGCAAACTAAAGCCAACTTTCCTGCCCTTCCAAGCCGCAGCCATGCAAGCCGCCCTCGAGCTCACCAGCCCGCAGCAGCCACACGACGGCCCCGGCCCCGCGACGGAGGGGCGAAGGTGCGCGGCCTCGCCCTGCGCCCCGGAGCCTCGCCCCCGCACCGCCCAAAGCGCCGGAGCCCTGCTGACACACAGCAGCGGGCAATGCGGGCGGCGCTAGGGGCTCGCTGTGCGTGGAAGGTCCCAGCGGCCTGTGCCTCGCCCGATGACGCCTTGCCCTCGCTCGCTCCCCCTGGCCCTCTGCCGCTGCCGCAGGGTCCGGCCCCGCTTGGGCGATGGAGGAGGCTCCTGCGCGCATGCGTTGGAGGCGGCAGCAGCGGCGGCGGAGCCCGGGGCGGCGGGGCCTGCTGCGGGGGGGGAGGCGGACTGGTCCCGGCCCCCGCGCGACGAATTCGAGCCGGTGGGTGCTGGGAGGGGCACGAAGGGCAGGCAGGGTCGAGGCGGCTGCAGTCCCGGTTCTGCTTGCCCACCTGCCCTCTCTTGCCGCAGCTTCCCCTGCGCCTGACCCCCTCCCCCTTCCCTCCCCCCCTCCCTCCCCCAGGTCCTGTCCCTGCTGCCCCCCCGCTGCCTGCTGCACGCCGCGCTCACCTGCCGCGGCTGGGCGGCTGTGGCGGCCCACTCCCTGGGGGGGCGGCGGAGGGCGCAGGCCCGGGATCGCTGGGCCGAGGCAGCGCAAGCCATCCCTCAAACGGCCTGGGCCCTGGCGGAGGCCGGGGCGGGGGCGGAGGAGCTTGGGAGGCTGGCGGAGCTGGAGAGGTGCGTGGGGCAAGGAACTCCACTCGAGGGCGACTGCGGGAGACTGTGTGAGACTGCTGTCAAGGTTCAGGGAAGGGTGTGGGGCGGGGGGGCAGGGGGGTGTGAGAGCAGGAAGGAGAGGCATGCAGGGTTGATTGTGGGGAGGCGCAGCTGTCCCGATCCTGCCGTAACGCCTTCGCATGTGCCCTTCCTTTGCCGCCCTCCCCCCCTCCCCCAGCCCCCCTGCGACCCTGTTCCAGCTCTTCTGGGCCCTCGAGCTGCTCTGGCCGCGTTGCCAGGAGCGGCTGGGGCGGTGGGGGCGGGGGATGGAAGAGATGGATGCAGCTCTGAAGCACTTGTGGCAAGCTGGGGGGTCCGCCCTCGAGGCCGAGGGTCAGGACCCCCCCGATATTGAGTCCGCTGATGACTCCGAGGATGGGGCGTGGCGCGTGGACGACCCCTCCTGGCGCCACAGCCGCTGGGAGGCAGCCAGGGCCCTGATGAGGGTGGGTGGGGGCATGGGGGGAGGGGCGTGGGATCAAGTGGGCTGGCACCCCAACGGGGCAACGGGAAATCATATTAACTGCATACATCGCATGCCTCAAATCTCCTGCCGTATCCTCTCCTGCAGCTCCCGACGCTATAATTGGAGCCTGCCCCGCCCGTCGCCCCGCCCTTCCTTCCGCCCCTCAGAGCCCCGACTTCCCCTGCCCCGGCCTGCGTATGGCCCTCCCCCTGGGCCCCCGCACCCTGGCCCGCCTCCGCAGCCGCTCCGGGGGCGCAGGGGGCCCGGGGCCGCAGCCCCCGCCTCTGGTGGCGGAGGAGGTGGCGGCACACAGCAAGGCGGCGGGGAGGTGAGGGTTTGGGGGACACTCAGAACCTACCTACCCAGCTCTTTTCCTATCCTTTCCTTGCTTTCCTTGTCTTAATAACCCGCTTTGCCTGGTCCCTTCGTTGCCCATCCCCTGCCTCACCCCAGGCTGGCTGAGTGGCTGCTGGGCGCTCGGGAGCTGTCCCGGGCCGCCCTCGAGGCGGAGGCGGCACACGCCTGGGACTGGCCCCAGCGCCTGGTCCGCAGGAGCACAGGGGGGCAGGCGGGGGCGGGGCCCACGACTGCTGCCGCCCTCCTTGGCGCGACTGCGTCGGTTGTGAGAATTTTGCTTAGCAAGGGTCGGACGCTAGTCGCTACCCAACAAGAGCTGGAGCAATGCATGGTGACGATGAAGGCAGGCCTCATGCGTGGCGATGCGGCAGTGGCGCGAGAGTTGCCTCTGGCGCCTCGGCTGCCGCCGCTGCCCACCCGCTGCTCCACGGTGCAAGCCCTGGCGGCGGCGGAGGCGTGGGCGCAGGCCCTGGCGGCGGCGCAGCAGCAGGCGGCGGCGGGGCAGCAGGCGGCGGCGGCGGAGGAGGCGGAGGCAGCGGAGCTCCTGCTCAGCCGCGTACGGGAACTTGTGGCTTGCCTCCGCAAGAATGTGGAGCTCGAGCAGGGGCTCGCGGAGGCATGGGAGCTTGTCATGAAAGGACTTCGCGTGGTGGAACGTCACCTCTGAGCTGTGGGCTGACGGCTGACGGCACGGTGGCAGGCAGCAGGGCAGGCAGGTCCCACAAGTGCTGGGGCTTGATTGAGGTTGATGGGGGGCGTCGAGCCTGTTGATGATGTATGGTAGGGTCATGGGATGGCGGGCTGCGAACAGCGCTCATGTATACATGTGTGGAAGCGTAGTGGGGGCAGTTCTGTCAACGGCAGCGAGGCCGTCAGAGGGATGCATGCATGTGGATCAGAGGGAGGGGGGAGGCGGGGACAACTTGAAGCAGACACCCGCGCGCAGGATCGACCCTGGGCGGTCGACCCAGGGTCCTGGAAGGGCTAACTAAAGCGCGTGACGTCCTCTCGAAGTCCACGGCACTGCAGACACTGCCCCCCACACGGCCGCAGCTCGCCGTGCCGCCAGCCCCCAATACGCACGTACGGCAGCTGCCGTGCGCAGACCGCACGCGGCCCTGGGCAAGGGGGAGGGAGCCATGCCGCATGGAGCAGTTCAGACAGCACATTGCGGCCCTGCTCTCACAGCGCACAGCAGGAAGCTCCAATTCGTGCGGCCATTTCATGCATACACATTACACCCGCCCTTCCAAGCCGCAGCCATGCAAGCCGCCCTCGAGCTCACCAGGCCCCAGCAGCCACACGACGGCTCCGGCCCCGCGACGGAGGGGCGAAGGTGCGCGGCCTCGCCCTGCGCCCCCGAGCCTCGCCCCCGCACCGCCCCAAGCGCCGGAGCCCTGCTGACACAAAGCAGCGGGCAATGCGGGCTGCGCTAGGGGCTCGCTGTGCGTTGGAGGCCCCAGCGGCCTGTGCCTCGCCCGATGACTCCCTCCCCCTCGCTCCCGCTGGCCCTCTGCCGCTGCCGCAGGGTCCGGCCCCGCCTGGGCGATGGAGGAGGCTCCTGCGCGCATGCGTTGGAGGCGGCAGCAGCGGCGGCGGAGCCCGGGGCGGCGGGGCCCGGCGATGGGGAGGCGGACTGGTCCCGGCCCCCGCGCGACGAGTTCGAGCCGGTGCGGGCGGGGAGGGGCACGAAGGGCAGGCAGGGTCGAGGCGGCTGCAGTCCCGGTTCTGCTTGCCCACCTGCCCTCCCTTGCCTCCCCTGCCCACCCCGGCTCCCCTCCTCCCTCCTGCCCCTCCCCTCCCCCAGGTCCTGTCCCTGCTGCCCCCCCGCTGCCTGCTGCACGCCGCGCTCACCTGCCGTGGCTGGGCGGCTGTGGCGGCCCACTCCCTGGGGGGGCGGCGGAGGGCGCAGGCCCGGGATCGCTGGGCCGAGGCAGCGCGAGCCATCCCCCGGCTGGCTCAAGCCCTGGCGGAGGCCGGGGAGGGGGCGGAGGAGCTTGGGAGGCTGGCGGAGCTGGAGAGGTGCGTGGGGCAAGGAACTCCACTGGAGGGCGACTGCGAGAGACTGTGTGAGACTGCTGTCAAGGTTCAGGGAAGGGTGTGGGCGGGGCGGGGGGGCAAGGGGGTGTGAGAGCAGGAAGGAGAGGCATGCAGGGTTGATTGTGGGGAGGCGCAGCTGTCCCGATCCTGCCGTAACGCCTTCGCATGTGCCCTTCCTTTGCCGCCCTCCCCCCCCCTCCCCCAGCCCCCCTGCGACCCTGTTCCAGCTCTTCTGGGCCCTCGAGCTGCTCTGGCCGCGTTCATGGTGGCGGGTCTGACCAACCCGCCCTCCTTAACCCACGCCAGGGGTAACCCGGCGTTAGATATTTCTATTTCTATATTTCTATTTCTCTGGCCGCGTTGCCAGGAGCGGCTGGGGCGGTGGGGGCGGGGGATGGAAGAGATGGATGCAGCTCTGAAGCACTTGTGGCAAGCTGGGGGGTCCGCCCTCGAGGCCGAGGGTCAGGACCCCCCCGATCCCCGAGTCATGTGTGGAAGCGTAGTGGGGGCAGTTCTGTCAACGGCAGCGAGGCCGTCAGAGGGATGCATGCATGTGGATCAGAGGGAGGGGGGAGGCGGGGACAACTTGAAGCAGACACCCGCGCGCAGGATCGACCCTGGGCGGTCGACCCAGGGTCCTGGAAGGGCTAACTAAAGCGCGTGACGTCCTCTCGAAGTCCACGGCACTGCAGACACTGCCCCCCACACGGCCGCAGCTCGCCGTGCCGCCAGCCCCCAATACGCACGTACGGCAGCTGCCGTGCGCAGACCGCACGCGGCCCTGGGCAAGGGGGAGGGAGCCATGCCGCATGGAGCAGTTCAGACAGCACATTGCGGCCCTGCTCTCACAGCGCACAGCAGGAAGCTCCAATTCGTGCGGCCATTTCATGCATACACATTACACCCGCCCTTCCAAGCCGCAGCCATGCAAGCCGCCCTCGAGCTCACCAGGCCGCAGCAGCCACACGACGGCTCCGGCCCCGCGACGGAGGGGCGAAGGTGCGCGGCCTCGCCCTGCGCCCCCGAGCCTCGCCCCCGCACCGCCCCAAGCGCCGGAGCCCTGCTGACACAAAGCAGCGGGCAATGCGGGCTGCGCTAGGGGCTCGCTGTGCGTTGGAGGCCCCAGCGGCCTGTGCCTCGCCCGATGACTCCCTCCCCCTCGCTCCCGCTGGCCCTCTGCCGCTGCCGCAGGGTCCGGCCCCGCCTGGGCGATGGAGGAGGCTCCTGCGCGCATGCGTTGGAGGCGGCAGCAGCGGCAGCGGAGCCCGGGGCGGCGGGGCCCGGCGATGGGGAGGCGGACTGGTCCCGGCCCCCGCGCGACGAGTTCGAGCCGGTGCGGGCGGGGAGGGGCACGAAGGGCAGGCAGGGTCGAGGCGGCTGCAGTCCCGGTTCTGCTTGCCCACCTGCCCTCCCTTGCCTCCCCTGCCCACCCCGGCTCCCCTCCTCCCTCCTGCCCCTCCCCTCCCCCAGGTCCTGTCCCTGCTGCCCCCCCGCTGCCTGCTGCACGCCGCGCTCACCTGCCGCGGCTGGGCGGCTGTGGCGGCCCACTCCCTGGGGGGGCGGCGGAGGGCGCAGGCCCGGGATCGCTGGGCCGAGGCAGCGCGAGCCATCCCCCGGCTAGCTCAAGCCCTGGCGGAGGCCGGGGAGGGGGCGGAGGAGCTTGGGAGGCTCGCGGAGCTGGAGAGGTGCGTGGGGCAAGGAACTCCACTGGAGGGCGACTGCGAGAGACTGTGTGAGACTGCTGTCAAGGTTCAGGGCGGGGCGGGGGGGCAAGGGGGTGTGAGAGCAGGAAGGAGAGGCATGCAGGGTTGATTGTGGGGAGGCGCAGCTGTCCCGATCCTGCCGTAACGCCTTCGCATGTGCCCTTCCTTTGCCGCCCTCCCCCCCCCTCCCCCAGCCCCCCTGCGACCCTGTTCCAGCTCTTCTGGGCCCTCGAGCTGCTCTGGCCGCGTTGCCAGGAGCGGCTGGGGCGGTGGGGGCGGGGGATGGAAGAGATGGATGCAGCTCTGAAGCACTTGTGGCAAGCTGGGGGGTCCGCCCTCGAGGCCGAGGGTCAGGACCCCCCCGATATTGAGTCCGCTGATGACTCCGAGGATGGGGCGTGGCGCGTGGACGACCCCTCCTGGCGCCACAGCCGCTGGGAGGCAGCCAGGGCCCTGATGAGGGTGGGTGGGGGCATGGGGGGAGGGGCGTGGGATCAAGTGGGCTGGCGCCCCAACGGGGCAACGGGAAATCATATTAACTGCATACATCGCATGCCTCAAATCTCCTGCCGTATCCTCTCCTGCAGCTCCCGACGCTATAATTGGAGCCTGCCCCGCCCGTCGCCCCGCCCTTCCTTCCGCCCCTCAGAGCCCCGACTTCCCCTGCCCCGGTCTGCGTATGGCCCTCCCCCTGGGCCCCCGCACCCTGGCCCGCCTCCGCAGCCGCTCCGGGGGCGCAGGGGGCCCGGGGCCGCAGCCCCCGCCTCTGGTGGCGGAGGAGGTGGCGGCACACAGCAAGGCGGCGGGGAGGTGAGGGTTTGGGGGACACTCAGAACCTACCTACCCAGCTCTTTTCCTATCCTTTCCTTGCTTTCCTTGTCTTAATAACCCGCTTTGCCTGGTCCCTTCGTTGCCCATCCCCTGCCTCACCCCAGGCTGGCTGAGTGGCTGCTGGGCGCTCGGGAGCTGTCCCGGGCCGCCCTCGAGGCGGAGGCGGCACACGCCTGGGACTGGCCCCAGCGCCTGGTCCGCAGGAGCACAGGGGGGCAGGCGGGGGCGGGGCCCACGACTGCTGCCGCCCTCCTTGGCGCGACTGCGTCGGTTGTGGAGATTTTGCTTAGCAAGGGTCGGACGCTAGTCGCTACCCAACAAGAGCTGGAGCAATGCATGGTGACGATAAAGGCAGGCCTCATGCGTGGCGATGCGGCAGTGGCGCGAGAGTTGCCTCTGGCGCCTCGGCTGCCGCCGCTGCCCACCCGCTGCTCCACGGTGCAAGCCCTGGCGGCGGCGGAGGCGTGGGCGCAGGCCCTGGCGGCGGCGCAGCAGCAGGCGGCGGCGGAGGGGCAGGCGGCGGCGGGGCAGCAGGCGGCGGCGGAGGAGGAGGCGGAGGCAGCGGAGCTCCTGCTCGGCCGCGTACGGGAACTTGTGGCTTGCCTCCGCAAGAATGTGGAGCTCGAGCAGGGGCTCGCGGAGGCATGGGAGCTTGTCATGAAAGGACTTCGCGTGGTGGAACCCCTCTACTTCGCAGAGATTGAGCTCGCCCATCAGCGGCGGCAGGTGCAGGGTCCGGCCGGGGGGGCGCACGGTAGCCGGGCCGATGTGGGGGCAACGGCGGAGGCATTTGGATGGTCCCAGCCCTTGCAGAGACAGGCCCCCGCAGGTGCAGGGGTGCGAGGAGGTGCAGGCATGAGACGCGTGGAGGGCGTGCGGGGCACAGAGCGCGCGACGGGCACAGGGAGCTAGGCTTGTTTGCGGGATTGGGGGCGCGGGGCGTGGGGGGAAGGGGGGGGGAAGGGGGGGGGGGGAAGGGGCCCCGAGAGCGCGAGGGGCCAAAGCAGGCTTTGTGTGGGCCCCGTGTGGGGGGGGGGGGGTGCGTGGGGGGCGGGGGGGGAGGCTGACGGGCGCGGGGCGCGGGGGGCCGCGGGGGGTGGGGCGCGGGGGGCGAGCGGGCAGGGGGGCAAGGGGGCGAGGGTGGATCACAAGCTGGTGGTAGGAACATGCCAGATCATCGCTGGGGTGGAGGGGACGCGCTGTGGTTGCGGTGGGGGTGAGGGCCGGGTGAGGGGTGCCGGGTGCCGGGCAAGGGCTAAGGGCCAAGGGGTGTTGATTGACCAGAGGCAGGGGGCGCGGTGAGGGGTGCGGCCGGGCGTGGCTGAGGTAAGGGATGCGGGGCGGGGCGCGGGGGGGCTTGGCGCTTCCGCTCCACTCTGTCGATCAGGCTTTTGAGGCTCTCGTAGGGGCCCGCGCTGTGCGACGACATGTCGGCCAGCATGCGCAGGGCCCGCGCTGTCACGCCCCGGGCCAAGCCGCGGGCCAAGCCACGGGCGCAAGGTGCCTGCCTTCGTGTCCGCCAGAATGCTAGGGGCCAGGGCTGCGTGTCAGCCAGGCACCCTGTCCGCTCTGGCCTACGCGGACTTGGCTTCCCGTGCGCCTTGGGCGAGGGCCGAAGTGGTGTCCGGAGCCGCGTGCCCGACTGCCCGTAGCCCGTTCCGCTACCACTATGACTGCGCGCGCCAGCCGCGGTCGCAAGAGGTTGCGTCGCTGCCAAGCGGGCAGAGCATGGGTGCGTCCTGACTTGTGGTGCCCAAGTTGCCATGCAACGCCTTGCCTGCGTATTGCGTGATTTGATACTCGATGTGCTGGGGCTGGTGTCAGGTCGCGCGACGTGCCTCCAGTTTCAATCGCGAGCCGCTCGGTGCCCAGCCGCGGCGCTGCGCCTCGGCATGCTCTCCTCGCTCTCTTCTATATTAGCATGTCACTCTGAAGGGCTGTCACGGCCCGACGACTTTGTCGCCCTTTTGTGCTCGGGCCACCGCGCTTCCCCAGCTTACTGTTTGCCTGTCAGCTCAATTGGCGCTGCTGTGCGCGGCTGGGCCTCGAGGATTTTGCCGACGAGGTCCGGACATCCTCCATGTGGCACTCCATCCTGCTTGTCTGCCGGTCGCGAGCTCGTCGTGTGCTGCTCTGCGTTGCTGCGACTCGCGAGGGTTCTGCCGACGTGGCGTGCACGGGTCAGAATGTGAGCAAGTGTGAACTTCGTTTTCACTCGTACCAGGGGTGGGTCTTCGGGCCAATCTGTAAGGCTCTGTTTCATCGTGGATGGGCGAGCCAACGTCACCTCTGAGCTGTGGGCTGACGGCTGACGGCACGGCGGCAGGCAGCAGGGCAGGCAGGTCCCACAAGTGCTGGGGCTTGATTGAGGTTGATGGGGGGCGTCGAGCCTGTTGATGATGTATGGTAGGGTCATGGGATGGCGGGCTGCGAACAGCGCTCATGTATACATGTGTGGAAGCGTAGTGGGGGCAGTTCTGTCAACGGCAGCGAGGCCGTCAGAGGGATGCATGCATGTGGATCAGAGGGAGGGGGGAGGCGGGGACAACTTGAAGCAGAGCAGGGTCCTGGAAGGGCTAACTAAGCGCGTGACGTCCTCTCGAAGTCTACGGCACTGCAGACACTGCCCCCCACACGGCCGCAGCTCGCCGTGCCGCCAGCCCCCAATACGCACGTACGGCAGCTGCCGGTCTGTAGGAGGGCTGGGCCACAGGGCGAGGGGGAGGGAGCCATGCCGCATGGGGCAGTTCAGACAGCACATTGCGGCCCTGCTCTCACAGCGCACAGCAAGAAGCTCCTATTTGTGCGGCCATTTCATGCATGCACATTACACCCGCCCTTCCAAGCCGCAGCCATGCAAGCCGCCCTCGAGCTCACCAGCCCGCAGCAGCCACACGACGGCCCCGGCCCCGCGACGGAGGGGCGAAGGTGCGCGGCCTCGCCCTGCGCCCCGGAGCCTCGCCCCCGCACCGCCCCAAGCGCCGGAGCCCTGCTGACACCTATCAGCGGGCAATGAGGGCTGCGCTAGGGGCTCGCTGTGCGTTGGAGGTCCCTAGGCTGTGCGGCCTCGCCCGATGACTCCCTGCCCTCGCTCCCTCTGGCCCTCTGCCGCTGCCCGAAGGGTCCGGCCCCGCTTGGGCGATGGAGGAGGCTCCTGCGCGCATGCGTTGGAGGCGGCAGCGGCGGCGGCGGAGCCCCGGGCGGCGGGGTCCGGCGAGGGGGAGGCGGACTGGTCTCGGCCCCCGCGCGACGAGTTCGAGCCGGTGCGGGCGGGGAGGGGCACGAAGGGCAGGCAGGACCAAGGCTCCGGTACCTGTTCTGCTTGCCCACCTGCCCTCCCCCGGCTCCCTTCCTCCCTCCTGCCCCCCCCCTCCCCCAGGTCCTGTCCCTGCTGCCCCCCCGCTGCCTGCTGCACGCCGCGCTCACCTGCCGCGGCTGGGCGGCTGTGGCGGCCCACTCCCTGGGGGGGCGGCGGAGGGCGCAGGCCCGGGATCGCTGGGCCGAGGCAGCGCAAGCCATCCCTCATTTGACTTGGGCCTTGGCGGAGGCGGGGGCGGGGGCCGAGGAACTTAAGAGTCTGTTGGAGATGGAGAGGTGCGATGAGCAAGAGGGGAAGGCAGTAGCTGAGGGGCGGATGAGGTCATAGGGAAGCCACACCCATATGAGGTTGAAGACACGGGAGAGCAGAGGCGAAGGCGTAAGCCGTTGCGTGCTTTGCCTGCACCCCTGCCCTCGCCTTGCCGGCTCCGATGCTGTCCGGCCGGAACTATAGGGGCCTGCGCACCTGTACCCAGCCTGCCTTAACGCCCACGCATGTGCCCCTCCTTTACCGCCCCCACACCCCTCCCCCAGCCCCCCTGCGCCCCTGTCCCAGCTCTTCTGGGCCCTCGAGGTGCTCTGGCCGCAATGCCAGGACCGGCTGGGGCGGTGGGGGCGGGAAATGGACGAGATCGAGGCAGCTCAACAGCACTTGTGGGAGGCTGGGGGTCCCGCCCTCGAGGCCGAGGACGTAGGCCCCCCCGGCGCTGATGACCCCGAGGGCGGGGCGTGGCGCGTGGACGACCCCTCCTGGCGCCACAGCCGCTGGGAGGCAGCCAGGGCCCTGATGCGGGTGGGGCTGTGGGGGGCATGGGAGGGGGAGCAGGGAATGGTTGCAGTCGTCTTCCCTTGGCTTTCTGCCCTGCCCCCTCAAGCTGCCTTCCACTGGCCCTGCCACTCTTGCCCCATCTCACTCCCTTCCTCCCCCCCCCAGAGCCCCGACTTCCCCTGCCCCGGCCTGCGTATGGCCCTCCCCCTGGGCCCCCGCACCCTGGCCCGCCTGCGCAGCCGCACCGGGGGCGCAGGGGGCCCGGGGCCGCAGCCCCCGCCTCTGGTGGCGGAGGAGGTGGCGGCACACAGCAAGGCGGCGGGAAGGTGAGAGCGCTTTCGGCCTGCATGACTGTGCCTCCTTCCGTTACAGCCCCTCGCTCCATGACCTGACCCTATGCATCACCCCACTCCTGCTCCCTCTCTCCCTTCCTTCCCCTCCCCATCCCCTCCCCCCAGCCTGGCTGAGTGGCTGCTGGGCGCTCGGGAGCTGTCCCGGGCCGCCCTCGAGGCGGAGGCGGCACACGCCTGGGACTGGCCCCAGCGCCTGGTCCGCAGGAGCACAGAGGGGCAGGCGGGGGCGGCGGGGACATCAGCTGCTGCCGCCCTTCTTAACGAGGCTGCGTCGTTTGTGAGGATTCTGCTTAGCAAGGGTCGGACGCTAGTCGCTACCCAACAAGAGCTGGCGCAATGCTTGGTAAAAGTAAAGGCAGACCTCCTGCGTGGCGATGCGGCAGTGGCGCGAGTGGTGCCTCTGGCGCCCCGGCTGCCGCCGCTGCCCCCCCGCTGCTCCGCGGTGCAAGCCCTGGCGGCGGCGGAGGCGTGGGCGCAGGCCCTGACGGCGGTGGTGGCGGCAGCGCAGGCGCAGGCGGCGGCGGAGGCGTGGGCGCAGGCTCCGGCGGCGGCGGAGGGGCAGGTGGCGGCGGCGGCGGCGGCGCAGGCGGCGGAGCTCCTGCTCGGCTCCGTACGGGAGGGTGTGACTTGCCTCCGCAAGTACATCATCAGTGAGGGACACGGGGCGGAGGCATGGGAGAAGCTGATGAAAAGGCTTGGCATGGCGGACCGTTACCTGCTGTAAGCCTTGGGCCTGCCAAGATTAGGATGAGCAGTACCAACCGTCGTTGGCACGAAGCTCCCGATTGAGGTGGACGGAACGCATGTGCCAGCGCCGGTGTGCTTGCTCCTCACGCATCAGCCGCATCCCGGAGTAAGGCGTTTGAAGGCGTCGAAGATGGGGAAGGGGGCGTTTGACGCTGCACCTGAGGAGGTAGCTAGAGAGCCCTGCGCTACGCCAGGTGGAGCCGGATGGCATGCATGCTGTGTGTGCGGCGTGCTGTAGGATGTAGAGATGGCAATGGAAGGGGGTTCGGGTAGGTGTGCCTGGGATAGACCGCTTATTAGACCGATCGAATCAACTTTCCAGGGCTTGCTGGCCTCCGCGGGCCCCGGCCGCATCGCGCATCTTCGGCCCAGACCCGGACCGGAGCACAGGTGACAACACCCCGCTAGCTGAACACCGCTCGGGCTGGGTCGTGTCACAAGGAGTTTTCACCTGCGAGTCCCTCGGCAACATCCGTGTCATAGGCGTGGTGACCGCTCCCGATACACGTCCGTATCTACCAGCATGTAGGCGCACAGCTTGTCGCTCTTCACAGCCCGGGCATGCTCCCCTCCGTGCGCCGTCGCCTCCACTCCCATCGACGCACCCTCTCACACCGCCCTCCCTGGCTCACTCCACTCCACTCCACTCCGCTCCACTCCCGTCCTCATAGCTACAATCTCGCGGCACGTGTCGCACCCCATTGCCGCTACCGCAGCCCCCTGCCCCGTGCCGCCCTGCTCGCTCTTCGCCTTCGCTCCTGCCTCCTATTGCAGCCTCGCGGCGACGCCCAGGCCCGCGCACTACGGCTTGTGACCAGTGCCACCCCGGCCTGCTGCAGCCTCGGCACCCCCCCCACGGCGGCGTTGAGGCCGAGGGCGACCCGGCCTGCCGCGGTTACCGCACCCTGCTACTGCGGCTTGGTGGCAACGGTCACCTCGCCGCTGTTCTCCCCGTCTCCCACCAGCGTCTGGCAGGCCAGGCGCCAGGAGGCGGGCTTCTGCGGCCGGGCGGCGGGGAAATCGGGGAGAGCGGGCAGCGGGGTTTGCCGGAGGTGGTGGGGGCAGGTGACGTGCAGGAACGGCGCAGGGAGCAGGGCGGCTCAGCAGGAGGCCAGGACGCAAGCGGGGCAGTGGGAGCACGGGGGCGTGTTGAGAGGCAGGAAGGAAGTCCGCAGGCCCTGCCCTCCAGCCCGGCCGATCCCCGGACCCACCCCGTTGAGCTTCTTGTCCTCCACCGCTGTCCGCTCCGACAGCAGCTCCCCACCCGACTTGACCTGCAGCAGCAGGGGGCAGCCGCGAGGGAGGGCGGAAGGGTTTGGAACGCTGGGAGTATGCCGAGCCCGAGGCGGTGAGCGGTGAGATCCTGTCCTTGCCCTCTCACCCGGCAGAGCAGCTGCCGCGGCCACATCTAAGGCATCCGCCACCTCCACCCGCCGCCTCCACCCTACGAACCCCCCAACGCCCCCTTCAGGAATGCCCCGGCCGCCGCCTCCCTTCAGCCCCTTTGTTAAGATCATGTTGGCCAGAACCAGCCCATCAGCCCACAAGCCGACCAGCACACAAGCCCACAAGCCGGCGGTGGACCCCCGCGCGTCACGAGGCCATACCCTCCAGCCCACGACGGTCCTGTTGTGGCCACGAGGCCCAGGTGAACCAAGGATGTGGCTGCATGCGTTTCGGTGGCTATAGTAGATCCCAAAGGCCCCCGTGCGGTCGCACGTATGCGGGGTTGTCCGACCCGTGCAAGCACGAGGTTTCCTGCTGCTGGCGCTCAGGCACGTGCACCTGCACGAACACACCCCACCTCTTTTACCCTGCTTTCCCCTCCACCCCCTCACCTCCACGATGCACGTGCCGCATTGCCCAACGCCTCCGCACTGCCAGACCTTGCCCCAGGTCGTGTAGAGGTCAATCTTCTCCGCCATCAGCACAGCGCGGAGCTGGTCTCCAGACTCCACCTCTATCTCCCGCGTGCCTTCCTTCGCCTGCTGCACAGTCAGCTTCACGGTGCCAACAGCGCTATTGGCCACCATGCGTACACCTCGTGCTAGTTGGGGCTGCGCGTGTCGGCGCGCAGCTCCTGGGCAGCGAGTTGTGGTGCGGAGCATCGCGAAGGTTGATTCTGTGGGCGGGAAGTCCCGGGCCGAGCGTGAAGCGCAGGTGCAGTCGCTAGGTAGGGCGCTGTTAGTTGCGACGTGTTGTGAGGCCTGGGCTGCGGCTCGGCGAAACTCTCTGCGATGAGACGTACAGGACGAGCCGGTTCGGCTTAGAGCTCGGTTTGCACTCGCTCTCCGGCAGCTTACATCGACCGAACCCACTCACCCGGATAGCAAAGGACTTACGCGAATTGACCGAGATAGGACCGAGAACACGAGCGCAAGAGAGCTGTGAGCGCCAATCCTCTGGGTCCCACTAGGGCCCCTACTTGTTAGCGAGAGCACCCGTGGGACTCTACAGAGCCTACAAAAATGGTGCAGGCCAAGGCGCAGCAGCAGGTGTACACTCACGCGGCCGAGCCCAAGGCGGTGCAGCAGCGGCGAGCCAAGGTGCGACCCGCTAGCAGGCGCAGCATGTCTATTGTTGATAGAGGACCCTCATTGAGACATCGAAAGGGTCGCTGGGCTAACGCTCCCCCGCGCCCCCACCATGTAGTATCGCGAGGATGAGAGCCAGCCCCTGCCCACGACGAACATCATGTTCGACCGCCGTGTGGTTCGTGGAAACACGTACGCGGCCCGCATCCTGCCAGCGGACGCTGTCCCGACGCAAACCAAGACGCAACCGTGAGTGCGCTAAG
Source organism: Edaphochlamys debaryana (assembly GCA_016858145.1). NCBI lineage: Eukaryota > Viridiplantae > Chlorophyta > Chlorophyceae > Chlamydomonadales > Edaphochlamys > Edaphochlamys debaryana. The sequence continues at coordinate 311,155 of JAEHOE010000097.1, read as the reverse complement.
CTCGCTGCTCCTGTGGGGCAGGCTTGTTGCTATCCAGCAGTATGAGCTAATAAGTATGTCGCGCTGTGCTTGCAGGAAGAAGCGGCCCACACGCACGCTCCCACCCCGCACCCCAGAGGCGGTGGAGGGGCGCCGGCACATCGACATCCAGACGGACGTGTACCTAGAGGAGCTCACCGACACGGTGCCAGAGGCGGACACGTCCACGCAGACGGACGCCTTCCTGGACCGCCCGCCGACCCCGCTCTTCGTGCCCCAGAAGACCGGCACTGACGCCGTCACCCAGATTGAGAATGGTTAGTTGGCCCCCGCCCCAGGCTGCTGCTAGCCTTGTTGCTGCTGGGCCTTCCATACGCATATCTGGGTGCTGTGAGATGACTTTTGATGGCATTTGGGGCGGCTCCAGGCGTTGTGTTGGGGTTTGGACCCTGCGCCATGTCGCACAACATGTTCCCACGGTCACCACACGGCTCTCACCGCCCTGTCTTCCCTTCCCCCCTCGCACTCCCCAGGTGACCTCTTTGACTTTGACTTCGAGGTGGAGCCCATTCTGGAGGTGCTGGTGGGCAAGGTCCTGGAGCAGGGCCTGATGGAGGTGCTGGAGGAGGAGGAGCTCGCAGCCATGCGCGCTCACCAGGAGCACTTCGAGCAGATCCGCAACGCCGAGCTGGTCGCGACGCAGCGCATGGAGGCTGCGGAGCGGCGCAAGCTGGAGGAGAAGGAGCGGCGTATGCAGCAGGAGCGCGAGCGCGTCGAGCGCGAGCGCGTGGTGCGCCAGAAGGTCGCGGCCAGCGCGTTCGCTCGCGGCTACCTCTCCGGCATCGTCAACACCGTCTTCGACCGCCTCGTCTCCAGCGGCTACATCTACGACCCCGTCATGCGCGAGGTCGAGACGGGTTTCATGCCATGGCTCAAGGAGCAGGCCATCGGCTACCTCGCTCGCGGCGTTGTCGCTCGCCAGGTGGTCAACCGGCTCGTGGAGGACGCGACCGCGGCGCTCGCGGCGAACCGCGAGGCGCTGGCGGGCAAGGCCGCCGAGGCCACGGCCGCTGTCGATGCCTGGGCGGCCCGCCAAAAGGCGCTGGAGGACCAGCTCCAAGGCGCCGAGCTGGAGGCCGTACGGCAACGGCCCACGTTCGTACTCCGCGAGCTCAAGCCCGCCGTGGCCACGCCCGAGGCCATCGAGGCGGCCACAGCGGAGCTGCAGGCGCAGGCCGAGGAGGCGGCCACCATCGCCTACGAGGCCAAGCGGTCAGAGGCGGCGGAGAAGGCGCGCGAGGAGGCGGAGGCCAAGGCCGAGGAGCAGCGCGCTCGGCTGGAGGAGCTGCAGGCCAAGGCGGCCGAGGAGGCGGCGGAGCGGGGCGAGGACCCGCCCGAGGAGCCGCCGCAGCTGGACGAGCCCATGATTGACGTGGAGGCGCTGGTGGCGGAGGCGGCGGACGCGGTGGAGAAGCCGCCCGTCAAGGAGGTCATGGACATCGACATCCTGTCGTACATGCTCGACAAGGGCGCCATTACTAAGGACGCCATCATCCAGTCGCTTGCCGTACACGCGCTCGGGGACAAGGCCTTCACGGCAAACCCGCTCTTTGCTGAGCCGTCGTCGGCCTCCACCTAAGGGACTGCGGGCGGCTCGGGGTTGGGTGGGATGCAATCAAGCTGGGGGTTGGGGTGATGATGGCTGGGGCTTTTTCGGGAGCAGGGGCAGGGCGTGAGAGGAGAGGCTGCGATCGGAAGGGAGGGTGCAGGACGTACGCTGTATGCAAGCGTGTCGGGATGGGCGCCGAGCTGGCGTTTGGGAGCATGTGCGATGGGTAGAGGGCGTGCGCTCAGCAGGAGGGCGTGCGTTTGTCGCACTCTTTGGGCCGCGCAGAGCGTGGCTGACTGACTTGTGCTCGCACTGACTGCAGCTGGTGCTGCCTAAGCACTTGGATCTACTCATTGGTTCCGGTTTTGGGTGCGTGGCGCTCTGGGCGGGTGCCAGCAGGTGTCATTTAGCTTGACAGCTCTCTGACTTTGATGACCATCATGACCTCACACGTTTGTATGTACTGTTTGGACGTGATTGAGCTGAACTGGACCACACTGTGAACAGACGATGACCCTGCTGGCGGCCTTGCCGATGCCGTGTAAGGCACACGTGAGCAGACTTGCTTTCACGCCTGTGCAGTTGCACGGCTTCGCCTTGAGAGATGCTCTCTCCCTTCGCGATTCGCGCTTCATTAAGAGCCTCGAGGTCACGTCACCAGACTTGGCGTGCAAGCCCCCATCCACCTTCCACAGCGGTCCCTTCAGCACTGCCTTGCTATGTATCATCACAGCTTTCCACGTGCCACCCAGTGATGATCCTTGCAGCCCGGCCCTGTGCCTGTCACACGTTCAGCAGCTCAGCAGCGTAACCCGTGCAGTACCCTTGCGTTGCCTCCTTCCCATGCGCATCGGTGCCCATGGATTGTGCATCTGCTTAGTCACTGCTGCCCCCTGCCCAAGTGTGCCCTTGCCTGCGGCGGCAGCCACGTGTACCGCCAAAGCTGCTATGCAGCACCCTGCCTCTGTGCCCGCGCCCGCGACTGCTCCTGCGCCCTCCTCCCTGCTTCCAGCACTCCTCAACCGCTCGCAGCCTATCCCGCCGCAGACTTCCCATCCATCAGCCCTCTCCCCATTCTCCTCGCCGCTCACGCCTCCCGCCCCCGGCCGTGCCGCTTCTGTGCTCCAACGGATCCATACCCACCAACCGCCTCACACTCCAGCCATCAGCCGATCCGCCACGATCCCCGCCAGAAGCAGCGCCCCGGCCTCCTTGTTGGATACGAACTTGGCCATGCAATCCGGCCCGTTACCCAGATCCACGGATCTGATCTGCCAGGCCAGATGCCCGATCATGGCCGCCGCGCCCGCGTAGTAGGCGGGGCCCGCGCCCGAGGCCCACCCGGTCCCAGCCAGGCCCAGGCCGCACAGCCCCGCGAACATGACAAACCAGGCTTTGGATCTCTCGCCCCAGAGCAGCGCCGTTGACTTGACGCCCACCACCTTATCGTCCTTCTTGTCCTGATGGGGGTGGGGAAGTGGAATATAGGTAGGGAGGGATGGGTTGGAACGTGGGGTGGGGTTGAGTTCGATGGGCTGAGCAAGGCGGGGACTTGAAGGGCAGGTGAGAAGGGGACCCGTCGTGGAGAGGGCCAGTGCCATGGACACAGGGAACAACCAGCCCCCGCCCGTTCCTTGCTTCCGTACCTGGTGCGCGTAGATGGTGTCGTACACCAGTGTCCATGCGATGCCCGCACCGTACAGCGGCAGCACCACGTGCCAGTCGCAGGCGCCGGCGGCCGCTGCGTAGCCCATAAGGGCGCCCCAATTGAAAGTGAGGCCCAGATAGGCCTGGGGCTGCGGGGGGAGGCGTGAGGCGGTTTAAGAAGCACAGCGAGGAAACACAGCCAGGGGCGTGGGGGCGGGAGTCTGGGAGGAGGAGAACCGGGAAAGACAAGTATAGCACAGGGAACGAGGATGGGCTCCTCGCCCGCAAGGGGGATACCGGTAGTGTGAAGCTCTGAACCCAGCCTGCCGCAGGCCGCTCCAGGCAGGTGTCCCCCCAACCCGGGACCCACCCAGTCTGTGATTCGCTTCATGAGGGGGTACGTGGCCACGAGCAGGAGCGAGGAGGCGCCCAGCACCTTGCTGTGGGGTGGGTGGGTGGGTGGGTGGGTGGGTGGGTGGGTGGGTGGGGGTGTGGAGGGAGCGCGCGAACGGGGCACCGGTGGGCAAGTGGGGTGCGGGCAGCGGACCACGGCAAGGTGTGTAGGGAGTCCTGCCGCGCTGGCGGCCGCCTCCCGCTTGGCTCTTTAAGCCTCCACGCCCACGCCCCCACCGCACCTGTAGTCGTTCAGCTGCAACAGGATCACCAGCCCCAGAGAGAGCTGAACCGCCAGAGCCACTGCGCCGCGGAAAGTTGAGGAAAGCACATGGTAGGTGCTTAAAGTCAAGCACTTAAGACCGGGCTCTCCACCACGCCCAGGCTCTGAACGGCACCCTCCCGCCCAGCCCCTCACGCCACGCTTCTAAACAGACGAGCCCGGGTAACCTGTCTCAGCACGAATCATGGCCCGAGCCCACCTACCGCACCCCCACACCCCCTCGCACCACCCAATACGGTAGAGCAAGCCTCCACGGCAGCCCTCGCCGCACGCACCTATCGCGTCCCGAGGCGTCAGCGTGCCAGCCGCCAGCGGCCGCGTTCGGGTCCGCTCCACCCTTGCGTCCAGGTCCCTGTCCCACAGGTCGTTGATGGTGCAGCCGGCGCCACGGAGCAGCTGCGGGCGGGAAGGGGTTGGGAAGACGGGGAGGGGGCAGGTGAAGGGGTCACGGAGGAGGGGTGGCAGGGCTGCGCCCGGGCCCGAGTAGCCGGCAGGAGTAGCAGAGCCGGACGGACACGAGGCTCGCTTTACGGCGCGCCTGCGAGCGCCCGCCCGCTGCCGCCCCGGCTCCCCTCTCCAGCCCTCCCAGACTGCACAGTCCCCACCCACGGCCCTTCCCCGGTGCAACTCCCCACCCTGGGCCCCACCACCCCGGGCCCAACCCACCACCGCTCCCGCCCCGAACAGCGCCACCATGTGGAGGTCAGGCAGGTGCCCCGGGGAGGCTGCCAGGGCTATGGACCTGGGGTGTAGGGCACGGGGGTGGGGTGGGGCGAGGGCAGGCGAAGGCGGAGCGTCGGGGGAGGGTACCGTACAGGGGGGTGGGAGGGGGTGGGGCAGGGGCAGGGGCGTCGCCCATGGTGCATGCGCCCATGCACGCCATTGTTGTCTGGAGATTTGGTTGTCATAGGGGCCAGTTATACAGGCTAATTCGCTCCCGGGCGCACCAGAAGCAGGGAAGCGCCAGCAGCCACGTCCCGATGGGCTTGTCGAGCCGCATGAGCTGTGCGTAGGGCACCAGGCTGTCTGGCAGGCTGCGCATCAGCAGGTTGCCGCTGCGAGCAGCTGCCATAGCTGCTGCAGCGGGAGACGACCCGCTCTCTTCCGTTGACTTGGTGGATAGCTGTGGGCGGGCGACCGGGGTGCGTGGTGGTAAGGGTGGGCCGATGGCAGGGGATGTTGGTAGTCCCAACCCGGGTTCACAGCTGCGCCGGCGCGCTAGACAACTTCAGGACCCACATAACGACGGTGTTTGAGGTCCACTGGCGGGTGCCATCGCCCCGACGTGCAAGGCGAGTCGTCATCAGTCGCCGGTGGGATGGGCACGCTCCGCGAGCCTTGAAGGAGTGCGCATGATGCTATGCCCCCGAGCGTCTGAAAGCCTTGGCCGCGATACCGAAGGCCTTGCGCAGCTGCAAGCAGCGCGTACATCGTAATGGGCGCTGCTGGCCTGGTTACAGTTGAGGCGTTGTTCTGCAGGTACCAGTTATAAGTGATTATACAGGAACAGAGCGGCCGCGGGTGGCAAAAGAACCCGCGCTTGTGCAGGACAGCTCCTGACTTTCCCCGCCCGCCCAAACACACCTCCACCACCCACAGGTTTGTGGGAACGTCGGGAACTTACTCACCACAGGCTAGTGGCTGTGTGATACCGGTAACGACAGAGGTGAGGGCGTCTCTTACGGAAGCACTTCATGAGGCGATAGTCAAAGCCCGTCGCATGGCAGCCCGCTAGGGCCTGCCGTGGGCCCGCTGCCCCTGGCCGAACCCTTGCTTCCTGTCCCTGGGGTTCCCTCCGAAGAGCAGCGTAGCATCCTAACCCTTCTCCACAGATCCAACCCTTTACCGCCCTCCACTGCTGCCGACGGCGCAACGACTGAGTCACCACCTGAAGTGACCAGCCCTTGTCACCAGGCACCTAGCGCAACGCCTCTCCTCACGACTCAAGTGCAGCAGTCTGCAGCCAACCGTTCACACCTAGCAACTGCATACACTTCCACTCCCAATCCCCCATGCAGAAGACAGCAGTCGATAGCCGGGCCCTGCAGCTTGTCCCAGTCACTGGACGGAACAACAGCCGCGCCACCAAAGGCCATACCGGGCCCCTTCACGCGCCCTTCCCCCACACCGGCCCGCCGCCCCACGCGCTGTCCTCGTCCTCCTCATCCCACCCCGCTCCCCCTCCACCCCCCGCCTTTCGCCTGCCCGTCGCCCCGCCCCGGCCCGAGCCCAGGCCCCACCCCGCCAGCAGCCACCCCGAGCCCCCGCCGCCACCCGCTCCGTCCAGCATTAGTAAGCGGCGGTTGGCCACGAAGGCCAGGAAGGCGGCTGACATGGCCAGGCCCCCCGCGAAGGAGGCGGCGGTGGTGGTGAGGAAGGCGGTGTAGGACTCCTCCAGCGTGTTGAGCATGTTCATGCCGAAGATACCTTTGGGGGTGGAGGTGGAGGGAGGGGTGGAGGGTGTGGTGCGGGGGAGGAGGGGAAGAGGGATGGGGAAGGACGCGCCCCTGGGGAAGTTAAGGACACGCGCGTCAGGGACACAGCGCGTGCGGATGAGAGCAGGAAGGTGGAGCAGCAGTGGAGCGGGTTCAGGCATGCACAGCCCTCCCTGTTGCCCTGCCGTCCTCCCGGCTCCCAGCAACTTCCGCCACACCCGCAGGATGCGAAGATGTGCCTTGCTGTACCTAGAGCCCCCCCGCTGTTGCCTGACGTACCCACCTCACCAAGTGACCCAGGCCCTCCCTGCTGCCCCCCTCACCCGCCCCCCTCACCCGCCCCCCTCACCCGCCACCGAGGTTATGAAAGTGAACATGAGGGTGACCGAGGTAACCACCAGGTCGATGCCCACAATCTGGTTGCGCCTGGGGGGGGGGGTACCGTGGGGGCCGGAGGGTGGGGATAGGATGGGTCTTGCACGGGCGGATCACGCGTCGACTCGCCGCCCATGCAACCCTCTACTGTCCTCCCATTCCCATCCCTCCCTCCGCCTCCCTCCCTCCCTCCCTCCCTCCCTCCTCTGCCCCTCCCCTCTCCCCCCACCTATTGTCTAGGTCTATGTTGACCAGGTCCTCCGTGTCGTCGATGCGCTCCGTCAGGGCCTCCAGCCGCCCCAGCAGAGCCTGGACCTGCGGGGGTTGGGAGGGGGGAGGGGTACACGTTGGGGAGGGAGGGTTGGGGCAAGGGAAGTGGGGAAACGCCCGGGGGGGCTGGACGTGTGCAGAGGGCCAAGGCCCGACGCTCCGAGTGGCAGTGACACAGCGACATGGGGCGACGCAGTGACTCTGAAGTGGGGAAACGGCCGGGGGGCCCAGGAGGGCCAAGACCCGACGCTCCGCACAGTGACAGTGACACACATGCACCTCGCACCACGCCTTACCACCCCTCCACCCGCCCTACCTGAACGAAGTAGAACTCGAGCAGGTTCTCAACGTCCTCCACGTCATGTGGGTTGGCGCGGACGGAGCCTGGGGAGGTGTGGCGGCAGGTACTAAAGGCGAAGAACAGAGGGCCTGACAGCCCAAACGGCTGCGCAGATCGGGTGCCCAGGCGCAACCGTGCACGAACCGCGTCGACGTCTCCCGCCCAGCCCTAGCCCCGGCCCATCCGCGCACCTTCGCCTCCGCCCCGGCCCAGCCGCACGGCCCAATCGCTGGTGCGCTCACTGGGGGGCCAAGAGGCAAGGAAACGACCCATGGGCGGATGGGCCGGGGTGCGGGCACAGGGCGGGTTCAGGGCCGCCCAACCACCACCACCCCTCAGTCCCCACCTGGAGCTGCTCCCGCCCTCGCTGTCGGCGGTGCTGCCCGCCCGACTGACGGAGGGGCCCAGGCTGCTGCGCGCGCCGCCGCCGCCGCCGCCGTCGCTGTCGGCGGAGGACGCGGCAGAGGCCCGACGGCGCCGCCGCTGCCGCTCCCGCCGCCGAAACGCCGCCTCCGCCAGCGGCCCGACCACAGCCGCCGACAGCGCCGGCGGAATGTGGATATCCTCAACCGTCGTCGGAGGCAATGCTTGCAGGGGTGGCGGCGGCGGCGGCGGCGGGATCGGGGCCTGCTGCAGCCTGCCGCTGCCGAAGGGGGAGTACAGGTCTGCCGGGTGCTCGGGCAGGCGCCGTGCGGACACCTCCGGCGGCGGCGGCGGCGGCGGCGCCTCCACGTCTCCCTCCTGCTCGCCGCCGCCCGCCTCCGTCAGCTCCTCTGACGGCTCCTCCGTCGCCTCCTCCACCCCATCCAACGGGCCCGTCGGCGCCCCCGCGCCCCTGCCGCCGCCGCCGCCGGCCAGCCACGCTGGCGGCGGCCCGCCGCCGCCAGGTCCGCCGCCGCCGCCGCCGTCAGCGCCGTCGCTGGCGGCGCCGCCAGGCAGGCCCAGGCCCGGCGGCAGGCGCCACTCGCCCGGCAGCTCCCCCTCCATCACGGCGCGACGGCCCAGGTACATGTCCTGCGGGCAGCGACCCGGGCGGATAACAGTTGGCAGTTGGCAGTTGGTCCTCACTTGTCGGTTGAGGCTGGACTTGACGGCTCGGAGCCTCTTGCACCTTGCCTCCGCCGCCGTCTGCGCTCCCCCCCTTGCCCCCCCCCCCTCCCCCTCCTCTTCCCCCTTCCCTCCCCGCCCCCCCACCCACCAGCATATCGTCATCGTCCTCCAGCACTCCCTCCAGCGCCGCCGCCAGCCGCCGCGCCCGCCCCCCCACCCCCTTGAGCGCCCGCTTGGCCTCGCGCACGCGCTCCAGGCGCCCCGGGTTGACGCCCCGCGTGAGGGCGTCGGCGGCGCGGGGCACGTGCAGCTCCAGCCACACGACCTGACAGGGGGGGGAGGAGGGGAGGGGGGAAGGGGGAGGGGGGGGTGGTGGGAGGGAGGAGGAGGGGGGGAGGGGCACGTGCAGCTCCAGCCACACCACCTGACAAGCGGGAAGTAATGCCTGAGTTTGGTCAGTGCCCAACCGTGCCTGTCGGCACAGCCCACTAGCCCTCATCAGGGCTTTCCTGTGCTCACTAAGCTTGAGCGGAGGAGGGGAAGGGAATGGAATGGAAGGGAAGGGAAGGGAAGGGAAGGGAAGGGAAGATTTCCCCTCCTCGACTCTACCACCAGTCCCTCCTTCCCGCACCTTCCCTTACCCCCCCCCCCACACCTGCATGTCCAGCAGCCGTACGGCCTCCCACAGCCCCGCCTCCAGGGCCCGCAGCTCGTACGGCAGTTCCAGATCCAGCAGCCCCTCGCCGCCGCCACTGCCGCCGCCGCCGGCGGGGCCGCCGCCGCCGGTGCGCCTGGGGGTCACGGATGAGCACAGGTCGGGCCCGCCCTGTGGATCAGAACTGGGGTCTGGGTTTCCCCAGTGTGCCTCTCACGCAACGAGAATCACGAGCAAGGAAGCGGCTCGCGCAAATAGTTGCTAACAAGAGGCGCCTAGCAGCATGGCCCCATCTGTAAGCTCACCTGGCAAGCGAGGGGGCCACGTAGCCTTCGTCAACGCCCCGCACCTCCCCTCCGCCGCCGCCGCCGCCGCCGCCAGTCAGCAATCGGCCGCCGCCGCCGCCGCCACCACGGGCCTCGTGCCGCTGCAGCGGCGGCGGCGGCGGCTGGGTGGGCGGTGGTGCAGGGGGCCGGGGAGGCGGGTGCGGCACGGGTCGGGGCGCAGATCTGCGTGCAGGGCCAAGTCGTATGGGTCCAACAGAGGGTACCAGCAAGGCTTCCGCACATCCTATCCGTGTGCCACTGCTCCCCTGTTCCTCACCCAAGCCCTCGGCCCCTGGAAATCTCCTCCTCCTCTGCCGCCGCCGCCAGCGCCGCCGCCTCCGCTGCCGCCGCCTCCGCCGCCTCGCGACGCTCCGCCTCCGCCGCCACCGCCGCCGCCAGCGCGACGGACCGCCGCCGCGTCAGCGTGCTCATGCGGCCCAGGCGGGGCCAGCGGCGGCCGGTGGCGGCGCCGCTGCCGCTGCCGATGGTGCCGCTGCCGCCGCCGCCGCCGCCGCCGACGGTGCTGCCGCGGAGGGGGTGGCTGAGGCGGCTGGGGGCGGCGGGGAGGTGGGATGCGTCGTGGGGGTCTCGGGCGGGGTGGAGGTGGGGGTGAGGGGGGTGCGGCGGGCGACCCACGCCGGCTTCCAGCGGCGGCGGCGTGGGGGTGTGTCGGAGGTGGTCGCCGAAAGGAGTCTTGAACGGGCTGCCGCTGCCGCCGTCATCACCGCCGCCGCCGCCGCCGCCGCTTCCGCCGCCGCCGCTGCTGCTGCCGCTGCCACTGCTGCCGTCACTGCTGCTGCTTCCGCCGCCGCTGGAGCTGTCGGTTGGGTCGGCGAGGCCCGCCGCCGCTGAGGCGGCGGTGGGGGTAGCGACGGGTGGCGGCGGCGGTCGCTGGTCGGTGCCGGCGGCAGCGGAGGCCGCAGTGTGAGCTAGGGAGGGCGGAGGGGTGGAGGTGGCGGCGCGGGGCGGGCCGCCCTGGGGGTGGCTGCCTGTGGTCAGCACAGAGACGGGGTCAAGGTCACGCGGCGAGGTCAGGATGTGAGGTTAAAACTCACACGTATGGTACAAGCGCAGAAAGAGACCCCGGAGTGAGCCAAGAACAGCCCCAGCCACCCACCGCAATTGCCCTTGAGCAGGCCGCCGCTGCTGCTTCGGCCGCCTCCATTGCCGTTGCCTCCGTTGCCGTTACCGCCGCCGTTGCCGTTTCGGTTGATACCGTTGCCATTACCGTTGTGGCCGTTGTGGCCGTTAGCGGCCGCCGCCTCGGCGGCCACCAGTGGGTCCGTGACGGCGCTGCAGGGGGGGAGGGGAGGGCGGGGCGGGGCACACCCACCATCGCAGAGGACGCTTAGCAGGGGCCCTTGCCCGGAACGGCCTCAATAAGGCACCCTCTCCATACCACGGCTGCCCCATCAGCGTCTTACGCACCCTCCCGTCGCCTTCTTGGTCACCCACGCCCCGCCGCACCCTATCGCCCATCGCCCACCATCGCCCACCAAGGCCCACAACCCGAGCCCACAACCCCGTGCCCACCTCAGCCGCGCGCACAGTGCGGCGATGAAGGGGCACCGCAGCGGCTCATGTTGTACACAGTCACACACGGACCCGCCGCCGCCGCCGTACGGGCCGCCGCCGCCGCACCCGGGCCCGTGCGAGCTGGACCCCGGGCCCGGGCTGCCGTACGTGCCGTACCCGCCCGGCAGGCGGCCGTCGCCATCGCAGGGGTGCTGCACGCTCAGCACGTAGACCTGCAGGGGGCATGTTCAAGGGTTTCGTGTGGTGCTTCGGTTCACCCCGGGGACCCCGCCTGCCCCTTCCCCGCCTTGCTCCAAGCCCGCACACCCCACCAAGCGCTTCGCTTCGTTGATGTCTTCTAACCCCACCAGGTCCGCCCTTATGCAGTGTTTGACAGCACCTGCCAGCCGCCGCGACTGAGTTTAGCCCCCCTCCCTCCCCTCCCTCCCCTCCGCGGAACACGCCCTACGCCACAACCAAGCGCTTCGCTTCGTTGATGTCTTCCACCCCCCCTTCCTCCCCGGCTCCCCCCACCTGGTCCGCCCCTATGATCATGCGCACTGTCTCCAGGTTGACCACCAGCGCCCGCTCTCGGATGAGGAGCGAGGTGGGGGTGGGGATGGGCAGCTGGAGGGGGGGGGGACAGGGGGGGCAGGGACGGTCGACGAGAGGGGCGCGAGCGAGAGGGGCACACGGGAGGTTGGAGGGACGAGGCCAGGGCGACCTGTGCAGCGGCGGCAGAGGAGCCTCCCTCCTGCCAGAAGGCCGTGCCTCCTTCTCCACACAAGCACCGCCGGGCCCTGCCAGGCCCATGCACCCCCCTTCACTGGTTTCCCCCTCTCCCCCCCTACACACACGCACCGCCGGGTCTATGGCCCGCAGGTCTCTGTAGGCGATGCCCATGTGGGCCACCAGCTGGTGCCGGTCCACCTGGGGGTGGGGGTGGGGGAGAGGGAGGGAAGGTTGGAAAGGGGTTTGTCAGCAAACATGGTTTCGTGAGGCACCCCCACCCTCCCCTCCTCCATCGCTGGGCCCGCTCAGGCCCCTGGGCCCGGCACTCCAGGTGCGGAGGCTGCCTCCGCTGCCGCCCGGGGAAGCGTGAGGGTGGGGATGGGGGAAGGGGTGGGGCTGCAGGCCGTGCCCCGAGTCGGGGTGGGGGTCCCTGCGGCGGTGGAACGGGGAGGTGGCCGGTCGGATGCAGAGGCCTAGGGGCCAGGCACGCGCAGAAATAGAAGCAGTGCACGTTGACCGTCCACCCGCCCAACCACCCCAGCCAACCATCCTGCCCACCCACCCCAGGACTAAGCAACCGCCGGGCGGCGGGTTTGCTGGGCGGTTTCGAGCGGGCCTACGGCCCTGATCGCCTGTAAGCTTTCAGCACCCACCCCACCCACCCATCCTGCCCACCCCTTCCCCCTCCCCACCCCAGCTCACCACCGGCCCGAGTCCGCCTGCAGCGTTGGCCGCCGCACGGGGCCCTCCCGGAGCCCCCCCGCGGCCCCACCGGCCCCAGCCCCGGCCCCGGCCGCCTGCGCCGCCGGGGGACCCGAATGCGCCAGACCCCACCCGGGCGGCAGCGACAGAGTGCCCAGGAAAGCGGGGCCGCAGCCGGGGCCGGCGAACACGCCCCCGCCCCCAGCGTCTTCGGGTTCACCGCTGGTGGGACCGCCGGGGCCGGGGCCGTGGGCGGGGCCGGGGCCGCGACGGGCCCGCGCCCCGCCGCCGCCCGTGTGGGAAACGTGGGAGGCCGGCATTGCCGCTTGCGCCGCGCCCTTGGTTGGAGCGCTGGGCGGCGCGGGGGGTGGAGGCGCGGGGGTCGCAGCCGGGGGCCGGGGGGCTGCGGCTGCTCGGGCGCTGGAGCGGTGTGGCAGCGGGTGCGGATGGGAGTAGAGGTGGTGGTGCTGTAGCGAAGCGGCGGTGTCGAACGGCGTGGCGCCGCGTAGGGAGCTCGGGAGCGCGGCCTTCGGTTCTTGCTCCTGTTCGCCTCGCCCTCGCGCTAGCTGCTGCCGAGCCTCGCCTTGTTGCTGCTGCTGTTGTTGCTCGATGTCAGAAGTCGCGGAGAAGAAGCGCGTGGGCTGCGCTGCAGGCAGCAGCGGCTCCGAGAGCGCGCCCTCCGCAGCAGGCTCGTAGAACGTCTGCCGCTCCTCCTCCTCCTGTTGTTGTTCTTCTTGTCGCTGCCTCTCTCGCGCCCTCAGCGCCTCGCGGTTGCGTCGCTGCGTGAAGCCAAGCCACTGCGCGAGCCCCGGCGTGGGCATAGGGCGCCGGCGCTAGGGGCACAAGCGGCTGCTGTGCGGGGCATATAGGCAGGGGAACCTTCAGGGCGCATCGGAAGCTAGAGAGCAAAGGTGGGTTACTGTTTGCGCCTCAGCGCGTTGTGTCGAGCAGCCCGCGCTCAGGTCCACTGCATTGCCCCGCGGGTCATCTGGAGAACGTCCTCCCCAGCCAGCACCCTCCTCGAGACCGCCCCCAAGCCCTGGGGCCCTAAGTTCCAACGCACCGAGCCCCCGCCCCCCCCCCCAGCATGCCAACCTGCTTCTGCGAGCCTGAGCTGTCCCGTCCGGACGCCCGGCCTCCTGATCCTGTCCCCCCCGCCTCCTGCCGCCCAAGCGCCAACCTGCACCACCCCCACCACCCCACACACCCGCCCCTGTCCACCTGCCCACCACCCACCACCCAGCTGCGGCCCCTCACCCCCTGCCCCACCTCTCCCCATCGAAGTCTGGGCACACCACCACCCAGCACCCCGCCCCCCCTCCCTCTCCCTTGCACCACCCGCTGCCCCCCACCCCATCAGTCATCGAAGTCCGAGCTCTCGTCCCCCTCGTCCCGGGCCTCGGCCTTCCGATCCACCATGCGGGCAACCAGCGCCTTGATCTGGGGGGGGGAGGGGAGGGTGGAGGAAGGGGGGGAGGGGCGCGAGCGGAGGCGAGCGCGTGCCTTTTAGCCCGCTTCGCTTGTTGTCTCCTTGGCCTTGCCCGCGTGCACGCCAAGCCTGTGCCCTGTGGTCACCCCTGACCCGGCACACCGCTTCCAAACCCCCACCCCGAGCGCCACTCCGGGTTGCGGCCGCCCCCACCTGCGCCTTCTGCGCGTGTTGCTCGTCCTCGTCAGCTGTGAGGCAGAGCGGGCCCCACGTGTTGAGCACCATGGCCACCTGGGGCGGGGGCGGAGCGCAGAGAGGGGCGTGAGATGGGGGCGGGGAGGACAACCTGGGCAATAGTAGGCAACGCAATAGTAGGCAACGCTACCACTGGCCTCCGTATGGTGCCAAAATACCTTGTCGCCCCATCGCTCCACTGTCCATTCCCCCACCTGCTCCGGCGTTATCCGCTTGGCGCCGCCGAACACGCCCAGCCCCACAGCATTCTGCGTGGGGAGCATCATAGGGGGAGGCATGGGTGAAGGGGGGCATGAGGCCGCCGGACCCCAAGCACGTGCCTCCCAGCCTGACACCCGCCAGCCGCATTGCCGTCAACCAAGCCTCCTCGTGAACCCCCCTCTCCTGCAGGTTTCCCTAAACTCACGTTCCCAATGCTCTTGCGAGGCCAACCTCTACCCCCGGCACCCTGACAAGAGCACCCTTCCCCTGTAAACCCCTCCCGCCCCTCCACAGACGCGCTTCCCGCTCCTTTCGGTCCGCCCTACTCGCTACAAACATGGGGCCAGCACACAACCCCTCGGCTTGCAGCCCCACGCGGACCCCCTCCTCCCCCCCAAAAGCACCATACCCCCTGTACCCCCCTCTACCCCCCTTCACCCCCACCCCGAACTAGAATGCTTCTCGCTCTGTTGGGCCCGCTTTACGCGCTACGGCCACGGGGCCAGCAGCCCTTCACACCTGCAGGCACTGCGTGTCGTGGTACAGCAGCACGGTGGGCAGGTTGGCGTCCGGGTAGGAGGGGATGGCGTCGGTGGCCACGATGCGCAGGAACTTGGTGGAGGGGTACTTGGCGGCCAGCTCGTCCAGGCACTGCTGGAGCAGGCCGCAGCCGGGGTGCCTGTGGTGGAGGGTTGGGGTGTGAGGGTGGGGTGGGGGTTGCGGGTGGGTTGAGAGCGGGAGAGGGGGAGCCCGGGCCCTAACGGCAGCAACCCGCGCCTTTCTCCTTCCCCTCCCACCGTCCCAGCCTCACCCTACACGTCCCCCTTTCCCCTCTCAACCCTCCCCGTCGGCCCTCCCCTCACCCCCCTCCCCTCACCCCCCTCCCCTCCCCGCCCCGCCCCTCCCCGCCCCGCCCTGCTCACCCGTCCTTAAACAGGTGCACCACCACCCACACGTCCGGCCCCGCGTTGGTGACCTTCTGCGCCCACTCGCTGCCGCGGATGAGCTCAACGGCGCCGAAGCGGGGCCGAGCGGCGGCCACCTGCAGCTCCTGGATGCGCCGCTGGCTGGGGGGAGAGGGGGCGGGGGGGTAAGAGGTTGAAGGAGGGTGTGTTCGTGTCATGGCCGTGCCATCAGCAGCTCCTGGACGCGCCGCTGGCTTGAGGCGGGTTGAGAGGGGTGGGGAAGGGGGCGGGGGGTAAGGGGTTGAAGGAGGGTGTGTTCGTGTCATGGCACCGGGACGTGCCAACTGCAGCTCCTGGATGCGCTGCTGGCTGGCGATGGAGGGGCGGAGGGCGGGGATAGGAACAGAGTGTCGTCGCTTGTCATGACCCGAAACCCCGCAAAGACACTTTGCGCCTCCGCTCCAAAGAGCTCCTTGAGATCTACCCATATCCCATGCCGCCGGTAGCCAACGATTCGGGTGGGGATGAGGGGTGTTCGGGCGTGCCCCCCTGGCCGTGACCTGGTCCCCGTTTCGCTCCAGGGCTTCGCCTATCATCTAGGGTGTCCACACCGCCCGTCACTCGCCAAACCGCCAGCCAATCATTGACCACCCACCGCCCAGCAACCGCCAACCAGCCGGCAACCGCCAACCGCCAACCGCTCACCGGTACTCCTCCAGGAAGCGGTCGTCCTCGAAGGCCTCGGCGCCCTCCTCCCTCAGCGCCGCCTCGTCCGCCCCCGCCACCCAGGCCGCGTCCCGGCGGACCTCCTGCTGCGGGGCGTAGGGGTCGGGCTTCCAGACGGGGGCCTTGGGGGGCAGGTTGCCTGGGCGGGGGGGGAAGGGTGGAGGGGGAGGGGGGGGGGCAAAGGGGCCGTGTGGGGAGGAAGGAGGGAGGTCGGCGGGTGGGGAGGTTTGGGAACAAGGGAGGTCGGAGGTTCGTGGTGTTACATGAAGGGCGGTACGGGTTTGTATGTGGGGGATAGTGGGGCTTGGCTTAGTCAAGTTGAGGATGGGAGGCTTGGGCCCCGGCTAGGCCCGACTGGGAGGTGGCCGCAACCACGCCCCGCTGGACACCGCGCCGACGCCTCTGCCCTCACCCCGGCTCGTCTGCCGCCTACAGCCAGATGCACGGGCCCCCCCCAGCAGTGCCTGACTGTGACCCCTCTGCCTCCACTGCCCCAAGGGGGTTCACACTGGAGGGGGCAAGGCGGGAGAGCACGTTGTGGCACACACCTAGCCGACGCTGGATGTCCTCCCACTGCGTCGTCTCGCCCTCGGGCCCTTTATAGACGGTGTGGTATTCCGTCATGGCTGTGGCGCTGGGTCTGGGGCCGGGGCCGGCTGTCTAGGTGCTGGGGGCTGCGGGTTGGCCTGGGCGGGGTGTGCGCTGGCGTCGATGGCCGACACGCGGGAAGCTGAGTGTGTTCGCAGTGTCCACCGTCCGCGGGCCTTCCGAGGAAGACGACCAGAGTCTTCCTAGCAGTTCAGGAGGATCGAGCTCTGAAGCTCGCTGCTTCTCAGGGGCAAAGGGCCTGTTGTGGGCCCCGCAGCTGCAAGGTGCCAAGCTGTGAAGTCGTAGATCTACGTGAATCAGCTTGTTCAGCGGTCCGCAGCAGGCGTTGGGGTGTTGGGCAAGAGCGGGCAGCCGAAAGAACGATTGCCGCGTTTGCGACAAAACGTCGGCTTCTCGTGTTCTTAGGGACAGTATGCAGGGGAGAGCTGCCTTTGTCTATGACTTGCAGCCCGTCCGCCTGCGCCGGGTTCAGGTCCGCGGGAAAGGTCGCGGCGATGGGCTCGATCGCTGTTTCCGCGCCAGCCAGCTCAGTCCGCCGCGTGCCCGCACGTTATTACACCCCTATTTGCAAACAACCAACTACCTAAGGTGCTACGCTTGTTACCAGTCTGCCCGAGCGGGCTTGCCGCTCTATTGTCGCTCTTGACATGTCCGTTCGACAATGATAAAATCTATCGTTACAAGGATACATTAAACGAGACACAGGCGATAGGCGCAGCGGTGGCGCCTGGAGCGATTGGCGAGGCGCGGGACCGCGGGAGCCGTGCAGCAGGAGGCATCCCATAGGAGTCTAGCTTGACGCTGCTTTGGCGCAGCGAGTAGTCGGCAAAGGTGCGCGATACTTCGAGCCACATGGCTCAGAAGCCTTTTCTCGCCGGGCGTCGCAAGGAGCGGGGTTCCTGCGCATGAGACGTTATCAACCCATCCGTGTAAACTGGTGCATCGATCAGCGGGGGAGGGGAGCGTCGGGGCTAAATCTCCCCCGGCCCCGGCCCCTGCTCTTGAGCAGCGGGCTGAGCAGCGGGCTGCAGTTATGACTCCAGCTAGCTTGATATTCTGGCACGGCAGTCTCTGCCGCTTTGTGTTCGGCGCCGGAGCAGCTCGGCCATGGGAGTCTAGCGCAGGCGCAGACACGTTTAATGGTGCAGCGTGCGCTGATTTGGGACGGGAGATGCTGGTCTCCACCGGGGGTTACGGTGTTTGGCAACCAAGCCCGACGGCCGGCGGGCGCCAACCCATGCCAATCATGTTCCGCCGGCAGCTGAGCTTTGGATGTCGTCCTTTGCTGTTCCTCTGTCGCAGATGCCGCCCGAGAAGGCGCCATCCGCGCTCGCGGACCGCGCGGTCCACCCTTTTCTGCTAAAGCTGTTCTGCATGACCCCCTTCACGGCTTGTTCAGCGAACCAGCCAGCTAGTTTGCCGTCGCCGACCGTCGGCTCTCCCAGCGCTTCCATCGACCAGTCGCCAGCGGCGTCTCCAGGGCGGCCCCGGCCTGGTAAGCGTGTTGCCGCCTTGCCGGACACAGCCCGTGCAGACTCCTGCCATTCCCCTGGCACCGTCATTCGCCCGCCTGCCCCCATGCATCGCCGCCTCCAAGCCATCCCACCCACCCATCCCCTTGCGTTCTCCTTCGCAGGAATGGCGGGGCGCTCTGAATCCCCCGCGCGGCACATGGCGAGCGGCCTGCGCGGCAGCGTCATGTCCAGCTTGCAGGCCGCCAGCTCTGTGCGCAAGTCCGAAAACGGCATCTTCTCGGCCGTACAAGCCGCGGCGCACTTTGGCGTATCCGGCCGCTCTGGATCCGTAACTAACATGCGGAAGTTAGTCGGGAGACCAGGAGCCGGGGAGGGGTGGGTCAGCGTGGGGTTCATGGGGTGCATGGGCACACAGGCTTTGTGCGGCCGGCCGTGCCGGTCCGCACCCTAGTGGTTCCGTGGACATGCCCCCTTACGTTGTGTGCCCGGCATCCGTCATGCATCGCCATTCCCTGCGCCCCATGTGCTGTGATGCCGCTCTCTGCCGCGTCTGGGGCCGCAACCACCGCTCCCTCAGCCCCGGATGAACGTCTCCCACCACGCTTCCCACCCCACCCCACCCCACCCCACACACCTCCCTCTCGACCAGGTCGGAGACGGGCTCCGCCACCATCCTGGCCCGCAAGGCCGTGGAGAACAGCAAGGCCGACCTGGGGTGCGGCGTGGAGCGCAGCGGCAGCTCCATCACGGCGCTGACGGGGGGGAAGGGGCTGCGCGGGGCGCCGCAGGTGCGGAGGCAGCGGGCGGGCGAGGACAGGGCGGAGGATGGAGGGTGGAGGGTGGTACTCCAGGAGGGTGCCGCGGGTGCGTGGGCAGGTGAAGGCATCGGAGGGCGGAAGGGAGCACTTCAGCGGGGCATCCCGCTGAAAGCGGCAAGGCCTGGAGAATTCCGGCCACCCAGCTGGGCTCTGGGTAGACGGGAGGGAGCCACGGCGGCGCCAGGCCTTGACGACGACGGACGCGTGTTGGGGGGGCGGGAAGAGGACGAAGCAGCGAGGGCAAGGAATGGAAGAGGATGGTTACGGAGTGGGCGGGCAGGGGTCCGGGCAGCAGATGGCAGGGGCAGCGGAGCCGGGAACCGGTCCGGCCTCGGCTTCTGGCCCTGACACCCGCAGCCATCGGGCTGACCTCGTGCGCCAGCTGGCTGCACGATTCGCCCCGCCCTTATACCGCCCCGCGGTCCTGCTCAGCTCTAAACGACCCGCACCCCTGTTCCCGGTGCTGCGCAGGTGCTGCTGGGCGACCGCAGCGTTGCGGAGGTGGTGGCCAACTTCGTAAAGCCGGAGAGCGCGGTGGGTGGGCGGGCCGGCGTGAGGGGGCTGTCAGGCGGGGAGGGGCTGGCGGGGTGGCGGCGGGACGGGCGGGTGCAGCGGAGCGAGCGAGCGGCACAAGAGGAAGCGCGGGCTGGAGACCAGGCGGCGACCTGGGTTGATTCCAGCATCCCGGCTTGGCGGGCGGGCACTGGGCTGGAATGAACTTCATAGTACTGAAAGTAACGCGGCACCCCTTGGAAGGCGTGCACCGGGGTCTGGATCGGGTCTGGAGTATGGACCGGCCACCCGTGCAGCCGTGTATCTGGGACGGACGCGGCGGCCTTGGGACCCCCTGCTTGACAAGCCCCTCGCTGCCCGGCCCCTCCGCTGAGTCCCCTTTTCCTCCTCCTCCCACACCCTGCCCCTCCCCCTCCCCCCCACAGCCCTTTAAGGCGCACTACCTGGCGGGCCTCGTGACGGGGCAGTGCCGCGTGGAGGGCGTGGAGGGGGAGGCCTTCACGGCCGACGTGCACGAGAAGGACGGAAACAACGAGTTCTGGCGCAGGGCCACCGGGGAGCGGGTAGGCGAACCGTCGGGCGGCCGGGCGTGAGGGAAGAAAGCGGGCTGGGGGCTGGAGCGGCGCGCTACAATGCGTGGACGCGGCCGGAGGGCTAGCCATGGGCTGCGGCGCCCGTGCGTGCGGGGGCAGCGCGGGGGCATGAGGCCGGCGCATCACACTGCATACCCGGGCCCGAAGGAACAAGGCAGGCTCGGATGCAGGGTAGTGTTGCGGACAGAACGGGGGGCTGCCTGAACGACGGAGGGACGGATGCTGGCTGGGGACGCCTGCGCGGGGCGGCCGAGGGTGCATCGGGCCGGCAGATGGCCCTCCACACCGAGGCCTGACCCGTGCGTCCCTGGCCCGTCCTGGCGTCGTACAGATCTACGGCCACGTGGACTACTTCGTTAGTCACTGCTGGCAGTACAAGCTGGGGGACCTGGTGGCCATGATCCTGCAGCACTACGACGAGCTGCCGGGTAAGGGGGGGGGCGGGAGGGGGGGGGGAGGGCTGGCAGGTTTGGGGGGCTCTGGGGGAGGTGAAAGGGGGAGGGCTGGGGAGGCAGAGGCTGGGGAGGCAGAGGCTGGGGAGGCTATCTCCCGGGGCATGGATGGCCATACCGTTGGGCATGCTGGTGCGTGATGAGTGAGGTGTGGATGGATGGCACCGCGGCCCCATGCCTCCATCCATCTATCCACCCACCACCGCTCCCCCTCCCCCCCCTTCCCCCCCCTTCCCCACCCTTCCCCACCCTTCCCCGCCCCTCCCCTCCCCTCCAGAGACCGACGGCGGGCGGCTGTACGTGCCCGTGTTCTACTGGGTGGACATCTTCGCGGTGACGCAGCACTTCGTTGGCGACATCAAGGACCACCCGGACTGCGACTTCCCGTCCGTCATCAAGGCGGCGAGGGTGGGGCCGGAGGGTGGGGGGCTGGAGGGGAGGGCGGAGGAGGGCTGCAGGCGGGACTGGTATCCAGCGTGGGGTCGGGGCCAGCAAGGGAGCCATTGGAGCCAGCCTGCCAGCGCGGCCTCCTCAAGCTGCCCTCACTCCAACCTCGCCCACCGCCTCCCACCCCACCCGCCCACCCACCCCCAGGGCGGCGTGCTCTTCTCCATGGCCCCCTGGCGCAACCCGCTGTCCGTCAAGCGCGTGTGGTGCCTGTTCGAGGCGCTCACGGCGCTGTCCATCAGCCGCGAGATCAACCTGCTCACAGACCCCTTTGACTCCACGGCCAAGGTCGACACGCTGCTGCCGCTGTTCACGCGGGTGAGGGCGTGCTGGGGGGCCGAAGGAGGGTACCGTGGGGAGGGATAGTTGAGGAGGTGGGGGTTTGGGATCAGCGACGACCGCTGAAGACGCCGCTGCCGGTACCGGTATATCTTCAACAAGTCTTCAACACGCACCCTCTGGTCTCTTGCACCCCCCAGCAAGTGGTGGGCTCGCTGGACGTTGGCCACGCCGAGGCCACCCTTCCCTCTACCCCCCCTCCCCTCTACCCCCCTTACCTCCCCCCTTACCCTCCCCCCTCTCCCTCTTGCCTCCCCCCCCCTGCAGCAAGTGGTGGACTCCCTGGACGTGCGCAACGCCGAGGCCACCGTTGAGAAGGACCGCGACTACATCCTGGGCCTGGCGGAGCGCACGCTGGGCATCACCACCTTCAACACCAAGCTGCGGCAGGCTCTGCACCACGAGATCTGCGAAGCCATGATCCTGCGGTGAGGGGGGGGGGGTTGAGGAGGGGGTTGGGAGTGGCGGGGAGGAATGGGGAGGACGTTTAGGTAGCCTTCTAGGATGGAGGTCCCTGTGTCACGCCCCTACCGCTGCTTCTTTAACCCTGCATCCTCCCAACTCCCCACCCCGCCTCCGCCCCCCTTCCACCCCCAACAGCGCCGTGATCACGGGCGAGACGGACGAGGGCCGCAAGCTGCTCGAGAAGGGCATCGTCATCTCCAACGCCACGCTGCGCTTCCTGCCCAAGCGGGACTCGGCGGGCAAGGAGATCGAGCGCATCCGGGACAGCGGGCTGCTGCTGCTGGCGGACGCGGTCAAGGTGGGTGTGTGTGTGGGGGGGGGGGGAAGTGCGGAAGGGGACTGCTTAAGGAAGGCGGAGTTCGCGAAGCCGCATGGGGACGCCGATAGGGACTGCTGCTGCTCGCCAACGCAGGCAGGGTGGGGGGCAGCGCGTGGGCGTGGGCGTGGGCGCTGACCCTATGCCATCAACGAGTCGACAATGCCCACGAGGCGTCAGCGTGTGCTGCCTTCGCCTGCGTGACCTGCCCCCATCTCCACACTTTGAGCCTCCTGTTTCCCTTCCCTCCGCCTCCGCCCCCCAGGCCTGCCCCAACCTGCAGTCGCTGGTGGTGTACACGGCCGCGGAGACGGATGTGTCCCCCGCGGGCCTCACCACGCTGGCCAAGGGGCTGGCGGGGCACCTGGCGCTGCGGCACCTGGTGGTGGGGAGACACCCCACGCTGGGGCTGGCGCCGGGTGAGGAGGGGTGGGGTGTGGGGGGAGGGGGCGGTTGGTAGGGGGTTGGTGGGGGTTTTGTGGGGGGCTTTGGGGCGGGGCTGAAGGTGGGGCGAAGGCCTTGTGAGCGAGGGAGGAGGGTGCTGCATCACGAGTCGAACCCTCGCCCTGCCTGCTAAACACCCCAACCGCCCGCCCCCCCTCTGCCTCCCCCCCAGGCACGGGCGGCTCGCTCGGCCGTACCTCGGTGTCTTCATACGCGGGGCTGCTCACGTCCAACCCCAACCTCTCGCACCTCGACCTCTCCTACAACAAGGTGCGGGGCGCGCTGCGGCGGCGCGGCACCTGTCCCTCTTGCCTCTTGGCTGGCAAGCCGTGAGGAGTCTTGTGTTGAGCTCGGTCTTGGCCGCTCGTCGGACGGTCTCATCGCTTCAGCATCCCCCCGTGTGTCATGTCCGGCCGGGGCCTTACCGATTCTCCCGGACATCTCCCCACGCCCCCACCCCCCCACCCCCCACCCCCCCCCACCCCCCATCCCCCAGCTCGGCCCCGACGGCATCCAGGCGCTGGCCCCGGCGCTGCAGAACAACCGCACCATCAACATCCTCAAACTGCGCCAGGTGGGGAGGGTGGGCCAAGGGAGCCAGGAGCAAAGGCCAATAGAGCTGCATGCGGCCCGCCTCTTGTGCTGTCCTGTCCTGTGTTGTCGATGGAGCTACCACCCCGCCCCAACCCCTCTGGCTCCTCCTGGCGAGCTGACAAACTCCCGCTCAGCTTCAACCCGGCCCCGAGCCCCGGCCCCCGCTCCCGCCTACCCTCCCAGGCTCATGCGAGCAGCCCTTCACACATCGCCCTCCCCTACTAAAACGTATCACGCGCCGACCCTAAGCATCCTCAGCACACCGCCCTCCCCACATCCCCCCCCCGCCCACAGGTGGGCATGGATGGCCCCTCGCTCGAGGTGCTGGCCAAGCACGTGGTCACCGCCGACTGCCTCCGCGACCTGGACATATCCTTCAACCCCGACATCGGGGACAAGGGCACGCCCGCGCTGTCGCAGCTGGTGGGGCCGGGGATGGGGGCGGGAAGGCGGGGGCATGGGCATGGGCATGGGCCTGGGCCCGGGGTGGTGGGGTGGATGGGCCTGGGGCTCTGGGGCGGGGCGCGGTGGAAGGGGCGCCCAGTCTCGGGCTGCCGTGGGGAAGACGTGCGCGGGCATGGGCGTGGTGACGCTGGCTGCGCTGGCGGGGGATTGATAACTGCGCACTCGACCCCTGCCTTGCCGCAACCTTCGTCCCTCCCTCCCTTTCCTGCCTCGCAGGTGGGGCACAAGGGGCTCCACGTGCTCCGAGTGCAGAACTGCCGCCTGGGGGCCGGGGCGGGGCGGGCCATCATCGGGGACTCCATCACGCGCCTCGCCTGCGTCAAGGTGCGGCAACAGAGGGGGAGGGATGGATCCCGGGTGGATTCAGAAGGCTGAGCGGAAGCGGTTTCGTTTCCAAAGGCGTGTCCCCCGCAGGGTGGGCCCCAGGAAGCAGTGCGCCCGCCCCGCGGTGCTGGGCTGTCACGCTTAAGCCTCAACGAGGCCCAGCCTGCTCTTCCCGCTTTCCCTACCTCACGCACCCCACCCCTCACCACCCGTCCCCCTACCCCCTACCGCGTCGGCGCGATCCCGCTCAGCAACAAACACCCGTACCCCCTATCCCCCGTATCCCCCTACCCCCTTTCAAACTCCCCCTAACCCCTACCCCTCCTACCCCCCCCTACCCCCACCCCCAGGAGCTGTACCTGGGCTGCGTGGTGGAGCCAGGTGCCACCGCCTCCTCCCAGAACAGCTCCGACTGGAACCAGCTGCTCATCGAGACGGCGCAGCTGCCGTCTGGATCCAGTTCCATGGCGGCCGGCAGATCCACGCGCGGCAACGCCAAGGGCGAGGCCCTAGTGGCCCTGGCCATGGCGCTGAGGCAGGGCTTCCGGACGCTGGAGCGGCTGGACCTGCGGGGCTGCTTCATGGGGGTGGGTGGAGGGGGGCTGGGGAGAGGGGCTGGCGAACGGGAGCGAGGGCTGGGGAGAGGGGCTGGCAGGTGGTGGCGGGGGAGAAGAAGAACCGTGTTTGCACCCACGCCTTCGCTGGCTGGCCGATGCGGAGCGGAACGAGGAGAGCGACGTCTGGGCCGCACGCCTCAGGCCCCAACTGAATCCTCGCCCCCCAACACGTTCCCTCACGCCCCCTCCCCCCTCCCAGAACGGCGTGAGCGGCGAGAGCTTGGGCCTGCGCGACGCCCTGCTGAGCGGCCTGTCCAGCGTGCGGCGGGGGGCGGCGTTCGGGTCGCTGCGCTGGCTGGACATCCGCTCCTGCAACCAGCCGGAGATGCTCAAGATGGACGACAGCCAGGTACGGTACGGCACTCGTGTGTTTAGCCGTATAGCACGGGATCGTGCACTGGATTGTTCGCCGTGCGTTCGTGATGGACAGAATCCCGCGTGCCTCCCCACCCTCACCCCACCCCACCCCACCCTGACCCGGGTGCGCGCCCTCCCCACCCTCACCCCAACCCGCCTCACCCCTTGACCTCTCCCCCCTACCCCCGCCCCGACCCAGATCGCGCTGCTCCTGAAGCACGGAGGGTTGAACCTGCTGCTCAAGGACTACAAGCGCACGGGCATCAAGGGCGGCGTACTGCGGCAGTACGTGCAGTACGACGCATGAGCGGCCGCACGGGCACGGCACGGGTACAGCAGCGGCGGCGGGCCACGAACGTACGGCGGAGTCGCGCGGCGGAACGCCTCTGCGGAGGCGGCGATGGAGCGACGAGGGCGGCGGCAGGGGGAGGGCGGCCACGTGTGTGTGGCTGTGGGTGTGCGGAGGCCAGCGCTGGGGTTCCCCGGTGAGGCCCGGTCTGCTCCTTGTATGGCCCGATCTGCTCCTGCGAGGCGCCCCAGCTATGGGATATCGGCGCCCCTGGAGGAGGACGAACTCTGCCTGTACGGCAATTTGGAAACGTCCTCGCGTGTTGACGCCGGCGAGCGCAGCCATTGTACGGGCGGAGAGGCCGTGGGTGGGATTCAGGGCAGGAGCGTGGGGCGGCTGTGAGCGGAGCGTCGGCTGGGGTGTGGTCATCGCAGCAGCAGCGCATCGTGACCGGAGCTCGAGCGGCACCTGGGCGGGAGAGCACGGGTGGACACGCGTGCGGGGTCAAGGGCGGAGGCATGCGTTCGCGGAAGGTTACGACTTACGAGGAGGCGCGGTGGGGGGTATTGCATCGCATGGAGTGGGCGGGTGGGTGGGTGGGCCCACGCGCAGAGGCAGCTCGAAGCTCGGTAACGATTGCTCGTGAGCTCCTGTGTGTGGGAGTTTCCCTGTGGGTGCGCTGGTCTGTGCGTCCCCGCGGTTTGTGGGCTGCTGGGTGCCTTGGTGCCACGTGGCTAGTGGCACGAGCGGGCCGCAGCAATGCGGTCTCGCTGAGTGGGGCATAAACGCTTTGAGAGCAGAAGCCGGTTTCCGGTGGGGGGTAGCGGAGTCGGGGGGCGTGGTTTCGGCAGGAGTGCTCGTCTGGCTTTGGGGAGGCGTGGGGTTGCTCGAGTGCTGCCACAAGACGGTTGGACGGTCTGGGCGTGCGAGGATACACTTAGGGGAGGGGGTCAGCATTTGACGACCACACGTGGAATACCAGGCGGTTGTAGGGTGGCGATAGGACGGAGGCGGCTCGTTTACGAAAGCACGGGGCGGGTTCATGGGGGTGGTATGATGGCTATCGTAGGCGCAGGATAGAACGCCGAAGGTGGTGTGTGTGATACAGGCACTAGTGCAGGTGAGCATGTGGCGCACAGGCGTCGGTCGAGGGACCACTGCGGGCCGAACTTAACGGTAGGTGTGCGGAGCGCGTACGCTATGGCGCTTCGGGCTGCGGCGGGGGCCCAGGTGCTCTGTAACAGCAGGCAGGAAGGATAGCGCGCTGCTGCTTCATGGGCTCTATCTGCGTGCTTTGGCATAGTAGAAGGCCACCCTGCCGTCTGCATCTGTCGTACTGGGGCACAGCCACACCTTGACATGCCGTACTTCACTGTACGGTACGCACCAGGTCAAGGTCTAGTCTGTCCATGCATACATGCGCAGCAACAGCTCTCAACGCATTGCATTTACTGGCTAGCCACGAGCCCCTTGCTGCTCATGCAAGACTTGGCTGGCCCGACGCATGCACCCATGGCACGATGGCAGCGCCCCTGGCATGCTCGCTACACGGCGCAAATCTCTCCTCACTCGATCCTCCTCATGCGCAACGCTCCCCATCTCCATCTATGGCGTCGCGCCGACCGCTTGCCCCCATTCCATCCGCCCCGCCCCCCGTGCACCAAATCCCACCAAAATGCTCTACCGGGTCTCAGCACCCGGCTGTCACGACCCAACGCTGACACGGCTTGCCGCTGCGTCCAAACGACAACACCGACGCGTCAACCCATGTTCGCATGCGGCTTGACTGCTGCATGCTCCCGCCGCCCCCGTCACACATCCGATGTGTGAGTCGCACCCGAGCCCATGTGGTTCCCCACGTGTACAACATCCGGTAGCGGTTAGCGTACTTCCGTACGGATGCAACCGCTGGGCATGCAACTATAGGGCTCTTGCTACCTACGCTTTGAAGTCTCCGCCCGCCAGGAGCTCCACGTTCCGCTCGACTCTGCGCCACAGCTCTGCCAGCTGCCGCTCACTGTTACACAGAGTCCGCATCTGCGCCACGCTAGCCGCCACGTCTTCTCGAAGCTGCGCGAGGTCCCCCGCCTGCGCCTCCCCCTCCGCCGCCGCCTCCCCCGCCGCCGCCAGGGCCTGCGCCCACGCCTCCGCCGCCGCCAGGGCCGTACCGGCGGAGGACCCCGGGGGCAGCGGCGGCAGTTGCGGCGCATTGGGAAGCTCGGTTGCCGCCCAGGCCCCGTCGCGCTGGAGGTCCCTCAACTGCCATGCTGCTGTCTGCGCCAGCGTCCGGTGGAACGAGGCCAGAACGTTGGCCTCTCACAGCACTTGGGGAACGGAAAGGAGCAAGCGGACCACGCTGCTTACGACTCCGTCACCCTCAGGGCTGTCCACAGGTGATTCACCGCTGGGGGCGGCACTGGATCCGTCCCCAGGGGCGGCGGGGGCGGCGGGGGCGGCAGGGGCGGCGGAGGAGGCATCGGTCGAAGGTCCGGCCTCTGCCTGCCCCCCGGTGCCCCCGCGGACCAGCTGTTGAGGCCAGTCCCAGGCTGCTGCCGCATTTCCCTCAAATGCGGCTCGGGACAGCTCCCGAAAGCCCAGCAGCCACTCAGCCAGGCTGGGGGGAAGGGATGGGCAACGAAGGGAACAAGCAAAGCGGGTTCAGCAAGGAAAGGAAAGGAAAGGTAAGGAAAGGAAAGGAAAGGAAAGGAAAGGAAAGGAAAGGAAAGGAAAGGAAAGGAAAGGAAAGGAAAGGAAAGGAAAGGAAAGGAAGGAAAGGAAGGAAAGGAAAGGAAAGGAAAGGAAAGGAAAGGAAAGGAAAGGAAAGGAAAGGAAAGGAAAGGAAAGGAAGGTACGTTCTGAAATGCCCCCAAACCCTCACCTTCCCGCCGCCGCGCTGTGTGCCGCCACCTCCTCCGCCACCAGAGGCGGGGGCTGCGGCCCCGGGCCCCCTGCGCCCCCGGTGCGGCTGCGGAGGCGGGCCAGGGTGCGGGGGCCCAGGGGGAGGGCCACACGCAGGCCGGGGAGGGGGAAGTCGGGGCTCTGGGGGGGCGGCGGGGAATGAGATGGGGCGAGAGTGGCAGGGCCAGTAAAAGTTAGCATCAGGGGCCGAGGCAGGAAACAAAGAAACGCTCATTAGCCTTGCCCCAGGCACAGCAGCCCTTTCCTACCCCCCCTCCCATGGCGCCACCCACCCGCATCAGGGCCCTGGCTGCCTCAAAGCGGCTGTGGCGCCAGGAGGGGTCGTCCACGCGCCACGCCCCGCCCTCGGGGTCATCAGCGGACTCAGCACCGGGGGGGTCTTCTTCGTCTACCTCATGACTCTTGGCCTCATACGCTCTCATGATCTCCTCCTCCCCCCTCCCCCACCGCCCCAGCCGGTCCTGGCATTGCGGCCAGAGCACCGCGAGGGCCCAGAAGAGCTGGGACAGGGGCGCAGGAGGGCTGGGGGAGGGCGAGGGGAGGGGCAAGGGAGCGGAAGGGAGGGGAGAAGATGGGCTTGAAAGCATGCAGCATTCCGTGTCTCTCCGTCATACAGACATGCGATCTTCATTCACCCCTGCTCTGCTGTCTACCGGTACCCCCCCCCCCCTGCGACCTGCCACACGCACCTCTCCAGCTCCGCCAGCCTCCCAAGCTCCTCCGCCCCCGCCCCCGCCTCCGCCAAGGCCCAAGTCAAATGAGGGATGGCTTGCGCTGCCTCGGCCCAGCGATCCCGGACCTGCGCCCTCCGCCGCCCCCCCAGGGAGTGGGCCGCCACAGCCGCCCAGCCGCGGCAGGTGAGCGCGGCGTGCAGCAGGCAGCGGGGGGGCAGCAGGGACAGAACCTGGGGAGTGGGGGAGGGAGGGAGGAAGGGAGCCGGGGTGAAGGGGCAGGGGATGCAAGGGAGGGCAGGTGCGCAGGCGGCACTTCATGCAGCCTTTGGCACCGGGACGTGCTTTCTGCCTGGCGCTCACCTCCTTCCCTGCCCGCACAGGTACCGGAGCCTTGGTCCTGCCTGCCCTTCGTGCCCCTCCCCGCCCCCACCGGCTCGAACACGTCGCGCGGGGGCCGGGACCAGTCCGCCTCCCCCTCCGCAGCAGGCGCTTCCGCCCCGGGCCCCGCCTTCGCCGCTGCCGCCTCCAACGCATGCGCGCAGGTGCCTCCTCCGTCGCCCAAGCGAGCGCCAGGGCTGCGGGCAGCGGCCGAGGGCAAGGAGTCATCGGGCGAGGCAGAGGCCGCACAGCCAAGAAGCCTCAAACGCACAGCGAGCCCCTCCCGCAGCCCTCATTGCCCGCTGCTGGGTTTCAGCAGGGCTCCGGCGCTTGGGGCGGTGCGGGGGCGAGGCTCCGGGGCGCAGGGCGAGGCCGCGCACCTTCGCCCCACCGTCGCGGGGCCGGGGCCGTCGTGTGGCTGCTGCGGGCTGGTGAGCTCGAGAGCGGCTTGCATGGCTGCAGCTTGGAAGGGCAGGTGTGTTGTGTTTGCGTGGAATGGCTGCAAAAGTAGCGGGCCCCCTTAGCACCTGGTGGAAGTGCCTCATGCATGGGGCCCTCCGCCTCCCCCTCCCACCATGGCCCAGCCCTCCTACCTTGGGGGCGCCCCGTGTCCCGCCCTCGTCCATGCCTCGCCCCGCGTTAGACCTTGCTTCCCTCCCGCCCCCGCCCCTTGCTGCAAGCAAGCAAGCCAGCGGCGTCCTACTCCGACCCATGGCCTTACCCTCAGGGCTGACACTCCCAGGCCGGCCGGCCCCACGCCCGCCCGCCTGCCTGCCTGTCCCCAAGCGGAATCCCATTCGAGCCGTGCGTGCCCAACTGAACACGTGCGTGAGCTACCAAGGCCCCCCTGCCTCGCCCCACATCGCACCTCACCCTGCCCCAGTCTTCCTGCCTTTGCTTCTCGCCAGGCGGAAAGCGACGTAGCGAACTGGCTCAACACCTAACACTCCGCATGCAAGGTGCATTAACTCGGACGGTGGCCAGTCCTGACGCCAAGCCAGCCTCATCGGGGGCGCCCCAACCCTGCCCCCAGCTAGCGGTCGGGAACCTACGCCACGTTCATGCTATTCATGCCGTTACCGGTACGCGGTACCTGCTTCACGGGACTCAACGCCCCCTTCGTCCCTCATCAGTGGCGGTACAACCTCCCGCGCCGCAGTCGTGATCGTACTCCACGCCAGCTCGTCAGCACGTGCCAGCACGCAGATACATAAGAAGGGTCTCGAGACGCGACCCCATTATCAGGTGCCCCTCGTAGTTGCGCTGCATCAGTTCGAGCAGATGAAGGGACCGCCCAAGCCGCAACTGCAGGGCTTCAGGCGCCCCTGCAGCAGCCAACGACAGCTCGCCCGCCCACGCCGCCGCCGCCGCCAGCACCTCTTCAGCGGAGGCGCCTTCTGCAGGCAGATGGGGCTCGGGCGCCTCTCCTTGGTCGACCAAGTCGGCTAGCTCCGCACGATACACGCCCAGCCTCTGCAGCAGCGCTTGGCTGGAGTTAAGATCCCGGCCCACTGCAAACATTGCGGCCGTATGGAACAGGCGCGCTGCCCCCCCACACAGGCGCCAGGCCTCGCATCGCTGACCGCTGACCCGGCAATCATGGCCGCCAAGATGGTTGGAGGGCCCGGCCCCCGCCTGCCCCCCGCCGGTGCTCCTGCGGACCAGGCGCTGGGGCCAGTCCCAGGCGTGTGCCGCCTCCGCCTCGAGGGCGGCCCGGGACAGCTCCCGAGCGCCCAGCAGCCACTCAGCCAGGCTGGGGGGAGGGGATGGGGAGGGGAAGGAAGGGAGAGAGGGAGCAGGAGTGGGGTGATGCATGGTGCCCTCCACGGACCAACCGGCAGAACCGCTAGCAGGGGCGGCAGCAGCTGATGTCCCCGCCGCCCCCGCCTGCCCCCCTGTGCTCCTGCGGACCAGGCGCTGGGGCCAGTCCCAGGCGTGTGCCGCCTCCGCCTCGAGGGCGGCCCGGGACAGCTCCCGAGCGCCCAGCAGCCACTCAGCCAGCCTGGGGGGAGGGACGGGCGGGAGGGCAACGAAGGGACCAGGCAAAGCGGGTAATCAAGACAAGGACAGCAAGGAAAGGAAAGGAAAGGAAAGGAGCTGGGTAGGTAGGTTCTCAGTTCCCCCAAAACCCTCACCTTCCTGCCGCCTTGCTGTGTACCGCCACCTCCTCCGCCACCAGAGGCGGGGGCTGCGGCCCCGGGCCCCCTGCGCCCCCGGTGCGGCTGCGGAGGCGGGCCAGGGTGCGGGGGCCCAGGGGGAGGGCCACACGCAGGCCGGGGAGGGGGAAGTCGGGGCTCTGGGGGGGCGGCGGGGAATGAGATGGGGCGAGAGTGGCAGGGCCAGTAAAAGGCAGCCTGAGGGCGGGGACGGGGCAGAAGGCCGAGAGAAGTCAGCGTGTGCTCAATAGCCCCTTGCCCCCGTCACAGAACCCAAGCCCTGCCCCCTCCCCCCATCCCCCACCCACCCGCATCAGGGCCCTGGCTGCCTCCCAGCGGTTGTGGCGCCAGGAAGGGTCGTCCACGCGCCACGCCCCATCCTCGAAGTCATCAGCGGACTCAGCACCGGGGGGGTCCCAAGCGCCAGCAGGCGGCTGCACTTCGCGATCAATCTGCCAGATAGCCTGGCGGATCTCCTCCTCCCCGCGCCCCCACCGCCCCAGCCGCTCCTGGCAACGCGGCCAGAGCACCTCGAGGGCCCAGAAGAGCTGGGACAGGGGCGCAGGGGGGCTGGGGGAGAGGGCGAGGGGAGGGGCACAAGCTAGGGCGTTACGGCAGGGGCGTGGCAGATGCGCATCCCGTCCCTCTCCGTCACACAGCGGCATGCGTAAGCCCTGCCCTGCTAACAGCTCCCCTTCCCATCGCACCTCTCGAGCTCCGCCAGCCTCTCCACCTCCTCCGCCCCCGCCCCCGCCTCCGCCAAGGCCCAAGTCATATGAGGGATGGCTCGCGCTGCCTCGGCCCAGCGATCCCGGGCCTGCGCCCTCCGCCGCCCCCCCAGGGAGTGGGCCGCCACAGCCGCCCAGCCGCGGCAGGTGAGGGCGGCGTGCAGCAGGCAGCGGGGGGGCAGCAGGGACAGAACCTGGGGTGCGGGGGAGGAAGGGAGGAGCGCGCAGGGTTGAGGGATAAGGAGACCCAAGGGAGGGCAAGTGATAGCCGCCTCGCATCCTCCTCCCCTGCGCTTCGTGCCCTCCCCTGCCCCCACCGGCTCGAATTCGTCGCGCGGTGGCCAGGACCAGTCCGCCTCCCCCTCCGCAGCAGGCCCTGCAGCCCCGGGCTCCGCCGCCGCTGCTGCCGCCTCCGTCGCATGAGCGCAGGAGCCTCCTCCATTGCCCAAGCGAGCGCCAGGGCTGCGGGCGGAGGCAAGGGACAGGAAAAGCGACGGAAAGGAGTCATCGGGCGAGGCCGCACAGCCTAGGGGCTTTCAACGCACAGCGAGCCCCTCCCGCAGCCCTCATTGCCCGCTGCTGGGTTTCAGCAGGGCTCCGGCGCTTTGGGCGGTGCGGGGGCGAGGCTCCGGGGCGCAGGGCGAGGCCGCGCACCTTCGGCCCTCCGTCGCGGGGCCGGGGCCGTCGTGTGGCTGCTGCGGGCTGGTGAGCTCGAGAGTGGCTTGCATTGCTGCGGCTTGGAAGGGCAGGTGTGTTGTGTAAAGCTGTGAAACTGTGCTTGCAGTGCGTGGGCCTTGCAGAGTCGGCACTGCGCGGTCCCTCTCCCCATCCCCTTCCCTTCCCCCCTTCATTCCGGTCCCTTCCCTTGCCCGCTGCCGTGTGCATATCGTGGGCTCAAGGAATGGAGGCAACACCAAGGTGCTGCACATACCAGTAGAGACGGCTCGCTCCCGCCCCAGGCCCAGGATCACACCCTTAGACAGTGCTGACACTAACCAGCTCGTCCAAGTACCCCGATCATCGGCTTCCCCGTTGCAGGACTACGGGCAATGTCAGCCCCAACGCTCCCCAACGCAGGGCCGGGAACTGTCTAGATGTGCATGAGGAGCATGAGGAATCAGACGCAGATACGAGGGAGCACTCGGCAGCCCTGCTGCAACCCCTCGACCCCTACCGGTATGCTGCAGCCTGCCTCGCCCCCGCCCCAGCTTTGTTGGGTGTATACAGCAGCATCCCACCTCACCGGTGCCCCGCGAGACTCCAGTCTCCCTGCTTGCGCATTGCAAGGCCGCCTCCATTGCTGCCAAGGAACGGCTAGCTACTTCTTTGTCGCCCCCATCTCAGTCCGGAGCCCCGAAGCCTCTGACTCGGTCGGGCCTCGTGTCCCCACTGCGCTCTGCTGCGGCTCCTGCTGCGGCCGCTGCACCCTGACAAAGTAGACCTGGCGTAGTCAGGGTGGGCGGGGGAGCTAGTAAGCAGGAGGATGGAAGGTTAGGGTGACGGGAGGGGAGTGAGGGGCTGATGGTGTGTGCGGAAGGCGAAGGCAAGCAAGGGCAGGCAAGCGGCAAGGACTGGCGTTGCGGCCTCTGGCCCGGTCGGCGCCATTGCCAGTGTGAGATGCAGGTCTTCGGCGCGATCGGTGGCCGCGGCCTGCTGACCTCCAGGCGTGCTGCTTTGCCTTGCCAGCTGCCACCTACCCCTTTGCCTTACCGCCCCTTACCGCCCTCCGCACGCCCCCCCCTTGCGTTATAGGCATCCCGTCTTACCTGCTTGTGCCTCCGCTCCTCGAATTCCACCACAAGCGCCTCCGCCTCCCCGCGAGACGCGAAGGTGGCCATGAGGAATTCATTGGCGTTGTCGTCGATGCGGTACACGCCGTACAGCACCGCCATACAGGGGCCGCGAGGGTTGGGTGCAGGGTGGCTGTGAGGGCCAGGGCCTGGCTCAGGGTCCGCTCTGTGATGCGGAGGCATAAAGCCATCAGGAGTGCGAGCCTGATGTCCTGGTGGCGTATCGAGGCGGAAGTCCGCGGACGCGGAGCTCCAGCGAGTCGCGATGTCGGGGCGTCGGGGCAAGGCACGATGGGCGATGGCACATGCCCTGCCCAGGGAGCAAATGTTCCTGGATGCTGTGGCTTTGGGACCGATGCAGTCGTTGGACCGTAGGCTCCCTATTGTGGCGCGGAGCAACCTCCGCGAGCAACTTGCAGCTCGCATGGACATTTGCCCTGTAGTTCTGTGCGCCCCTATAAGGATGGCTAAGTCACGGAGGACTGTCTACAAATGCAAGAGGTGCACGCTCCAGTCGTCTCTGCAGCGTAAAGGCGCGAGCGAGCTCGCTCGCGGTGTGTCGCGAGAAGGTCTCGGCACTGAAACAGACGCTAGCCACTAGCCATGATATTGCTGCGTTGTGGGCCTTGCGAGCTGGGACCAAGGTCGGGCTCTGTAGATTACACGGGTACCGGGCAATGGGGCTCACGGTTTGCAGTCGGCCCGTCGGCGCATCTGAACCCCAACTTGCTGTCCGCAAGGCTTCCCGCCACAGCCTCCGGCTAAGCCCAGCGCCCCCTTCGCTCCCTCCCGCAGCACCTGCACATCCACACTCCACACTCCACATCCCTCCGCACAGCCTCCACCCCACCAGCCACCGCCCCGCCCCGCCCCAGCGCCACCCGAGCCCCCACCCTGCTACACGCCCCGCCTCCTCCGCCCGCTCACTCCTGCTGCCCCTCCTCCGCCACCGCCGGCAGGTGCTGGGCCTCCGGCGCCCCCGCCGACCCCTTGGCCCCGATGCTCTCCGCCGTCACCAGCGCGTCGAGCGCCTCCACCAGCCCGTCCGAAGAGGCGCCGCCGTGGCTGGGCAGCGGCGAGGAGACAGGCACACCGGCGGGGGCGTCTGCGGGGGGAGTTGAGGGGGCGAAGCGACGGAGGGTGTCACGAGCCAGCGCAGGGAGAGGGTCCAGCGGTGTCCGGCCGAGGCGGCAGGGAGGTGCGGAGCTGGCGGGGGACCGGAGACAGGTCACGAGACGCATGGGGCGGGGGCAATACGACGGCGCTGCTGCGGCACGGGGGGCGCGGCGCTCACCCGTGCTGCCCGCCGCGACGGCCGCAGTTGCGGTGGCGGCCAGCGTCGGCACCTCGGCCCCCGCCTGCGCCGGCGGCTCGTCGTCCAGGCAGATGAGGTCCGGCGCCGCCGCCGACGACCCCGCGGGCTGCAGCGGCGGCGGCGGAGCCGCCGCCGCCGCCGCCGCCTCGGGGCCCGGCGACGGCGCGACGCGGCGCGCCACGAGGCCCCCGCTGTCCTCCTCGTCGCCCTCGTCCAGGAGCGTGAAGGTGCCGGCGTCGCCGGGGCCGCCGGTGGCGGAGGCGGCCTTGTTGGGGCCGAAGTCCATGGAGGGCGCGGCGGCGTAGCCGGGCGGCGGCGCGGGGCCGCGCGCGCCGGAGGCTGCGGCCATGAGGCGGTCGAAGGCGCCGCCAACCTTGGTCTTGAGGGCGGCGGCCACTGGGGGATGAGGAATGGGTGGGATGGAATGGATGGCATGAGGGAATGGGAGGGAGGAAGGAGCAGGGAAACGGGGCCAAGAGCGGAGCGGTGAGGAGGAGGCCTAAGCCGAGAAAGGGGTGTTGTGCGGGTGCCGGTCGCCCCTACGCAGTGCGTCAGAGCGGGCGGAGCACAGGAGCAACCCGCGTGCTACAAAAGACGGGTCCGGAGTGGCAGACGGGGGCCAGGCGCGCACCTGCCGACACCTTCTGCCCCGCCACGGCCGCCGCCTCTTTCGCCTCCCGGGCCGCCGCCGCCGCCACGGCCGCTGCGTCCCGCTCCGGCGGCACCACCCGGGTGCCGTCGCTCTTGCCGTAGTGGTGGGGCAGCAGGTTCACGTCGCTGGGGTGGCGGGTGGTAGGGTTGGGTTAATTGCTGAGCGGGACCGCTTCACGTTGCTAGAAAGCAGCAGCAGGGGTGGAACGTGAAGTGGGTCGAGGGTGAGGGCGACTGGTTACGGCGCAAAGGAGAGGGCAGGCGGAGTGCGGTGGAGGCAACCCAAGCCGCATTTTGCACGTCAAGCCCTGTGCCCTAGCACAGCCCAGTCCCCGGCCCCACCCGCCTACCTAGGCCGGCTCTCGGCGCCTGGACCCGACAGAGCTGCGAGGTCCTCGGCCCCCACCTGTAGCGGGGCGGGGGCACGGGGTGTGGGGTAAGGGACTGAGGGATGGA
This sequence comes from Edaphochlamys debaryana, assembly GCA_016858145.1. Taxonomy (NCBI): domain Eukaryota; kingdom Viridiplantae; phylum Chlorophyta; class Chlorophyceae; order Chlamydomonadales; genus Edaphochlamys; species Edaphochlamys debaryana. The sequence continues at coordinate 275,144 of JAEHOE010000097.1, read as the reverse complement.
GTGGGCACGAACCTCGCGCAGGACTGTACGCCGCACGATACGGTACCCTAGCACGTGTGCACAACTACCGACGGCACATGCGACATGGGATTACAGCCAGCAACATAGCCGGCAGGGTCCGCACACCGTCGGCAGGCGGCAAGTCGAGCCGCTAAGCCCCATCCGGCAAATCCCGCGCTCTCGCCCGCCACCCCTCCACACACACCTGCTGCTCGGGATCCAGGCTGACGGCAGCTGCCAGCAGCTCCTCGTAGCGCCCCAGCACGCGCACCAGCTCCTCGTGCTGCGACAGCGCAGCAGCCAGCAGCGCCTGGGGGCGGGGGACGCGGAGCACGCAAAGCATGCGTGGGCGCCGCACCAAGCGCGATGTTGGTCGGGCGCACAGCCATCGTCCCATGCGGCCGCCTCGCCAGAAAACACCGTACACTCCTCCCACCAACCAGCACCACCAGCCTGCACCCTCCCGCACGCCAGCACGCCAGCACCTTCCGCTGGCCAACACGCCAGCAAGCCAGCCCTCCTGGGATGCAACCACGGCTGCCGCCAGCCTGCACCCTCCTTCTCGCAAGCACTGCAGCACCGCTCGCTGCCCCTCCACCCACCCCTCCACCCACCTCGTCCGCCACCGTGCCCACGTCCCGCTCCAGCCTGGCCCTCAGGCGGCTGCACTCCTGCGCCAGCTCCACCACGTAGGCCTCCCGCACCGCCGCCGGCTCCGCGTCGCTCACGCCCGCCAGCGTCTCGGAGAGCAGCAGGCACGAGTTGGAGGCGGTCTGGGGGGTGGGGCGGGGTGGTGCGGGCGACGTAGGGTGAGCGCATGAGGTCAGCAAGGGCTCCGGCGGCCGGGACCGATCCTAATCTTTATGGCCTGAGGCGCGAAGCCGTGGTCAACGTGGGGGGAAGAGTTACCGCTGTGACATGCCTCCGTATCTCAGCCCCGCCCCGCCCCGCCCCACCTCCAGGTGGCGTTTGGTCCGCTCCTCAGGCGTCTCCCGCGCCTGGGCCGCCTCCGCCGCCGCCACCGCCGCCAGTTGCTGCCGCTCGGCCTCAGCCGCCGCCACAGCAGCAGCCGCTGCCGGCGCCGCACCGGCAGGGGAGCCTGTCCCCGGCGCCGCCGCCTGAGCGACGGCATGCTCTGCCCCCGCACCCGCCGGCACGCCAGCGACGACGGGGGACCCCACGGCAGGCGCCGCCGGGTGGCCGGCGGCGGCGGCGGCATCTGCCAGCTGCGCCGCCGCCACGAGCCCCACCGCCGCCGTCGCCTCGGCCTCCGCCGCCTGCTGCTCCCGCCTCAGCCTCGCCTCCTCGGCATCGGCCTCCGCGGCCACGCGCGCTGCAGGGCCGCAAGCACAACAATAGGTTAACTTCAAACGCTTGGGACTTCATGCACCTGCAGAGCTCCTTGCCCTAATCGTCACCATGCCATTGCCTTAAAGCGACCGCTCCTCACCCCTCGCAGTGCGCCCCGTGCCCGGGGCCCCTGCCCGCAGCTTCCCCGGCCCCAGGCCCCTTCAGGTCGAACCGCGCACGCACCCGCCTCCGCGGCCGCGGCCGCCTCCGCATCCAGCTCCGCCAGCGCAGCCTGGATCGCGGCGCGATCCTGCTCGTCCACCCCCTCAAGCGGATCCGCCGCGGGGGCCGCGCCCGGCTCGCCGGGGGCCGGCGCCGCCGCAGGGGCGACCGGCGCGCGGTGGTCGGGCGGCGTGAGGATAGGCACGGCGTCGTCCGCGCCACGCACCGGGAAGTCAGTGCCACGGTCCTGCGGGGTTCCCGGGAGCGAGGGTGGTGCCAGGAGCACGTGAAGGGGCGGGGGCTGATGTGGGTCGGCGCAGAAGCCAACGTCGAGTCGGGACAGCCATGTGCATGACCCCGCACCCTCTTAATCTTCAATCCCTCGTCAATACATAAGCCCTCCCCGCAGGCTGCTGCCCACCAGCAGGCTCTCGTAGGCCGCCATGAATTGCTGTGGCTTGAGCGCCTTTGCGTAGTCCTCAATCTGGCCTAGCATCTTGTCGCGAACCTCGGCGTCCACCTGCGAGCACAGCGGCAAGATAAAGCTATAAGCTTGGCCTCGCAAAGGGGCCGCGGGTTCCAGGGGAGGCCACCCCGCGCAGGTGGGCAGGGTGACCGGGGTAGGGGCAGACGGGTGTTGCAAACGGAAGCCGCGGGGTCATGTCGGAGCCCACCCGCCTGCCCCCGCGCTCACCCGTGTGATGGACGTGTCGCCAGCGAGCCGGACAACGTCCTGCCATAGCTCGCTGGTAGCAAGGTGCGTGTGGAATTCCTCGGGGCAGTTCTTGACGCAGGTCTCGAGGAGCTGTAAGGCGAAACGCGTCGATATCGTCTGGCTTGTAAGCATGTCTGCTTGTGAAGGCCAGCCTCGCCCCGAGCCCAGCGATCCACAACGGCATCTGCACCTGCAAAGCCCTTGCCCCCAGCTCCGTCCCTCACCGTGAGCGACAGGAGCTGCACCTTGCTGTTTGGCTTCAACAGGCTGCGCCTGATGGCCTTCAGCGCTCGCCCAGAGTGGATGCGGACATCCGCGTTAACCCAGTCGATTACAGCGAAGCTGAGGGCCCAGTCGGGAGCAATGAGGTCTTCCGACGTCGCCTTGTCCACGAGGTCGCCTACGTGCTTGTCGAGTGCAAGCTCCTGGGGAGTGGCCTTGAACTCCTCCAACTTCTGGTTGAACTTCTCTTTTAACCCGGCAAACATTTTGCTTGTGACCACGCGGGTCACGTCACAGGCTGCTGGGGGAGTAGCGGGGAGTGGTGAGGAGGTGGGGACTGCACACCCTTATACACCCGTACGGCAATACAGTGTACGGAGGTGTACGGCAGTGCTGCATGATGCTCTAGCACCACGCACAGTGTGCCTCTCGCGAATCTTGACAGGAGTCGACAGGAAACTGCTGGGTGAGGGTGCACGGCGGCGCTAAGCAACTGAGCTGAAGCCTACGGACTCGACCTGTCAGGTCCCGTGTCCGCCTCCGCTTGAGGCATTCCGCCCGTGAGCATGCAGTTGCTTGCAGAGTTGCAGTAGCAGCTCTGGTCCGGACTGCCCTTGCACCGGCACTGTCCTCTTGGTCCCAACCAAGGCATCCACCCACGCTTCGCAGACACCCCGCATCACGCGCTCTCTCACCCGCACGCTCCATCCCGGCAGTACCCCCCCCCCCCCACACACACAACGTCTCCCCTCCTCCGCCGCGCAACATCCCCCCCGCCTCGCTCCACCACCCCTCACCACCCCAACCCCCCGCAGCCCCTCACTCCCCCAGCACCCTCCGGTACAACTCCATGGTGGCCTCATCCCTGGGCAGCAGGAAGTCACTCCGCGCCAGCACCGGCGGAGGCGGCAGGTAGCAGCGGTCGTGCTGCAGAGCCACGGCCGGGTACATCCAGGCGTCGCGCCGCGCCGCCGCCGCCGCCGCCTCCCGCTCCGCCTCGCTGGCCGCCGCCGCCAGGCTGGTGCCCGCCGCCGCCGCGCCGCCACGCGGGTCGTCCAGGAAGGGCCTCAGCAGGGGGATGCCAGAGATGCCCGCGCCGCCCGTGGTCGCCGCCAGGCCCTGTACAGGATACGCGAGGAGGTAGTTCGGTCAGCATCGTTCTGGAGGGACTCATGCTTATGGCGGGTCACACTGGAGCAGCAAGCGCAGCTGTACTGACATGCCCGCTTCGGTGAACCGGTATTCCCGGCAAGGTACATGGATACAGGCACGGCTCACCCGGATAGCGACTCCGAGCGGGCCCCCCGGCGGGTTCGCCGCCGCGTGCGCCTGCAGTAGGTGCTCCCTGTGCGGGTGAGGCATGGTGGGGCGGAGCAGCGGCAGGAGCTGGGCGTGAGGCGACGGGCTGGAGCAGGGGCGGCGGGCTAGGTGCAAGGCAGCCAAACCCTACCCCAGGGATGAGGTCAGGCAAGCGGGTGCGTCTGTGGCGGTGTTGGGCCCACCTATGCTGGTGGATAGCGGCCAGGACCGAGTTGGCCGTGGCGGGGGAGGTGCCGGGGTCGGGCAGCATCGCCACCGGGGCGCCGCCCTTGAGCCCGGGCTGGCCTGTAGCGGGGTGGCGACAACCATGTGTTAGTCAGGATACGCTGGACACTGGTGCTTAGGGCCGGAGCGCGAACAAGCACGTTGCCACGTGGCCAGATTGCGGATGCCTCACCCGTGACGCGCCCCGGCGAGAGGGTGAACTCGATCCAGGGCGCAAGCAGCGGGCTGGGGCCCTGCTGCCGGTGGCCTCCCTAAGGGTTCGGGGGGCAAGTGCGCAAGGACAAAGCCGTGAGCACGCATGCTTGGAGGTCGGCTCAGCAACCTTGTGGCCTCCAAGGACAGATAAGGGCGGAACAGGCGAGAATTACGTGCCGCGTCTCAAGCTCCCCCACGGACCCACCCTTGCCCCCGACGGCACGGCCCACACGTCCGCCCACAGCTGCGTCCCGGACAGCGGCGAAACGAGCTCCACGTTGCCGCTGCGCTCAGCCACCTGCGGGCGGCCAAGTGACGGCAACGGAAGCTACGTTATAAGGGGCAGCGGTGCAATACATGGAAGGCTAAGCTCGCAGCAATAGCCCGCCCGCACCATCGCCCCGATTCGCTCTCAATAATCCTGCCCTCCTGCCCAGCCCCGCCCCGTCGCCCAGTCCGCAACGTCCCTTAGCTGGCCTCTCTGTCTGCCCGCGCCCCTTGCCCGCCCCCACGTACCAGCACCAGGTCGCTCGAGTCCCCCACCACGGCCCACACGTCGCCCGCCTGCAGCGCGCGGCAGTGGTCGCGGCTGCTGAACAGCCGCACCTGCGCCCGCAGCGCTGCCACCCGGTCCTGCAAGGAGGCGGAGGGAGTGCGGCGTGAGACGGAGTGGAGCGGTGTGGGACGGCGTGGACGGCGTACAGGAGTCCACTTCGGGCGAACACGGGCTACAGGCGCTGAAGCCACCTCCACGCATACCACATCAACAAGCCAAGCGCCACATTGCACCGTGAGGTGCAAAACTGCAGGCCCTGTCAGGCTCGTGGCGCCACCGCCACAGCCTACGGCCGTCCCCACGACCCACATCCCACGACCCACATCCCCCACGCGCCCCACCTTGAGGTCCTGCTCGCTCAGCCCCGCCGCCGCCAGCTCTGCAGCGCCCGCGTTGGCGCCCAGGCCCAGGCTGCGCAGCGCCGCCGCCAGCAGCTCCCGCGGCGAGTCCGTCATGGCGATGCGGCCCTTCAGCGAGGGCTGCAGCAGGTCAGACCAGTCCAGCAGCGGCGTGCCGCCCCGCCGCAGCAGCCGGTCGCGGCGGTACGCCACCAGCGTCGCGCCCCACCTGCGGTACAAAGCGGCACACACGCGCCAGGGCCAAGGAGCTCTTGCAACGGTCCAGCGGCCTGCGGCCTGTAAGAGCCCCCAGAACGCCACAGCAGCGATGCGGCACAGAAGAGTTGTTTCAGGCCCCGCGCCCCATCGCCTGGATCCCGTACGGCGCACACCTGTACGGCGCCCCGAAGACGAGGCCGTTGGGGTCGGCCAGGCCCGTGACGGGGTTCCGGCGCACCAGTTGCCGCATGCGCTCCGGCAGCAGGCGCCACCAGCGGTACCCCTCCGCGCCCCGGAGCGGCTGCACCAGGCCCCGGGCCACCGCGGGCGCCAGCCACGCGTCGCCCAGCGTCACCGCGTCCGCTATCCCCGAGGAGCGCTTGTTCTTGCCGGTCGTGTCCGACAGCTCCTGGACGGTTGGAGATTGTATGGGTGCCCGCATCAGTGTGCAGGCATGGTGGCGGCGCGTGGGGGTGGCCGCGGTTAGGAGCAGCCGCCACCACCTAGCATCGTACCCTTTAGGGCCGTCCGAGCCACCGCTACGCTCTGCTGCCCACCCTGTTGCACCCATGTCCGGCGCAATAGCGTAACCATCTGTGTGTGCCCCTGTGTGTGCACCCCGGGGCCGGCCGCACCTTGAAGATGTCTCCCAGCTGCGACCGCTGGTCGAGCGAGAAGCCGCAGTACTTCCCGATGGACTCCTTGAAGTCGGTGGCCGTTGTGGCGGGCACCGAGCCGCGCAGGGCCACGATGGCGATGGTCATTCCGTGCTCCGCCGCCGACACCACCGTGCCGTCACGCAGCGTCACCTGGCGGGGCGGGGGCGGCGGGGGCGGCAGCGGAGGTGGGGAAGAGGCGGCAGCGGAGGTGGGGCAGAGGCGGCAGCGGAGGCGGGACAAGGGTTGAGTGGTAGGGTGCAGCAGACGCGCTGGCGGCAAGGAGACCGCTGCGCGCTGGCGGTCGAGAGAACTCAGCGGTCTAGCCCCCGGGTCTGGCCCAAAGCAGTGGGGGTGCAGGCAGGGGTGCAGGCAGCCGGGGGCCGCACTCCCGTCCCACCCCTTGCCGGCAGCCACGCTGGAAGCCCTTGGCGTGCAAAGCCCCTGTACTCCTCAAGCCCCAAGTCAGAGTCTGGGTCCCATCCCTGTTCCCGCAGCTACTCACCGCCTTGATCGCCTGGGCGGGGCCTGTGGCCGCCAAGGGGGATGCTAAGATCGCTGCCGCTCCCAACGCCGCGTGCCGTCGGCTGCACGCCTGGTTCCACGAGGCTCTACATGGCTCTGATGTCGACGTCGACGGCTCCGCCGCCGGTTCTTTCAGCAGCGAGGGCTCCGCAAGCTGCGAGCCTGATGCTGCTGCCAACGAACGCCGGCCGAGCCGCGCATTTAAGAATGAGGGGATCGCACGTCGTGCTGCAGGGCCGTTGCCGGCCGCTCGGCTCGGCTCGGCGTGCAGCGCCCGCATCCGCGGTCCCCGGTCAGGCCAACCCTCCACCTGTAGGCCGACGCAACTCCACACCGTTTCACTGTATTAGTATAGCTTTGCGAGCTCTTAGTATATATGCGGGCTTTGCCACGCCTAGGGCTCGCTGTGAGGGCAGACCGACAAACACAGGCATCTCCGGAAGCACTCCTGCCGCGCAAGAACTAGGCTCCTTGAACAGCGCTTTGAAATCTTACTAGAGCGGTGTTGACCTGGGAATAGCGTCGTGGAGAAACATTCTGTGCGCTAGCGGCGCCCCAGCCCCTGCAAGGGGGCTAGCGGGCGGCCCCGATGAGTAACAGATGAACGCCGGACGCCGAAGCGGCGCCGTGGTCACCCCTGGCAATGGCGAACCCGAGGCAGCTGCGCTGCTCGCCAAGCCGTGGTCGCGGCGGCAATGGCCACGCGACCAGCTGCGTGCGCATTGGCCGCATCTGACGCTCCAGCAGGTGTGTCACCGCTCAGACCGGGTCGCGCATCCAGGCTGGGTGTGTTATTCGGGGCACGTGTCCACTCTCTGGTCACCGGTTGGACTCTGCTGCTGGCTCGCTTTAGTAGTGCTTCGGCGTGCCACGAGAGAGGGGGCAGGGGGCGGGCTAGGGCCTTGACGCGACGGCGGAACGCGTAGAAAGATAACAATCGGGGTGTGGCAGTGCGAGTGTGGCGGCTCTTCGCGCTTGCAGTGCCCTGCACGTGGCATGCTGAAGGCACCTGCGTGGGGCCCTGGGCCAATCCTGCAGTGGTTGGAGTGCATGTCAGCCAAATTGCAACGCGCGTCGCAGGTCGAGCTTCTCAAGGAGGTCTTCCAGCTCTTTGACACGGAGGACAAGGGCTATTTCACCAAGGATGACCTCTTCTTCGTTATGGAGGCGATGGGCGGCAGCCCGACGCCCCAGGAGCTCGACGCGGTCATGTATGAGCTGGACAGCAACGGGGACTCGATGGTGGACTTCCCGGAGTTCCTCACTAAGTTCCTCACGGCTACGGACGAAAAGGAGCTGCTGTCGGTGTTCCATCAGCTGGCCATCCAGGAGGGGGAGGGCAACGATGACCGTGTCCTCACCATACAGGCCGTGGAGCGCAGCTTCCAGGTGGGCCCCGGTACCATGGTGGATCTGATGGAGACCTTAGGCGTATCTAGTGGGGGCGTTAGGGGCTTGCTTGAACAGTGGGAAGGGGCTGCCGACGGTGCAGGGGGTGGTTGCTCGTGGTGGCGGGTGCCCCCGAGGGGTGGCCCCCCCTCAGGGAGACCGCCCTACTCCAGCCTGGAGCCGTGGAAGCTACAGCCTGCAGCAACAGCGAAGGGCTGCTGGTCAGCCGCTCGGGCGTGTGGAGCAGGCAGACGAGCTCTGCGGGCGGAGCAAATAGCAGCTGAGGAACTGAGGGGCCGCCGGCTGCCACGCGCCACGGTGGACCGTACCACGGCGGTTGTACGCAACTCTCGGCATTTTCTGTGCCGGTACAGCAGCAGCGGGATCCTGGGCAAGGTGCTGGCTTGGCAAGGGGCTGGGCACACTGTGCCAGTGCCTCACCTTCGCTGCGGCTCGTGACCATGAAGAGAGGAGGGGCCTGAGGCGGGATATGCGGGGGTTACTGCAGGCCGGCATCGCCTGGCCCACATGTGCAGGGGCTTGGGCTCATGGCAGCAGCGATGCTGGTGGAACGCTGGTTGCCCTCGGCCTGCGACAGGCCCAGCTCAGGCCCAACTCAGGCCCGCACCTGGCCCTCATCCTGATCCGCAGTACGTGGGCGACCCGCTGTCTGATGAGGACAAGAAGTACCTACAGGTATGGGACTGGAAGTCATGCCGCGGGCTGGGGTTGAGGCGGACAGCTCTGGGCCCGGTACCCACCGCAGCGCTCCCGGGCCGGGTTGGACCGCTGCACTCCCCCACATTGCTGCCTGCTGCCCTGCCGGTTGTCCAGATCATCTTCGACGGTGCGGATAAGGACGGCAACGGGCGGCTGGACATCAAAGAGTTCACGGCCTATCTGGAGAAGATGTGAGGGGCGGGGGGCGGGGAGGGTTGGCGGGGCACTACGCCAGGGGGGTTCAACATACGCTTGCTCGCGCCGCCAGGAGCGGGGCGAGGGGGCTAAAGAAGGGCTAGGAGCTTGGCACGTGGCCGCTCAGTGCGGGCAGCACCAGTAGCGCCGGCATTGAACTCGACCTGGTGTGATGCGTCGGGTTTGCTTTCTCCCGCCTCCGCCGCAGGGACGACGAGCTCTTCCTGGGCGGGGCCGTGGGGGCGGCGGGGGGCCCCGCGGGGCTGCTGGCCACCGCCAAGGCGGCGCTGGCGGGGCGGCAAGGGGGCAGGAGCGCACGGGCACTGCGGCGGAGGTGAGGGCGGGACCGTGGGAGCCGTGGTGGTGGACTGGGTCTGCAGGCCTGGATTGACTGCCTATGACCAGTGGGCGGGAGCCCAGCTTTTGCCCGCATGCCCCCTCGGTGTCTCTTCCGACGGTATGGTGCTTCAGGGTGCCATGCACAACACTTGCCTTTTCCCCCTCTTTTCCCTTGCCAGCTTCGCGGGCAGCTCCTTCCAGGCGGACAACGTGCCGGAGGGGGAGGGCGGGGCGGGCGGGTCCGGCACAGGCCCCGGGGGCGCGGCGGGGGTGGTGGACGCGCAGGCCTTCGCCCTGGCCCACGGCACCAGCGGCTTCCTGTCCACCAGCGGCCACCAGCACACGGACGAGCAGGCGGAGCAGGCCACGGGCCACAGCGGCGCGGGCGGCGCAAGCACCAGCGGCCTACGGTCGTCGCTGTGGGGCAAGATTGCCCGCACGGGCCGCGGCACGGGCCGCCGCACCAGCGGCAGCAGCGGCAACCTGCTGGCGGCGCTGACGGGCCACGGGCTGAGCGGCGGCGGCTCGGCGGTGGGCAACGCGCTGCTGACGACGGGGGCCGGGGCGGGCGGGGGGCGCGGCGGCTCCGGTATGTTCACGACACAGCGGAGCAGCGGCCTCAACGCCCCGCCCGCGTCCGCCGGCGGCGCCTCGACCTCCTCCACCAGCGGCGTCGCGCTGCTGTCGCCGGCGGCGGCGGCGGCGCTGGCAGGTGGTGGCGGCGGCGGCAGCGAGCCTTCGCCGCTCCGGCAGACGGACTCGGGGCTCGGGGAGGGCTCGGCAGCGGGCGGCGCCGGCCAGGCGGGCTCGCTGCTGCGTGCCGAATCCTCTGGAGAGGCCTTCCCCTTCCCCTCGCCCTTCGCCGCCGCCGGCCTGGCGGCCGCCCCAAGTGTCCAGCTCGGACCAGGCTGGGGGGGGGCCGGCGCCGGGGGCAGCGCCGGGCACAGCAACGACGGCGGGCCGGTCAGCGGGGACGTGGCGTCCACGCAGCAGCTCTACGGACGGCGGTCCTCCCTGCACCGCCAGTTCTCCAACCCGCAGCAGCCGGGCCCGCCCGGGGCAGGGTTCGGGACCGCAGCAGGGACGGCCGCGGGCCAGCCCTCTCCCACGCTCACGCCCACAACGCCTCGCTCCCTGGGCCCGGCGCCGCCCTCGCTCGCACTCGGCCAGCTGCCGTCAGCCCCCACGCTCTCGCCGTCGCCGGTGCCTCAGGTCATCTCGCCAGCTGCAGCAGCCATGGCAGCAGCAGCTGCTGCGGCGGCCATGTCTGCGGCTGCTTCGGAACGGGCGGCCAAGCGACATATGGGCTTTACGAGCCTCACGGCGCGGTTGCGGCTGCCACAGATGGAGACGCGGCGGCAGGCGAGCGTGATCCAGGAGGCGCCGGAGGAGGGGGACTCGGGGTACCCTGTAGCAGGTGGCAGTGCCGCGCTCGGCCGCAGTAGCCGCACGAGCGGGGTCGGGCACGGCTCTGCAGCGGGCGGCGGCGGGGGCGCAGGGACGGCGGCGGCGCACAGTGGCGCAGGGGCAGCGGGCGCCGCAGGGGCAGGGGCGGGGGCGGGTGCACACCACGCTGACCCGTCCTACGCTCGGCTCGGCTCCCTGCCTGAGCGCCTCTCGCCGGCTGTCGGCGCAGCGCGAGAGGGCAGCGCGACCGCCTCGGGCGGGCCCTTGCGGGTCGGCAGCGGCGGGGACTCTCGGCGGGGCTGGCGGATGGGCGGCCTCGTGGCTGCAGCGGCGGCGGCGTTCGGGCGGCAGCGCAGCTGGGGCCGGGCGTGGGGCTCAAACTCGGGCCAGGCCTCGCCTGCCGACCAGACGTCCTCCTCGCCCAGCCCTGTGCGAAGATCCACGATGGGCCAGGTAGGACCCGCCACGCGGGCCGGGTCTGGCCAGACGTCCGGGCAGGCGTCAGGTCATGTCGTGCAGGTGTCCACGTCAGCTGGCGGCGCCGCGCCGGAGGTCCCGGAGCGCAGCGGCCCTCCGTCGCCATCGCCGGCGGAGGCGCGGCTGCCGCTGGGGCCGCCGGCGCCGTCGCTGGTCCATCCGTTGGAGGCCCAGGGCCGCGGGGCCGTGGCAGAGGCCGTGGAGCACTCGAGCGCGATGGAGGCTGGGGCGTCGGCGGCGGGTACATGGGACCTGCCCGGGGCATGGTCCCTGGTGGACTGGCTCAGGGGCCGGGGCAGTGGCGGTGCTGGCGGCTGGGGCCACGAACGACAAGGGGCTCCAGGCGGGCCGGAGGCATCCGGCCCTCAGCAGTCGGTAGGGGGGCCTGGGTTCCCCGGCTCGCCGCCCCCGGCCGCGGCTGGTGTGCTTCCACACGCCGGAGCGCCGGGCTGGGCCCCAGCCGCAGCCACTGTCAGCACCAGCGCCGCCGTCACGACGGTTGTGCACCAGCCAGGGGCGCAACCCGCGTGGGTTGTGTCACGGCCGGGTCCTTCCCTGCAGCCGCCGCAGCCTGCAGCAGCGCCCGGGGACTGGTCCTGTGCCTCCCGGCCCTCCGCGTTGGAAAGCCCGGGGTCAGGAGCTGCGCCGCCGCCCGCACAAGTACCTGTGCTGCTCCGGCCTCCCGCCTGGGCGGGCTCAGCCCTGGCGTCTCCTCGCAGCGACGGGGCTGGGCCGGGGCCCGCGGGTGCGTTCGGCTCCGGACGGGGTACAGGCATTACCGCGTCTGCGCTACCGCTGCCCCCGCCTCCGCTAGCGGGGTCGCAGGGGACGAACCCAAGCGCGCCCGCGCGTCCCCACGAGGCACCGCAACCATCTCGACTGGGCTGGCCGTGGCAACACCCCAACGGGCAGCTCGAAGCGCCTTCCTGCAGCCGGAGGGTGTGGTCCGAGCGTGGAGCACCCGACGGGGGTGTGCGCCGCTGGGGCTCTGCGCGTCACAGCCCCGCCATCGACGCTGGTGGGTGGGACGTTGAGGAGGCGGAGGCGCGGCCCCCGACCGACGCCTCCGCCGTGCACCGCGGGCCCTCGGGGACGAACGGCTGGCGGAGCTTCAGCCTGGGACACGACAGCGGCGTGGGGCAGCAGCCGGGCGCCGGGGAGCAGCAGGAGCCAGGTTCGGCACCGGGCTTGGCTCAGCTCTGTCGCCTGGGCAGCTCGGGAAGGGTGGGGCCGCCGCTGCGGCCGCCACCCCAAGCCACTTGTCGGGAACACGAGCGCAGCCAGTCCGGGCAGTGGTCGTCGGGTAACGGCAACGGCGGCGGCACAGCAGGGGGGCTGCAGGCAGACGGGCGTGGCGCCACGGCGGGTGGCTCCCATGGAACGGGGACGGCGCCTGCAGGGGTGCCAATGCCTGCGCCTGCGCCCTCAGAGCCGCTGTTGTCCGTGCATCAGGGGCCGCCGTGGCGGGCATAGCTGAGGGGTCGAGAGGATTGAGAGCGAGGCAGGTAGCCGTGCAGGTGCGAGCATAGGCAGGGCCCGCAGCCCACAGGCTGCTGCTGGGTTGATATGGCCCAGGCGCTCTTGACAGAAGTAGGTCTTAATTTGGGTATGCTCGGGGGACCGGTGACATAACCGTGACGAGTGCGTTTGAACCGAATTTATACGCGTCTGGACGCAGCGGGTGGAGGGAGGTGGCGCGATGTCTCGGAAGGCAGGATTAGAGCTTGAGTGATCGGGGCTGTCCGGTGAGCTCCTCTTGATACTGTAGGTAAACATGCGATGGGCAGGGGGTCAGTGTAGGGTAGGGCAGAGCTTGCGTGCGGGTAGGTCGAGGCGGGTAGGTAATGGGTTAGTGGTGAACGAGGGCCGTGACGCTCGAATGCACCACATGTGCATGGACCCTTAAGGGTAGAAGCAGGCTGAGCAGGTAGACGGAATGCAGGGGAGGCGAGCTGAGCAGGGCCAGGGAGGACTTGAATGTGTCTGTGGAGGCGCGTCCTGATGCACAAGGATGGCCGTACGGCGGATTCCGAGGAAGGGAGGTAGATATGGAAGGGATTGGTGGGTCCTTGCAACGCTGGTGATGCAGGGGTATGAAGGCATCGAAGAGGGTAGGGGCGGCACCGGTGGGGAACGGCTTCGGGCGCGGCGCCATGTATGAAGATGCGATGACAACAGCAGGACTTGCCTCCAGAGGGGGAGGGCACTGTACTCGCAGGGGCCGTGCAGCGTAGTCAGAGGGGGAGGGGTGGCGCGAGGGAGCCACGTGCTGGGCGTACACCTACACACCAACACCCCAGGCTACGTGACTGGCTTGTGGTCGTCAAGGCACTGATGTGGAGCTGAGCAGCGCCGACAAGGCGACAATCTGCACAGGTGCACGCATGCTGCACAGTACTGCCCAGCATCAAGCGCATACGGATTGCACCAAGTGTACAGTTGTGACAGCACGGACGGAGCGGCACGTGAACAACTTTTGCCAGGTTTTTGCGGCGCTGCGCTGCTGTCAGTCCTGAGTTGCCGCTCTTGTGGCAGAGGTGTCACTGAGCGTGGGAGGCGAGGGCATGAAGCGGAGGGTGTGAAGGGCAATTTGCGCCCGAGCCTGGATAGCTGGCTAGGAAGGGACGAGGAGGGCCACGCCGCGGGCCGCGTGCAGGCGGGCGCGGCCGGGTTGCACTTCGCACGAAGGCCGGGCAGCTGTCTTTCCTTCCTGGCAATGCCTTAAAACCCTCACGCCTGTTCTTTCTTGTGTAAACACGAGCGAGTGCGCATGTGCTGCGTCGACGTGGGGAAGGCGGACCGCCACCCTCCGCGATTCCAAGTTTGCCGCCAGCCGCCGCAGGGCCTTGAGAACCGCATGAGGTGACAACCATTTTGTTGATACGTGGGGTTACTTGGAGCTGGCTGCACCTCTATCGGTGCGGAGCGGCATGTCGCGGAGGCGCGAGATCCACGGCGTCATCCGTAAGAGTGGTAAGTAAGAGACGACCAGGCCGTGCCGCTGTGCGCTTTCTCACTAGTTATCAGTACAGTGAAAAGGGGTCACACAATACACTCTAAGGCGCCGTGGACATCACTTGCGCGTGCACATGCACATTTAGGTGAAGTTCTAGCACTTCCTCAATCCCAGACAAGGCTTGTCCCATGCGCCCTGACCAGCTATCATCATGATTAGCTTGGTGGTAGCGCTGGTCGTAGGCCTCGCACAGGCCTCGCAGTCGCAGTCTCTGGCGGGCGCCTCGGGGGAGCCATCGCTCCAAGAGCAGTGGCGACAGCTGCTTCCTCATCAGCTTGAGGCACGAAGAGAGCTTCTTGAGGCGCATAGTCAGGATGGCGGAGGGCGGAGCTTGCTGCAAACGGTGAGCAGAGTAATCGCCAGCATGCACTCGCGCCCCACTCCCGCAGCCCCCCGTTGTGTGGATGAAGTATAGGATACTACGTGGTAAATCGCTGAGTCGATGACTACCCGAAGTCTGACGCTTGAAAGACCCAGAAGGGCGAAGCATGCTCGCCCACGCCGTGGACACCTTGCTTGGCGCTTTGTGCGTCCGGTAGACGCTCGCTCGATATAGTAGTGACGGCGTCTGATGAGGGCCGGCAAGTCGTCGCGGGGGCCGAAGCGTTCCGCATGCAGTGCCGACTGTCGCTCCCTGAAGAGCTAGGGCCGCGTGACTGCTCGTCAAACGCACGATCACACGAGATCATAACACATATCGGACGCTGCGTAGATGAAGATAGCCCGCCGTGCTCACACTTGGCGGATTCACATCCATCCACCCGGAGGCGTGCCAGCCCCCGCCCCGGCTTCAGCTTTACTATGCCTACGCTTGTGGTGACCTCTTGATGCGCATCTGTCGAGTCCCGTCGAGCCCACCACCTGAAACCCCCACCCCTACCCCCCGAGCCTCCATGACCTACAGCGGGCCCACGCCATCCTCAGCAGCCGCCTCCTAACACTCACGTTAACTAAGCACAATCATGCATGCGCTATGCCCTTTCGCAGAGCTTGTCCCCCTTGGATCTCCCTACGGACCTGCGCTGGAGCGCGCCCAACGCCAAGATGCTTATCGTCATTATCAATATGTGTAACAAAGGGGGCGGAGCGGCAACAGGACCTGAGGTGAGGCATACATACTAATAATAATACATAGATATATATATATATATATAAGCAGGCCTCTAGGGGATTCGAACCCCGTCCACAAGGGACCCGGTCCACTCCAGACAGGAGGCCAGACAGACAGGACACACGCCACACGCAGACTCCACGCCAACACCGGCCAACACGGACAACCTTACATGGCAGCTGCGCACAGCCGCCTGCTCGCCTCCTCACGCCGCTCCGCCTGCGCCTGCCCTCACTCCTCACTCCTCACTCCTCCGACTCCGACTCCGCCTCCGTGGACTCCGCCTCCCCCTCCGACTCCGCCTCCACCCGGTCCCGCTTCTTCTCCCACTCCCCCACCTTCTTCAGGCAGCTCCCCTCCTCGTTGACCACGCCCATGTAGACGCCCTTGCGCCTGCCGCGGCCTTGGCCCGCTCCCTTTCCTTGAACGCCCTGCTGGCTTTGGTGGCCGCGGACACTTCATTCATGTTTGCTAACTAGGCAGGCTCTACAGCAGAGGGGGAGGAGTGGACGGCGAAGTGGGGATTTTGGGTCCGGGGGAGCCAAGATAGAGCGCGCGAGAGCAGTATCGGCCTACCTCATCCCGTCCCGTGACCCCCGGAGGACGTGAGTGGCAGGCGTGGAATGAAGCTGCCATGGCATTCTGTGCTTGGGTCACAGGGACCCCACCGCTGCCAGTCCTCATGGACCTCGGGGTTACCTCTCGCCCTCGGGCAGAGCTCCATGCGGGCGGCTGCTTGGCTTGAAGCCCCAATGCACATCCGTCTCCGAGCTGACCATGGGCCAGCTCCTCCCATCTGATTCTCGGCAGCGCCGATGCCACACTCCGACCCCCACCTGTGTTTGTGTCCAAATCACCTGCAACGGATCGGTACCGTAATTGCCTCGCGCCCCCTTTCCTGTCCCACAGGGCGTGTGGAATCTGCTCAAGGGGGACAACGCCAACCTAGCTGGGTACTATGAGACATGCTCGTACGGCAGGCAGAAGATCGATTTTGACAACACGGTAGTCATCGGGCCGCTCAACATGCCGTGCAACGGCATTGGCAGCCCGATCATGGGCTCAGTGCCTTGGACCGTGACCAGCTGTCGCGGCCAAAACCCGTACGGCTGGTTTTACTGGGCCGAGCAAACCGTCGCGGCGGCGCCGTACAATGTGAGCTGGCATGGGGAATGCAGGCACCGGACGACTCAGGGGTGGTGGCGAGCAGCTGGCAGAGCTGCTATGGCGAGGCTAGCAGCTGCCATGGCATGGAGGGGGAGCCGGGTCAGGCACTTGGGACCCGCGCCGTGCAAGCCCTGCGTATGCCGCCCGCTCGGCGTCGATTCCTTGCCCCGTGGACCCTGCATCTTGCCGCGCCCCACCGTAGATTGACCTGTCCCGCTTCAACCACCGAGTCATGATCATGCCCCGCCTGCACCAAGTCTTCATGGTGGGCTGGAGACGGGCCCAAAGGGTTGGGCATTGCGAAGTGTGAGGACTTCGAACGGCTGCCCGGACCCGTGAAACTCTTGGGCTTGGAGGACGGAGCTTGGGCTCACGTATATCCTGACAGTGTAGGGGCCAGCGATGCATCCCGTTTGGGCTTAGCTTGCTCGCCCCATGGTTGCCATGCCACGCGCAGCCCCGCCCCTGACCCCCACGAGCCTCACCTCACCCTCCACCCCAAGGACTCCCTGGCGTCGGCGCGACCCCGCCCAGCAACAAACACCCTCCACCCCCTCCCGCTGCCCGCCCTGCACCCCGCTTCCACACCCTGCAGGAGAAGGACTGCGACTGGGCTGGCATCAGCACCACAGGGCCCATCAACCCGGAGCCCACCAAGCCCAACAACTACAAGTACAGCTACACGTGGCTGGCGGGAGACACGTGGTCCTCGCCCTGGCTGTGGTTCCACGAGCTGGGTCACGCCGTGTGGCTGTCGCACGCCAACACGCCCAACCAGGTGGGGAGCGCGGCGCGCGCGTGGGTGGCGCTAGGAAGTTTGGAGCGGACTCGGCTTCGTGACCGAGGGGGCAGCATGGGAAGGACTGGTACAGGGGTACAGGGGGAGGGTTCCCAACGCGGTTCCTGTGCGCTGCAGTTGAGGCTAGGTTTGGCTCGGCGGACAGCAGCCCCTACGGTCTCTGGCTCGTGGCTCGACTGACGAACTGAACACGAATCTGCCCCTCGCGTGCTGTACGGCATCCGCAGGAGTACGGTGATATCGCCAGCGCCATGGGCGGCGTTCGCGGCTACGGCCTGCGTTGCTACAACGCGCCTCAGATCTGGCAGCTGGGCTGGGGCTCGCCCTTCGTGCTGCTAACGCGCATGGACCTGACCCCGGGTCAGACTGAGCTCAAGTGGATCCCGACGGTGGCCTCCGACCCAGATCACTCGATCCGGATCAACCTGGCGCAGGTGCGCGCGCGTGGGAGAGGGCGGGAGCGGTGCAGGCAGGCGGGGAGGGGACGAGGGGCGGGCTGAGGCAGAAGGAGAGCCGCAGCTGTGAGCGGTCCGGTACCGTTTTCTTCATTTCGCTCCAGCCCCTGTGCCTACTGTTTTCTGACCTGCCTGCCCTTGCTGGCCTTGTGATTCCCCCCCCCCTGACAGGACGCCTTCAACCCTAAGGACCCATCGGGGGTGCCCACCTCCTGCCTCAGCCAGTACTGGGTGTCGTACCGCACATCCTCAAGTAAGGCGATCGGGAACGGGAGTGTGCAGCAAGCTGCACGAGCTGTGCCGGGATTGTTGGGCACCTTACCACTCCTCGACTCCGTCCCAACCCAGCCGTGCAGCCTTCCCTCTGCGGCGTCACCGCCCGCCCACCTCCCCCCTCCCCACCCCACCCACGTGGCGCACGTGCCACCCGCAGGCGTGTACGACATGCCCTGGAGGGACATGGGCAGCGGCTTGGCGCTCGTCCACCGCTGGGACGCCGGCTCCTTCTCGGCCCTCATCAAGCCCCTGCTGCTGGCGCAGCTCAAGGTACCCAACGCCAAGGCGCCGTACGACACGCAGGTCACGAGCTGGGAGGCGCCCGGCTGCCGCCTGGTCATCACAGCCATGGACATGTGGGATGGTGAGTCAGCGCCAGCGCGATTACGTAATGCGGGGCGCGAGAGTACTTTGCGCTGGACTTTTGGGATGCGCACACGAGGGCAGGCACCGCCGCGAGGGCAAGCGACGCGGGCAGAGGCAGGGAGGCACGGAAGGCGGTCTGACATGTGTGTCTTTTTCCTCCCCGCAGGCTACGCCCTGATTGGCGTCTGCGTCAAGACCAGCGATGACGACTTTGAGTTCAACTGCGGCGACGGTCTGGACGATGACTGCGACGGGTGAGCTGGGGCGAGGGGGCCTGCGCGGGCTTTTGTCCGCGGCGGCGTGGTGTGCAGGCTGAAGGCGATGGGCAGAGGTGTGTAGGTGATATGATGGTGGGCGGGGGCACAGTTACGTCCTCGAGCCCGCACGGACTTATCCTCTCTTGCCCTGCCTGCATCCCTTCCGCCCCTCCGCCCAGCCTGATCGACATGCGAGACCCAGACTGCCTGCGGCCGCCCGGCAAGACGCCCCAGCGCACCACACGCCCACCCCCGCCGCCCAAGAAGGCCGACGAGGGCGACGAAGACGGGCCGTACTGGATCTCGGCGCCGGGCCTCATCTACGAGGGGCTGCTGCACGTGAGTACGGCGTACTGCGTACGGCACTCGTCACGACGCGCACACAGCACAGCACGCGCGTACCTGTGCCGTGCTGCGCCGCCCGTGCGCACCCGCTGCCTCGGCCTTCCTCACCGCCCTTACCCGTTACCTCAACCTCCGCACACACACACCTCCCAAACACACGCAGCTCATGTTCGGTGACAACACTTCCAAGAAGGGCTCCCCACCGCCCGCCGAGCCGACCGTCAGCACCCGCGCGAAGAGCCCCAAGCCCTCGGGCTCCACGGTGGCAGGACGCAACGCCGACGAAGCGCCAGACAAGTCGCCCCCGCCGCCGCCGCCCAAGAATGTCAAGCCGTCTCCAAAGATCCGGCCCTCGCG
Organism: Edaphochlamys debaryana; assembly: GCA_016858145.1. NCBI lineage: Eukaryota > Viridiplantae > Chlorophyta > Chlorophyceae > Chlamydomonadales > Edaphochlamys > Edaphochlamys debaryana. Next base: position 255,985 of record JAEHOE010000097.1, on the reverse strand, counting down.
CCGCTCCGCGGTGCGACTCGTCTAGGGCGTGCACATGCGTGCGCTGCGTTGGAAGCGGGTATTTCTACTCGAGCCTCGGCTCGAGTCATTGGGGGGTTGGAGCCAGCTGCAATCAGCTGGCCGGATTGATGATGCGCTCGATACGGCCTACGGGGGCGCAAGCCGCCGGGGCCTCTTGACAACACGCTGGAACGCTGGAAACGAGCAGGGGGCGGATGGCCCTGACCTCGAGCTCGCGTCACATTCTTCTTCGGGGAGCTCCCTGAGAGCCCGGCAAACGGGCCGCGAGATCTTCTTCTGCAACCTTGCGACTGCGCCGCTGGCGCGCTGAAACCAATCGCTGTGACTAACAGCGTGAGTCATACGTGTACTGCAGCTGTGCCACGAGTGGGGATGGGGGCGGGGCCGGGCGGGGCAACTGTATGTACTATTGGGCGGGCGGCGCTTGGCCACGATACGCAGGGGGCCAGCGTCTGAGTTGCCTTTCTTTTTTGTGTTCTAACAAGGGTGGGCGGCGGTGGTGCCAACGGCTCGTGCTCCGGGGGGGTCTGTCGTTGCTTTGTGAGGTCCCGTGCCTGCGGCCGTTGCCCGCACGGACACTAGCAGCGGCGGTGACTGCCGGGGCGAGAGGCGAGCGGCCCACGGGAATTCATGGCAAGGGAGGGCTTTGCATGCTTAACGGGCAACTTGGCATGCGCGGTCAGACCGGCGTAGCCTTCGTGCGGCGCTGTGCGGCGTACCTGTCCGTACGTAACCGTGCGGCAGGAGACGGCGTCCAGCGATGCGGTACAACGGCAGTTGGTTGGCCCGCATCAAGCATACGCCCATGCAGCGGAGGTTGGTTACCTAATTGCTCCTCCAAGGAGGACGTTTTAGCGCGGTGGTGGTTTGCGGTTGGCAGTGGTTGGCTGGTACCGACTGTTGGGGGTTGGTGGTTAGCCGCAGAGGTTAAGTGGGCTAGCGCAGGGGAACAAATGACGCGTACATAGGCGGCTGCGGTGCTCACGCGTACCGTACTGGAAACCGTTTGGGGCTTGGAATCCGGGTTGATGCGCAGCGCTGCGGTCAGGGGCATGTGAGTGCGCTCCACGAAATAATGGAGTGGTGGCGTTGGCTGGGGATGTGGACGGTGGCGCAGGAGCACAAGTGTGCGGGTTCATGCGCGTTTACTGTCTTACCTAGCAGCCGCTAAGAGCAAGGAGTCGTGTAGTGCGTGTACCACTGATGGACTGAGCGCAGCCGCTGACCACCGTGGGCGAAGGCAGGCGTACAAATGCTGTTGCTGGTCCCTGGTGCGCGCGTCGTGTGGCGAAGCGAGTCTGGCTGTTAGTGACATATAACAGAGGCCTCCTGTAGCTGGCCTTGACTAGAGCTGCGGGCTGTCGTGTGTGCCGGGCCGTGGGGTCGGCACGCGCGTTGGGACCACAGCTAGCTTAACGCCGTGTGGGATTACCTAGGCGCTGTGAAGCGCTGCTTTTTGTAGAACGGGGTGGGGGCTAGACACATATGAGGAGAGTGCTATGTGGACGTGTGGCGACGGGGCATGGGAGAGGCGCGCCGCGGAGACGTGGAGAGACGTCGGGTGAAGAGCACGGGGGTATTCCACTTTGTAACCGTGATCTGCCATCCGCCGGGCCCTTTCCACCTTTCCAGTCGCCCGGGGTCGGCGGGCATAGCCCCCGCGCAGCACACAAGCAACAAGGCTATCTAGCACTACACGGAGCGGTACGCGCAGAAGATGTAGTCGGTGATGCGGCTGATAGCGGCTATGCTAGAGTAACCGGCATGCTGTTGCTGTTGACGACGTAGAGCTGCGCCGGTTACCCCTAGCAGGCTGATACAGGCCGTCGCCCGGGGTCGCGCACGGCCAGAGCAGGGGCAGGGGCAGGGCACTCATGGCTGGGGTTAAGGAGGGGTACAGCTGGGGCTTTAGCGGCCTAGCTGGGAAGGCGGGCATAGCCCCAGCGCAGCACACAAGTTTGAGCCCTAGTTGGGGAAGGGCCCTGCGTAGAGTCGTGGGCCCGTGCTGTGTGGGGGCGTTAAGGTTCGCGTGCGTGTGAGCAGCTAGCTGCCGTGGTCGCCGTAGTGCGAGACTGCGAGTGCAGCAGTGGCATGACCAGCCCACGGCTCTAACCGGGCCTACCGGAGGCTGCTAGCTGTGTCGGGGCCCTCCCGTCTGGGGGTAGGCAGCCCCACCACTACTCCCCACCCTGGGCCCTCTTGGGCTCTTCACAAGACTGCGGCTACAGCTGTTGGCTGCAGATTGGTTACCCGTTAAGACTCGGCTAGGTTCCCTCCATGGCTGCGTACCTCGCTACATTGCATGGCGACACCTGCGGGCCTCGGCGCAGGGCCTCCGCGGCGTTCGCAGGACACGGCTGGACGAGCAAACTAGGCGAGTAAACTACAGGTGAATGGCCACCGTGGCCGGTATCCACATGACTGCAGCATGGTGCCAAGGCGGCTTCCCCTGCAACAGCCGAGCTAAGCCGAGCTAGGTCCCTGTGGGCCCGAACGACATCAATCTCAACCGCTGACCATATCCTATCCACAGTGCGGTATACCCCGAGTGAACGATGCACCCCCTCTCTGGCGGCTTGCACCTCCAGCGCGATGAACGACAAGGACTTTAGTAGGCATGCACACCCCGACAACAAGCCCGGCGGGCTAACCACCGCGCCCGAGACTCCCCGGCTCATGCGAGCAGCCCTTCACACCCCGACAACCACAGTTACACCTAGACACGCGCACAGCTCACGGAAGCCCGCCGAAACCACGATACAGCCACCGCATTGCACGTGTCGTATTGCAGGTAAGCCGGCGCACCCACTCGTGGGCTCCATCACAAGCAACCAACACTGGCCCGACACTGTGCCTCGCCCCACCTCACAAAACGTATGCACGATTGCACGGCCATCTTGCAGCCGAAACAGACTCACCTTCCAGCCCCCCGGCCTCCGTGAAACGCGCAGCTCCCCGAGCGCGCGGCCTGACCGGGTCCCACGCAGTCCGTCAGAGGAGCCCCGCCGAAAGTGGCGCAGCGCAGACGATGAGCGGAGGCGGGCAGCCCGACACAGGACGCCCCGCGGCTTTTATAGATGCGGGGCGGGTCCATACACCAAATGCACGCAATGAAACACGGACAAGGGTCGAGCCCCTATTGCCATTACTACGGCCTCGCCGTATCAAGAGCAGCCTTCATAAAGACGGACGCAAGATTAGACTGACTGAGATTCCACCCTCCCCCCATGCCAGCAAAACTCACTGCCCAACATCGGGCTTCGGTAGACGCCCGACAATCCATTGCATGATACCAGGATATCAATTCCAAGTGTACAACAGCTGGGCCGAGGAAGGCGCCACAGAAGAAAGCCCAACTAGAAGTAGTAAGCACCGAGCACGGAAACAGCCGTCGCGCCATCCACCCCACCTCATCTGACAAGCCATCAGACGACCTGTGTTAGGTCGCCCTGTCCCTCCACCCCCGCGCTGCCATGCACATCCAAGTGCGATAGCCCAATGTTCTTCAACACCCTCCGCACACATTCTTCTCAAGCTCCAAATTTGCATATCTCTCCGAAGAAACGGTCCCCAGCCCAACATGCGATCACAAACACCACCGGCCGTCGCGTACAGAAGCGCCTTGCGCCACCCGTCCACCCCTCCGCCGCTCTTCCCACCAACATATCCGCCGGCCCGGCCAAGTGCTTGCCATCGAGTAGCACCAAAATGCGATCCTAGCAGACCCACACAAGCCCAATAGCAGTATCCTCCGTTCCTCCACCACCCTCACCACCCTGCAAGCATCAACGCTCGCCCCCCTCTGCCCCAGCGCCCCTTCGCTATCCTGCATCGCAACCGTCCCAAACCACAAACCCACAACTGGTACCGGCACGCGAAACCCCACAGGGATAAAGACGCGCGTGCCTGCTGCATTGTATGTTGTTGTGGCGGGCCCTGCCCCACAGCCCCGAGCCACGACAGCCAGCGGCCCCTGCCTCAGCGCCAACGGGCCCCGCCCGCGACCAAAGCTCCCCAACCCAGGCACCAGCCTCCTCGTGGCCGCGCACCCCAATCCCACGCCCTCCTTGTTTTTTGAAGCGGTAGCCTCAGGCCCCGCCGCTTGCAGCAGTGCTCCCCAGGCAAGGCCACAGGTCGTCGTTGCACACTTGCACACGTCAGGCGGCGTCCGTTCGTGCGGTACATATCGTATGTTCTGCCCTACGCGCGTCAGCGCGCCGCGCTCAAGTAAAGGAAGCGCGATCAACCACCCTGGCAGCATCTGCCACCGTGGCGCTCCGTCAAAACCCGCCGCGCCACAGTCCCTGGACTTAGTGCGGCTCCTGCGCCAGGGCCGCCGCCAGCACGTGGGAGGAGTTGGTGCTGCGACCCGCGGTGAAGGTGAACTCGTCGGTCTCAGCATTTCTGCAAGGCAGACAGCAGCGGGTGAGCTTGGTCCTTCTTGCAGCGAGCCTAGTACTCTATTACAAGCAGATACGGAGTTTCATTGATTCGGTTCAGCTTCATTCAGGCAGCAAGCCCACTAGGAATGGAGGTTCCATTTACAATTACGAGACCAGCGGTGACGGTGGCTCGAACCCATGCAGCGAGACGGGGAACGCAGGTGCTTACGCTCGCGCTCTGCTCCCTGCAGCCCTCACCTGGGGCCCCAGTCCGTGTCCCAACTGGCCTTGGAGAAGTCCAGGCTCGCCTGCCGCGCCTCGTGCACAGTGGGCAGCGGCGCCGTTGCCACACCCGGCTGCTGCTGCTGCTGCGCCGCCAGCCACTGCGGCCGCCGGCCGCTGCTGCCGTCCGTCGACGCCAGGGCCGTCAGCGCCGCCGCCAGCGCCGCCTGATCTGGCAGGACCTGCAGCCGCCCCGATGCGTCGACGGAGCCGCCTGCCGCCACCACCGCCGCCGCTAGGGAAGGCATCAGGCCCCCGTCGGGCCCGAACGCGGCGGGGCCCAGGCCCAGGCCCAGGCCCAGCGCGAGGGACAGGCTGGGCCTCTCCTCGCTGTGCACGTCGCTGTGGGAGGCGGCGCCTCCGCCGCTGCCGTTGCCGCTGTTGACGGCGCTGGAGGAGCCGGCGGCGCCGCTGCCGCTTCGGCCCGCGGCGCTAGTGCGGGGGTGGTTCTCGGCGAGGAGCCGGAGGAAGGCCTGCTGGGCGGCCGCTGCTGCAGCGGCGGCGGAGGTGGAGGCGGGCTGCGCTTGGCCGTAGGGGCCGGTGGGCAGGGCGCCACTGCCGGTTGAGTTGCGGCTGTCGGGAAGGTTCGGGGCGTCCTGACGGCGCCACTGCTTGGGGCCCTGCGCTCCGGAACCGGTTTCAGATCCAGATTTCCTCGCGAACGCCGGAGTCGGGTTGAATCCAGATGTAGATCCGGACGGTAACCCCGGACCAGGCGACGCGGTGTAGCCGTACTGCGGCCGCCTGTACTGCGCGTGCGGTTGCTGTACGGCAGACTCCGGGCTGGATCGGTCGTTGTCGCTGACCGCGATCGCAACGTTGCTGCTACCGTTGCGGCCGTGGCGACTCAGCGCAAGCCCGAAGCTCCTGGCGGTCGCAAAGGGCGTGTGGACTGGAGAGAGCATCTCCAGGGCATCACTCCGAATCGTACTGAGGGAGGACGTATCCGCATGGAACAGCCGCACGGGCGGCGGCGGCGGCGCAAACATCCCGGCAGCCGCCGACCCCAGCTGGCTGACCCCGCCAGCCTCCGCCGTCGAGGACGAGCCCGGAGCGACCGCCGCCGCCGCCGCCGTCGCCGCTGCCGTCGCCGCCGTCGAGCCCGAGCCCGCCACCGCCAGCATGGACGCAGCGGAAGTCCTGGCGGCGCCGGTGGCGGCGGCGGCGTTGGGCGGCTGGCCTGGGAGCCCGACGGAGGTGGCGCGGTTGCCCAGCAGCGTGGCCGCCAGGTGGCCCGATGTGAAGGTCATGGACGTGTCCATCCGCGCCAGCGTTCCTGCGGGGGGGACCAAGGCGTGTTCCGTGCGGTGATAAGGCGGGCCCGGGCAGCGTTGCCGCACACATCAGAGGTCACCCACAACAAGCGGTGAATAGATCAGGCACACATTCTGAGTCACCAACAGCACCTGCGTGGAACTACGTGAATTGAGCCAACACCCCATGGGCTCATGCCCCAAGCGCGCTAAATGCTCTCGACACAGCCGCCGGCCCCGGCCCCGAGCCCGCGCACCCACCGGTGATCTGTGACGCAACCGACTCAGTGCCCGTGTTGAGGCGGCTGAGGGAGCTGGCGGTGATGGTGGCGGCCGCCAGGTTGCCGCCCACGGCGCGCTTGAAGGTGCGCACGGCCCCCTGGTGCCGCAGCGCGGCGGTGAGGTGGGCGTCGAAGAGCGAGGCCAGGCCCGTGTGGGTGGACCAACTGCCGTCCTCGCTCAGGCCCTGGTGGGGCTGCGGGGCGGGGCCGTGCGGGGCAGGGTGGGGCAGGGCGGAGCGGGGCTTAGACAGGTGCGGAGCAAAGTTTCTGGGCGAGGCTAGCGGGATGTGGAGGACAGTTTGCTTGCACTGCCGGTCCCCATTCCCATGCCCATGCCCATGCCCACCCACGGCCCCGCACCCACCTCGCCGGTGGGCCCAGAGGCCGCGTGCAGCTGCAGCCTCGACAGCACGTCGCGCATACTGCCGCTGCCCGTGGCCAGTTTCACGAGGGACGTGGCGGAGGCGTTGCGGGCCCCCAGCGACGTCTGCCGCGACAGCCCCCCGACGGCGACGAACGGCATGAGCCGCGGCGAGGTGCACAGCGCCGCACCCCCAACACCGGGAGACCCCGCGCCGCCGCCCGTAACTCCGCCGCTGCCGCTGTTGCTGCCGTTCTGAGCGCGGCTGCCGGCCGCGGCTGCCTGGATCAAACGCGCCGCCGCTGCCGCCGCCACCGCCGCCATGGCCGCGCTGCCGTGTGTGTCCCAGCTCCGCCGCCGCGCGACTGCGTCGTGGACGAGCATCAGCGGAGCGCTGGCGGCGCAGGGACCAGCCCGCGGCGACGTCGACGCCGTGGGTGACGTCACACCCGCCGCGCCGCCAGCCGCCGCCACCGACGCTGGCGGCTGGCGCGGGCCGCGGATGTGGTGCAGCGGCGGCGGAACGCGACCGTGGCCGGGAGCCGCGTCAGCGGCGAAGCTCTGCGGGCCCGCCAGCGCCGCCACCATGTTACTAACGTTCACGTCGCGCCGGCCGGACATGTACGGCAGCTTGCCGGTCGAGCCGTTGGAGCCGTTGCCCGTACCGTTCGTACCAAGCACGAGGTGGTTGTACAAGCTGTTGCCTCCTGCGCCCCCGGCGGTCGCGCCCAGCTGGCTCAGCGTGTTGGCAGAGGAACGGTCGCCTCCAGCCTGCGTCCCACTGAGAATGTCCACGTCTGACCCGTTGGTTACGAGGCGCATGAACAGCTCAAAGACGCGTGCGTCGGCGTCCGTTGGCAGTTGTGCCTGGGCCAAGGGCTCTGACGCAAGCGGGCGGCTGTTCTCGGCGCTGCCGGGCCACTGCTTGCTCGACTGTGGCGTGGGGCGCGAGAAGGTGAAGCCGTTCTCGGTCGACCGACCCGCCCCGCCCCCGCCGGAAGTGCCCGAGGCGCGGGGAGAGCTGCCGAGCGCAGCGGCAACAGCCGCCCGGCCAGCGCCGCCCCCACTGCTGCCATTGGCCAGCGCAATCGCCCCCGCAACCGCCGCCGCATCCGGCCCCGCTTCCGGCCCGCCCGAGCGACTGAGCCGATGCGGCGGCATGCCGTGGGGCCCGCCTGGGGCGGGGCCGGGCCCTGACGGCGGCGGATTGCTGCTGTCACGCCCGGCCGAGTCGGGCCCTGAGCCCACCGCCGCCGACGTCGTCCCTGTGGCTATGTGACCTTGGTCCCCGCTCTCTGGGGGCAGGTCCCCGCTTTCGATCCGCTCCAGACGCTGCCCCGCCAGTAGGGCTGCCGACGCCGGCAAGACAAAGCCCGCCGGCGGCGCCGCCGACCCTGACCCCGAGACCGCCGCCGAGTTGGGCCCCGACCCAGATCCGGTCTGTGGGCCCGATACCGAGCCGCCGGCGGAGACGGCCGCCAGGCCCACCTCATCCGCTGCTCTCAGTAAGGACCCGAAGAGGATCAACGCGTCCAGCGACGCCCGGCCTCGCAGCAGGTACGCGGGCCGACCTGCGAGGGACCCGCCGGCCCCCACGCCGGCGGGCTCGCTGAGGAGGGCTAAGGCGCCGCCGCCTCGGAGCGCGAAGGTGGCGCTGGTGTGGGGTGTTGCGTCGCCAGAGGGAGGAGAGCAGGGCTCTGTGCTGCGGAGGGCGCCGAGTAGTGGCCCCACGGCTTCGTCTGAAGGCGGGAGCGCGACGAGGGGCTGCTGGGCAGCCGGACTCGGAACAGCCGGTGCGGCAGCACACACCGCCCCGATGCTGGGCGCTAATACTCCCGCGTGGTGGTGCTGCGACGACGGTAGCGCTGGTAGAGCAGTGGGTGGCGCCCGCGCAGCATTTGTCTCGTCGAGGTGGTGGACCTCCACGCTTTCGGGAGCGACTGGTCCCGCGACCACAGCAGTCGTGTTCGGAACGTTAGGTGCTTCAGTTTCTTCACTGCGGTCCGGGGCGTGTGCGTGCGCGCTCGGGCGTTCGTCTTGATGGGCTCTCTGTGCCCTTTCCAAGGTATCGCCAGGGCTGCCAGCAGACGGCGCTGTCTCTGAGCGTTCAGGCTGGGCCAGCTCACTTCTGCGCTGTGCGACAGCCGAGGCATCTGCTAGTTCAGGGGCGCTCGCCGCCCTGCCTGGCTGTTCCACAGGCCCGCGGAAGCAGGCCAGTAGCCACCTCATAGCTCATAGCGGGCGGAGCATGCTTGGTTGCTCGGGAAAGAAACGGGCGACGGCAACGGCTTGAGCATTCTTGTGAGTGGTTCAAGCTGTCACATGTAAGTATCCAGGCTGTGTGTGCTGTTTGCCTGATGTCACTAGCCGGGATGGACCTGTTTTGGTATGTCATGAATGCGGACTCAGCGTTTCACAGCTTGTTAGACGTGCGAAGGAAACCTGGACACAAACACCTGTCCGTTTCGGCCATGACGAAGAACTGGCTCCTCCAGACACAGGAGCCCAGATCATCTGGGCCAGATGGCATGCAGAAACATGTTTGGCACGCTCCGCCCCCGCTCGTGTGCGTGACGAGCTACCCTGTCGTGCTGGCCTTCAAGGCAAACTATGGGCTCCATGCTTGTGCGTGTCTCCCCGTGTCGGGGACGTGCACGCCCCGCCTCGCCTCAGCTTTGCAAGCTGGCCTCCCCTGGTCCAGCCCTCTCCAGCACCCAATCCACGAGGTCTGTCAAGTTAGCAAGCAGCCAAGCACATGGGTGACGCCTTACATCCCCTTCTACGCCACTGCCCCTAGCCTTCTCTTGGCCACGGTGGCCACGGCCTGACTCCTGAGCCCTCAGCGTCTCCTCAGCGTCAGCCGGCATGCCGAACAAGAAGTGCAGGATGCACCTTCTCAGGCTAATCCGACGTCCCAACGCGGCACAGCTCGCGGAGCAGCACCATCCCCTGCTGCTCCCCATCCTGATTCGTGCTCTATGACAAGCGGGCGCCCCCACGGGGGCAAAAAACAAGGGCTGAGCCCCCCACCCGATCTGCTACGCAACCCATTCCCCTCAACGCAACAGAAGGGCCTCTATGAGATCTTGCAGTCGTGCACAATGTGCATCCTGGTCGAAGACCAGGGGGCCATGTGGTGGACCCACCGCCCTGCGTCCGGGCTCTCATATCCTCTCATGTCAGCTGCCGCAGCCCCTGATGGCGTCCGCACTCGTCAAGCGGCGGCGTCACGACCCTTCCACTCATTGCTACTCCTGCAATGCCAGCCTGCCATAGTGCCGGTTGTTCCATCGTCAACAAGCGTCCGCCGTTCCGCCTCGCCCCTCCCACCCTTCGCTTCGTTGTTTTCTTCTACACCCGGTGGGCCGCACATGCCCTCAGGCCCACTCAGGCCGCCGCCGCCAGCCGACTACAGCCTCCCCGCCTCGCCTCCCTCAGATCCTGGCACCCCAACCTGAGCTCCATGCCCCCCAGGGAAGTAAACCTCCTGGAGCACAAAGCCGCGCGGCCGGAAGTTGGGCTGCCGGGAGTTGCCGCCACCGCCGTAGCCGCCCACGTGGCTCCCCCCGTTGGCACCCCGCCGCAGTGCTTGGGCCGTGTGGGCAGCTACGGAGGTGGAAGCCGAGGAGTCGGCAATGGAGGAGAAGCCGCCCACGCTGCTACCGGCTCCGCGGGGCTTGCGGGGCCCGGCGGAGCTCCAGCTGGCGGCGCCAATGTCCCGTGCGTCGGCGCGGGCGGCAGCTGTGGGGGCGGGTGAGTTGCGGGAGGGCAGTCAGGTAAGGAGTTGCGTGAGGACGGAGGGCTTGCTAGGAGGGGCATGAGAGCTTGGTGGGGCTGGGCTGGGGGATGAGGGCTGCAGGCGCTGGGCTTACCGCGCAGACGGCGGTGGTCGAGGCCGGAGTTCGCGGGCTTGGGCGTGGCGGGCTCGGCCGCCGGCTCTGGGTAGCCACTGGCGCCCAGCTGCAGGGGCAGGGAGAGAGTTCAGAGGAGTAGGACGGATGAGGTGAAGCAGAGCCTGGCGGCGGGGGGATCAGCCCATAAACACCGGTGCTCAGGGGACTCCCGTCTGCCTCCAGTCACATTGCGAGCACACACCCTCCAGCACGCACACCTCCACGCCCGCGTGTGTCTCACCCACTGTCCCGTCCGCAGGTGCGTGCCGCTGTGCACCACCCTCTGGCTGGCGACCAGGCTCTTGCGGTCCAGCATCTTGCCCACCGCCGTCGCCACCTTGCCACCGCCGCCTGCTGACGCGGCAGAGTCGCGCAGCTGCATCAGGCCCTGCAGGAAGCTGCTGGGCCCCGCAGGCCGCTCCTCCACCGCCTCATTGTCTTCCTCCTCTTCGTCGGCTGCGACCTGGGCCTGAACAGCGGCAGGCTGGGGAGGGGGCGCGGGCTTGGGCGCAGGCGGGGGCCGGTAGGCAGGGACAAGCGGCTCGTCGTATTCCTCTCCAGTCCAGCGCTCGTGACCGGCCCAGGCGGTGGGCGGTTTGCCCGCGGACGGCGTGGGGCGGAGCGCGGCGGCGGCGGCGGCAGCGATGGCGGCGGCGGCGTTGGACCTGCGCGGCGCGGCCCAGAGAAGGCCGCTGGACCTCCTGGACGCTACGCCACCGCCGCCACCCCCGACGCCTCCGCTAGAGCCTCCGCTGTAGCCGCCGCCGACGCCTCCGCGGTTGCCTCCAATGAAGCATCCGCCGACGCCACCACCCATGCCACCGCCGCCCATGCTGCCGCCGCCCATGCCGCCGCCACCCATGCCGCCGCCGCCCATGCCGCCGCCACCGCCGAGATCGGGGCTGGCGGTGATGATGCCGGAGACGCGGGCCACGGCGGCGGTGGCCGCCGTGGAGACGGTCGCTGCCGCCACGGCGCCGGCGGGGAGGTAGGGGCTGAGCACGGAGGTCCTCCGCGACGGCGGCAGCTGCGACTCCAGCAGGTAAGCCTGCGTGACAGACATACGGCTCTTGCGCTTGTACGGCGTGTACGGCGAGGCGGGCTCCCGCTGAGGAACCACACCCACAAACGCCGCCAGGGGCGGAGACACCATCTCCACCTCTGGCTCGAGTTCGGGGTCTGGCTCGGCCGCGACTCGTCCACCCCGCGCGGGACTCGGGGGTGCGGGGCGCCCGGGCCTGCCGGCCTGGCCGCCGCCTGCGCCAGAGCGCGCCGACGGCGCGCGGCGTGCGCCGGGGCCGTTGGTTCGCGGGTCCCAGGCCGGTCGAGGGCCGGCGGGTGGGCGGGCCTGTCGTGGCGGAGTGGAGGGAGGCACGGGGGCGGAGATGGCCGGCTGCGGCGCGGCCTCCGCTGCCGGCTGGTCCTTGTCGAAGCTCGAATCGCCATCTCGCCGGACGATGGAGGCCGTGCGCTGACTCATCATCTGGTTGCGGTACACGTCGTACGTGGCGGCATTGCGGTTGTAAGTCGCGGGGCTGGTGGGGGCACGGCCACCGGTTAGGCGTGAGCTTGGAGCGCCGGGGGTCGGAGGCATGAGGCTGCTCCGCCTGCGCCCAGCGCGGTCTGCTAGCACACCGCTGATGAGCGAGCTCACGGCCGCCGCGCTGCTGGCGGGTTTAGAGCCGGCGCTCCCAGGTGGGGCTGCAAGTTCTCCGGAGGTAGACACGCCGCGGCTTGACGGGCGCAGCGCCGAGTCAGGGCGTTGGGCCGAGCCGGGGCGGCCAGGCAGCGGTGTGGTTCGACCGGACAAGGAAGCGCGCGGCGAATCGCCGTTGAAGCTGGCGAGGGCACCTGGTGCGGCCCGCGAACGGAAGGATGGGGCTGGAGATGCGCAGCGGGACGCGCCGGGTGTGGACGGTCGCGATGGCTGGTCATGAAGGCCTTTCTCCAGCTGGTACCGTAGCGCCGATGTCACTCCCATCTGTATTAAGTTTTGTGGCGCTGTAGTAAGCAAAGGCGATGGCAGTGGCGCTGTAGTAGGCAAAGGCGATGGCAGCGGAGCGGCCATGGGACCGAAGGCGACGAGGCGTGAAGGCTTACGGGAGCTACCAGCCTGTCACAACAGTTCCTAAGATGAGCACAGAGTTGCGACTGTGCTGCGCTCGTCGTTGTCGCGCTCCGCGGGCGGTCCCGAACAGCAGGGTGCGTTCGCGGGCGCTCGCGAGCACGTAAAGCCCACAGCTCGGACCAGTTACCCAGTAGAACAGAACTATATGCTGTATGAGTTTGGTACAGATGTTTGGCGGGAAGGTGAGCAGGCACCGTGGGGTCGTCAAGTGGTCTGGGGTCGGGAGCTCCACTCAAGCTCCCACTTGCGTATGTGCACTGCGTGTCGAACCTCTGACTTCGTATACAAGCTCCTACCTGATTGGTAGCCACACAGCCACAACGGTAGTGTACAACTCGCCGTACAACTCGGCCCCGACGGGGGAGAACGTCTTTCGAGAGGTTTCGAGTCCCTGGTCCCGGGTCAAGCCTGCCCCGTCTATCTAAGGTTCATGAGTTTGTTGCATCGGCATAGTATCATGCAGCTTATTGTACCGGGTGGTGTGTCAAGTTGTGTGGGGGCGCCGGGGCTGGCCGGGTCCAGCCGGGTGGTGCCCGCGGGTTCCGCGTGCCGGCGATGGGACTTCCCAAGTGCTGTGTGAACGGCATCAAAGCCCATACCCCTAGCCTGCCTCAGACGCACTTCTTTTAATTATGATAGCTTGATAGCAGACCTTTGGGGCGACGGCACAAGCAACCATGAAAGTTGCCCAGTGCTGCATATAGCCCTCGCGAGCTGCCATGGAGAAGGCAAGCAAAGCCAAGACGCTAGCTACGGCCTCAACGCTGCAGAAGGTGAGGCCGGAGTTCAGGCCTCGCATGGGGCATGTCCCGCCTTCAGAGCCCACCGACCTGCATACAAGCTCTGCGTATGCTCAAGATTACGTTCATCTCGCAGGTGGTATGCCCTGCCCCGGAGAGGGACCCTCAGGAGATTCTGAGTTCGGGCTTCAAGCGCGTGGATGAAGCTAAACGATATACCAACAGGCTCGCCAATGGCCATCCCGACTTTGGTAAGCACAGTAGAAGAGCAACAGACGGGCAGCAGAAGAGAGCTGGTGGCGGGGGCTCAGTGTCACCGGTCACGTCGAGGGTGGGACGGGGCCCCCCCGGCGCGCACGCACCCTGTCGCTTGCCGCGATACTCCAGGAGCCCCCAGCTCTCTGTAAACACGTTTTGTTTGCAGCTTAAAAAGCCTCGGTGTCACGCACCGTCTGTGATTGCCAACCCCTCATATTCCAGGTGTCACCCCCGGCTCCCGGGAAGGCTCCTTCACGGAGGAGAAGCGGGAGAAGCGGGAGACCGGGCGGCAGGTGCGACAGGGCCGCCGGACAGCCCATTGCGCTCGGGCCCCAGGGACTAGGGCTCCAAGGTCATGACTAGCACGCTGCTCGGGAGGAGCCTCTGCTAGCAAGGAAGGAAGCAGCGGTCTGCTCATGTGCGGCTTCGGCTCGGGTGGCTGCCAGCAGCACGCTGTCCGGCGCCCTAGCGCGTTCACCGATTGCCACAGCACCCCCAGAAAATCCTTCCCGCCCCGCCCCGTCCGCCGCTCCCCCAACAATTCTGCCCTCCGCCTCCTTAGGTTTTGGACAAGATGTTTGGGCACCTCCGGCCGCACCACATAACCGTGCCCACCGCCGGAATGAAAGTCGAGGAGTCGGACCTGGAGAACGGACTGGTGGGGCGCGTTAGGGCGGCAGGGTGGCGGGTCAGGGGCCTCAGAGGGGTACACTGGGGGATGATGCACGGTCTGAGACCTGAACTCTCACGGCTCCCGTCCCCGCGCATGCACCACACGGCTCATCGGCTCCTCAGTCTTTCATCACTGCGCCGCTCGCTCCGCCCACCCGCCCACCCACCGCCCGCAGAGCAACCAGGCAGCCAATGCGGCCTTCTACCGGCCCTCAATCACGGCGGCGCTGCAGGCGCTCTCGCCAGACCCCCCCACGGTGCCCAGCCGGGGGGACAACACGTCGTCGGGGGGCGTGGCGCCGCCGCCGCGGGGATCCCTGTCGGGTTGCCCGCTCCCACTACACGGCAGACGTGAGAGCACGGGGGGCTAGCAACGGGGTGGCAAAGTGCTGACCTGTGCTGCGATGCCAGCGGGCGGCGGCGTGGCATGGTGTCCTCGCTCATGCTTTGCCCACGGTGCATGCGCTCCTGCCAGTCCTGCCGGCATGCCTCTCCTCACCTACCCGTCCTGCCTTGTCCCCCACTGTCCCCGCCTTCTTCCCGCAGTGGCGGCCGCCGCGGCTCGCCCCGACGGCCACGCGGAGTCCAGCGATGCGGAGCACTTGGGGTCGGGGTCGGGGGCCGGCGACGATGACCGCATGCGGCCCTCCTCCTCCGCCTCCCAGAACGGCCGCTTCAGCAGCCCCCGCCTCGGGCGGGCCTGGGCCACGGGCGGCGCGGGGCCCGCCGCGGGCAGCCCTGGCAGCGTCACAGGCGGCGGCTCCTTCAGCGGCCCTCTGCTGACTGTGCGTCCGGACCCCGGCAGTCCCATGCGGCAGGGCATGGGGCCAGGGGGCGAGCGGCAGGGCAGCGCGTGGCCTGGCGGCTGGGGCCTGCCGGGCGTGAACCGGACGTCGGGGGCGGCGGTGGGCGACGGCGCAGGGCACTCGCCCACGCGCGGCCCTGGCGGCGGCGGCAGCGGCGGCGGCGGGGAGGACATGCCGCGGCTGCCGGCGGCGGCGATGACGGGGCACACGCCGCGGGGCAACCGGCGGGCGTCTGTCGGTGGTGATGTCACTGGCCTGCCCATGATCGCCGCCAGCGCCGGCAGCATGACCAGCTCCGCCGCCGCCTCGGCCGCCGCTGCCGCCTCCGTCAACGCGGCCTTGGGCGCCGGCAACTCGCCTGGCGCCGCCAGCGGCCCCGGCAAGCCCGGCGTCGGCGGCAGCGGCAGGACTCGCCGATCCTCCATGGTCGCAGGGCTAGGGAACTACGGCTGCGGCGCTGGCGCTGGCGTGGGCCCGTCGCAGGCGCCCACGCCGCCGTCGGGCCTGCCGCCGCACCTGCAGGCCGGCGGCGGCTACGAGCGGCGGTCCATGCCGGGCAACGGAATGTTCGGAGCGGGCGGTCCCAACGTCAGCCTCAGCGGCGGCTCCTTCACAGGCAGCCCGGGCGGGCCGCAGCTGACGCGACGGCCCAGCGACTCGGGAAACCCTGGCATCGGGGGTGGCGGCGGCGGCGGCGGCGTTGGCGGCAGCGGTACCACCGCCTCTGGCGTCGCGCCCGGCGGCAGCCAGGCCTCCCGCTTGGGCCTGCGCAGCTCCGCGCCGCAGGAGGTGCTCGCCGGCTCGCTGGCCGGCGCCGGCCCCGGTGCCGTACGGCACGCCAGCCCTGCCGTACGCTCGTCCTTCAGCGGCGTGCCGGGCGGCGGCGGCGGCGTGCTGGACTCCGGGCTGCTTGCCCAGCTGGCGGACCTACATGCGGGCAGCGCTAGCTCCATCAGTTTGGGCTCGGGCCGGCCGCTCAACGGTTTTGACAGCTTGGCCGGAACGGGCTTGGGCGACGCTATCTCTCAGCTGCGAAACATCCGAGAGAGGGGCAGCATAACTGTGCCCAAGGAGAAGCCGCGCAAGAGCGATAAGGAGCAAAAGGTGGAGGCCGGTGAGTGTCGGCTGGCGGGGACGCGTCCCATGAGTCCCGTGGGTGGGTGCAGACTGGGATGCTGCTAGGCGGCGCTGCAAGCCTTCTGACGTGTGAGTGTGTGTGCACACGTGTGGCTGAGTACCGGTACCGCCTTGCAGGTCTGGCCGGGGTTACGCCACTCCAGCTGCTGCCGGTGCCGCTGCCGCCCATTGAGAACTGGACCTCCAGCGGAAAGTCCAACGCCGAGGCAAGTGTCTGCGTAGGAATGAAGCTTTCGACCCGCATTTGAACACGAAGTGTGTATTGCCTGCCAAGCAGACCGCCGGCCTAGGAAGCAGCTGCACCCATGGCCGGGGCCGCTCGACTGCATGGCGTGGTTCCCTGCTCTCACCTCTCCACCGGGACTGCTTGCCCCTGCCCCCGTCTCCCGCACTTCACCTCCACTACTCCTAGTCCACACCTCACCCCATAAACTGCCATTCCTCCACCCGCCCTCAACCCCCAGGTGGACCCGCTCAGGGGCATCCGCCTGGTGGATGCGCCCATGTGCGTCATGCCGCGGCCCGCGGCGGAGGTTGACCTGCAGGTGCGCGGGGTGCCACAATCTGGAGATATCACAATCTGGAGGTGTCACAATCTAGAGATGTCACAATCTGTGTGTTTGCGTGGAAGGTTGAGGCCTCAGGTCTGCCGGGAGATGGGGTTTGACACGGGCCTGTCACCACCTTGCGCCCCGCGCTGTTGTTTCCCCCCGCAGCACAAGATGGCGCAACACAAGCAAGCCATGAAGGACCTGGTCAGAGCCGAGGGGGCCCCCATGTCGGAGAGCGAGATGGAAGCGGTGAGTGTCATCGTGATGACAGGACACCGCTTCCTGGGGTTCACCCTATGCTCTTGACGCTCCGGGTATCAGTGCTCTTGCGCGCCAATTATGCATGCACATATTCCCAGTTCCCATGGCTTCTAGCCCCTGAGCAGCCAGCACAGTGGTGCCTGTCCCCAGCCCCAGCCTTCTCCGCTATGCTCATCTAGCCTATCGTACGTCCTGTGCGACACCAGTCACTGCTCGCCGCTCTCATAGACCCGCCCAAACCCGCCCCCTTCCTGCTCCTCCTCCGCCTTCACAGGTGAAGCTGCTGGGTCGGTTGGAGCGAAGCCAGGTGCGGGCGCGGAACTACGAGGAGGTCGACGGCGAGGAGGACTGAGCGGCGGCCGCAGGCGCAAGCTGTGGGGCTCGGCCCCACGGCGGGAGGTGGAATTAGGCATTTGTGACAGGTCTGCAGGTCACGCTCTGGGTCAGGTTCGGGTGTGCAGGTTTACAGGTCACGTGCAGTGGATGTGGAATAAGTGGAAGCACGTGTGGAAGTTCGAAACCCGTGGCTGCACATGGGATGATGGCTGGCGCCGGCAGTGAAGGTCCTCAGCTGCGATAGGGGCTAGGACACAGACGCTGCACGGTGCGGGGTGGTGATGCTCGACATTCATGGCTGCTGGGAATCGCGGCGTACATGCAGCTTGGCATTTAAGCTCGGCGTTGCGATAGCGCGGGGCTAGGGGCTAGGAGGGGGGCCCCTGCAAGGTTGCACGCTAGTGCGCTGGGCGGGGGCTGGACGGGGCTGAGTGGGGCCCGGGGGGGAGCAGTTGTGCGATGCTTCATATCGATGCATGGTATTTACAAGGGCAGGAGTGGTGAGACCTTGTCCTGCAAGGAATGTTCGTGCCGTGCTTAGGCAGGTCATTGGACAGGTTGGATAGGGAGGGACGGGGCTGCACGAGGATCCGTTGCTCTGATCCGGTGAAGGCGCTGGTTACGGCGGGCAGGTTGATGGCTATTGTTCGCAAGGTAGTCGCACGCCAGAGCAGCCACCCAGATTCATTGTTGCCTTCAGAGACTTAGGAAGCTGACATGCTGCTTGAGCCAAGCTGAGCGTCGGTACAGGGCTGGGATAGGGATTAGGCTTGCCGTCAGAACAGGCCGTGGGGCCCCTGTGTTGGCCGTCACAAGCAACATTAGTAATCTGGCGCATTGTCTGGACATGCCTCGGTTCGGTAGTGATGACAGCCAGGGCGGGGTGAAGGCGAGAAGGGTAAAGAAGCAGTGAGCCGGAGAGCCGGGGCGGGACATCAGTTGATGGGCACGGTGGGCGGCAGCTCGGGCTGCGGCCGTGCGGTGCGTGCCGCGACCTCCCTCGCTTTCTTCCGCGCGGCCAGCCATCCATGCACCTGAGGCTGCCCAAGATAAACCCCTCATGTGTCTTGGCTGCAGGCGAGGCGGATTGCACTGGTTTGCCCGGGGCGAGGTCGCGTCTCAACCGCCATCGCGGGCGCCCCGAAGCAACGCGCCCGAACACACCAGGACGATTACAGGTCCATTGCGCGCGCTGAATAGCTCGAGCAGTTCGTCTTTGCAAACAAGGCAACGAGGCCAACATCCTGCAATTGCAGCACCGCACCTCGGCGACCACAGACGTCGCGGACGCCAGCCATCAAGAAGATCGACATACGGTAGCAGCACCCAAAAGGTAGCGCGGTCTTCCGCTCCGGGGACGGGTCCCCGGGCCTGCATCACCATCGGGCTCGGGTAGAGTGTTCCGCTAGTCGCCGAAGCCAGTTCTTTGCTATGCATGTCGAGGCAAGATGCTGCAGCCTGCATCGTGGGCCCTGCCTGTCGAGGTGCAGCGGCGACTGCCGTCCTCCTGCCCCGCCCCAGCCCCGCTTGGGCCCCCCCATCGGCTTGTGACCGCGCCGGCACCTCCCTTCCCCCACACACAGGCCACGTCAGAGACCCGACATGCTTAGGTCAGACACGGAGGCGGCCCCCGCCGGCCCCCAGGATGCGGCGGCGGGGCCAGGCGTCGGCCGGCCCTCACTTGAGGGGCTGAACGTCTGCGTGACCGGCGCGCTCACGCACCCGAAGACCGGGGAGCGCTTGGTGCGTGAGGCTGCCAAGGTAGGTCGCGGGCGTGTGGCATACTGCCTGCTGATGGTTGGCATACTGTTCAATTGGTGTCAGGTACCGTACTCTTATCCTTGCCCCCGCCCTCCCGCGGGCCGCAGGACTTCATCGAGGCAGCACATGCCGTCTTCAAAGCGAGTGTGAGCGCCACCACGGACGTGAGTGGGGGCTCCCGGCGCGTCTCCCCTTCGCCAAGCCCTTTTCGCCCATCAATCACCCTTCGTGCCCAGAGCTCGTGCACAAAACTCAGTGCCTTCCTCCGGGCCTCTTGTACCCGCCGCCCCATCCCCGCCCGCCCCGGCTCCCCCCCCCTCAGCTGTTGGTGGTGGCCGAGGAGCCGGGCAACACCAAGCTCATGGCCGCCCAGAAGCACGGCACGCGAATGATGTACGAGGTGCGCCGTGCGTGGCCCCTCCCGCACCCTGGCCAATTGTGCGCAGCCCTTGGCCCGCTGCCTTGCTTGTGGGGTAGACGAACATCAACGAAGCGAAGCGGGGTGCTTGTGGGGTGTGTGGTCTCGCTGGCCCCTGCTGGACACGACGGGGCGAGAGAGCTCACAATGACTTCCGGCAAAGTGATGCTTCTCACCGCTCTTGTGGCCACTGCTTTGCCGCAGCCCGAGTTCTGGGAGACGTACGGAGTGGCGCTGCTGGGGGCGGAGGGGGACCTGGGGGGCCTGCCGCCCGCCGCCCCCGCCACGCCCGCCAAGCCGCGTGCCGGCGGCAAGCGGCAGCGGGCGGATGACTTGCCGCACCTCAAGGGACTGGAAGGAATGAAGATCGCCCTGCTGGGGGGCGCCAAGGTGGGGGGGCCATGTAGCTTCCGGTACTGCGCTGCGTCTAGCTGCGTCTAGCCGTGCACAGCAGGCGATTGCGTCCGTGCTGTTGTACGGTACGGCGATCACGTGCTGACGTGGGCGGGTCCGTACCACCCGCTTCCGGCAGGTGGATGTGCCGGGCGCTCCCAGCATGGACAAGGTCCTCTTCAAGGTAGTGCCGAGAGGGTGCACGTCACATGTAGGCCCAGAAGTCGCAGAACAGGGGTACAGGCCTACAGGGCTAAGTCTGGTGTGGTACAAGGACAGTAAAAGACCACGACAGCAACCGCTCCTTGATTCCGCCACCCGCCCGACCCAGGTCGCGGTGGAGGATGGGGGCGGCACGTACCAGACCACTCCCAACAAGTCCACCAGCGTGAGTGCGACCCGCGCTGCTGCTTGGGTTGGCCGCCCACCCACCTACCGCTGGCCCTGGGGGTTGGCTGGGGGTTGGCTGGGGAGTGGCTGGGGGTTGGCTGGGGGGTAGTTGGGCTACTCGCTACCTCACCCCTGCTCTACCTCCTGCTGCCCATACGCCGGTGCAGGCCTCGGGCCTAGCACTCAACCATGACTTTCTCCCCGTTTCACTCCCCCGCCTCCCGAACCTTTGTGACTCTTTCCACAGCTGCTGGTTGTGGGCGAGCTGAACGCGAATGACGAGAGGCGGGGCAAGGAGCTGGCCAAGCTGCACGCGGCGCGGGAGCAGGGCACGGACACCATGCCGTACGCCGACTTCTGGGCACAGTACGCGGCGTGAGGCGGAGCTGGGTCCTACCATGCATGGAACCAGGACAACGTAATGCGGGGACAGTCCAAGGACCGACGGATAGCGGGGCCGGGTGAGGGACGGCGCAGCACGGTCAGCGGAGGGTAACATGAACACATACAAGCACGCGGCGTTCTTGGCAAGCGCAAGGGGGCGTGTGCTGCTGGGCTGTATGTTAGAGACTTTGTTGGGGGGCCATCGGCGGACCGGAGGCTGCTTTGGGAGCCTGGGTTGTGCGGCTCCAAGTCCGCGGGACCTTACAGTTTACCAGTACCGGCATGGGTCTCGAAAGAGCTGCCCCGTCAAGGAAGATTGACAATGGATAAATAATACTGAGACGCAATAGCATGGCACCGTAATGTTCACAAATAATGGTGGGCAGCCCGCCTCCCGGCACGAACCACCTTTGTTGGTTGCCCGCCCTCTGCTCCCATCATGAAGGGACAGTCTAACGATGAATGGACCCATCGAATCCTCAATTAGATACGCAACATACGATAGCATGCCTCGGTCCGAAGGGGGCACATCGTTGTCAGGATGGGTCTACCCTAGTAAGATGCATGCAGAGTTGCAGAACGGTGTAGATGCATGCACAGCGGAAGCAGTACTGGCAATTGCCAAGTGAAGGGCGGCCTCGCAGGTTTTGCTGCTGGGCGCTTTATTTATGCTAGCCGTTGTGCACGTCACTAGTCTCCCTAGTCACAATGCTCGCCGGGCCCAGCGTCAAGTGCACGCTGGGGCCGCGGGGGGGGTCCAAGGGTTTAAAGGGGTACTGCCCGAGTCCAGGGCGAGCGTGCATGGCGCTTGTCCTTGACGGTTGAAGTTGTCAGGCACTGGCAGGTGAAGAGTCACACAGTAGTCTGCTAGCTCCAGGGGCCGAGTGATCACTGGCCGGCCAGCTGCGGATTGGCGGTCCCGGGGTGGCACGGACGTGAGTTCAGATGGTAGTGGACAAGGGTCAAGAGGGTCTCTTATTAGAAGAGCTCGCCCTGATAAATGCCAGCCCTCGCCAGCTGCCCCTGCCAGCCCAGCATGCCGTGCTTGCCTTCTTGAGCACTTGGAAGAGGGCCTGGATGCTGTCCTTTGCGGGGGCGCCGCAGCCCTCGATGCTGCGCGGCTGACCGTTGGCGACGAAGGTCACCTGAAGGGGGTTAAGGGGGGGACGGGTGCCACGGATTTCGGGGTCTGCTTGTCACGTGGGGGCCTTGGCCTGGATGACCAGGGTCTCTCAAGTATGGTTGCAGCCCCCATGGTGTAAGTGCCAGCCCCGCGGCCCCCGCCCGGCTTTGACTCCTAAGCCAGGCAAGAGAGCCGCCCCACCCTGGGCCTCCGTCGATGCTACGTGCAGCGCCGCAACAGGACCCCCGCCCGAGCCCGCTCACCGTGGCGGTGCAGCAGTCCGTGGTGACCTTTACATCTCTCAGCGTGTTCATCGGGTAGACGTCGGTCTGCGTTGCGCAGCAGCCCGTGGTCTCCACCATCTCAATCTTGTGGTTGGTCACGGTGTACTTGTCTGCGGGGCGGAGGTGCACATCGAGGTCCCGGGATGTGGAGAGGGGGTAGCGTGAGCCGTCGCGAGAAAAGCTGCGTGCTAGTAGCGAGTGAGAGTGCATCATATCGGGGCCCCGCTATCGTCGTGGTTTAGCCTACACACCAAAATCGAGCCGCTGCATGTCGGCGACCCGCATGTCGGGCGCGTGACGAGCCCGGAAACCGTCCCGGACTCTCGCGACTCACTGTCACAGCAGCATGGTCCCATGCAGACGTTGATGGCGCCCTCCCAGGCGGTGGCCTCGGGCTCGGGAGCCTTGGGTTGGGCAGCCATCGGCACCATCTGCGCCTGCATGACCGCCATCGGCGTGTTCATCGGAACCTGCTGCATCGGGGCGGCGTACTGTGGCATGGGAGCCATTTGCGGCATCTGCTGGTAGCCGTAGCCCGGAGCGGGGGCTTGCATCTGCTGCATCTGCTGGTAGACCGGTCCTCCAGCGGCCATCGCGGGCTGCGGATAAGCTCCGACGGTCTGTGCCGGTGCTGCGACCGGGTAGGGCACGACCGTGTTCTGGGACGGCGCGAACATCCTGCGGGATCCTGTGTCCTAGATGGGGTGTGGCAAGCTTCGTGGCTCCTATGGAAGTCGAGGTGGCCTGTGAGCTGTATCGGGCTTGGTATGAAGTCGCTGTCTGGGTAGTGGTGTGATGGCAGAAGGAGCCCAGGCTTGCTTATGTGCGCCCGCGGGCACATCGCCGTACATGAGTAAGGCCGCGCCCTGCCGCGCCCGCGTCCTGCTAACGCCGCCCCGCGTCACCCCGTAGCTCGCGGGCCTTAGAGATCTGGTCTATAGACTCGCGCAAAGCCACACAGGGCCCGATGCGCAAAGGCGAAGGCGCGCATGCCGGCAATCGGGACATGCTGGCTCAGACATGTGGTCGTTTAACAAAGTGATCACCCGACACCGCCTGGACCCCAAGGTCCGCAATCGCGAACCATCAGGTGCCATATCGTGCAGTTGTCGAAGCGGTTTTGGCCTGCGGTGCCGTGTCTAAGCCAGGTCTAAGCCTCGTCATGTCATGTTCAGGTGCTCCGCAAAACCAGTTGAGCGTCCTCCGTTTCCCAATTACGCCGTTACTGCCGCGTTACCACCTGCCCACCAGCCCGCGACACGGCTCGAATGCATTTAAACGTTCCCGCACTCCGTGAGGCGGTGCACTTGTCAGGCGTCTGTCAAACCCTCCGGCGAGACATAGCTGCCGGGACCCCCTCGCAACCACCGGCGATACCACTCTGCAGCCCATCCTCGCGGCTCATCAGCACAGCATCCTTACATCGGAAAGCCGTGCTCCTTCCAGAACTGGGCATAGGGCACCACCCTGACGCCCTTGCGTGCGGCCGCATCCAGCTTCTTCTGACCGGACGAGGCACCGGCAATCAGCACCTGCAGGGGGTGGGAGACCGGGGCCTTATGGCTGTCGGGGGCTGTGACAAGGTGCACGGCCTGCTCGCAACCACGCATGTAGCAGACCCCCTGCCCCCTTGCCGTCTTGCAACCCAGGGGCTGCCCCCTGCCTCCCGCCGTCTTACGTTTGTGGCGGTTGTGCATGTGGCCTGAACCGTGGCTCCCGCAGCCTCCAGGAGGCCCTGGGGTGAGGCGGAAGGGGGAACGTCAGTGGGTCAATACGTGGGACCACGGAGGGACGCTCCAGGCATGCGGAGAGCACGGACCGAACTCACACTGCGCTCAGTGCGAGGTCTCAATCGCAGTCAAGGCAAGACACCCCGGCAGGACTCACCGCCATCTCGTTGCGGCTCAGCGTGGGAACGCCCCTGTCGTCGGCGCCCTCGGGCTGTGGGGAGGCGCACGCACAGAAGGAGGACCGTCAGCGCTAGCCATGCTGACCTGGGGAGCGCGTCCGACTGGGTCCTACTACTCCAAGCTACTGCGCCTCACCTTGAGGGTGCCCGTGATGCACACGTTGAGGCCCCGCATGCCGCGCAGCCCCTCAGCGCCGGCGTCAGCAGCGGAGGCCGGTGCTGGTGCAGACGTGGCGGCGGCGGGGACCGAGGCGCGTGCACCTGTTGAGGGCTCAGCGGCGGCGGGGGCGCTGGCCGCCGCCGCGCTGGCCCGGGGCCGCGCCTTCGCCTTGGGCCGTACCTCCTCCTCCTCCACCTGTACCTCCGCCTGCGCCGTCACTGAGGCCTCCTGTGTGCTCCGCGTGCTGCTGGGCCTGGACCCGCCCGGGCCCGGGGCCCCGCCCAGGCCCACGCCCGCCTCCACCAGGCCCTGCAGCGCGCTGCGGCCCACAGGCGAGGTGATCCAGGCCGCAACAGCCGTAGCCACGGCTGGGCCCACGCCTGTGGCAGTTGAGGGCCAGGGCCAGCGTCAGTTCCGCCTCGTGACCAGTGCATGAGGTCAGCAATGAGGACCCCTGCCTGCACACCCCCGGCAGGCGCCGTCGGCCCTCACCCGAGGCCGCCGCAATGCCGCCAGCGCCGCCCCGCTCCGCCGCCGCCGCCAGCTCCGGCAGGCTGGCGTAGGCGGCGCCTAGCTTGGCGGCGGTGGCGGGCCCCACCAGGCGGATGTTGAGCCCCTGAACCACCTGTCGGGGCGGAGCATTGGCGGGGGTGTGAGGAAGAGCTGCACGCAGCTTGGGTGGGGGCTGCCGCGGTCACACAGGTGAGGTACAGGCAGCTCCAAGACAGCGCAGTGGAAGCAGGTCAGGCCTTCCGGATCCCCGAGTCCCAACGGGCTGCCGCTGCGGCTGCGGCTGCCGCTGCCGTACAAGGGAAGTGGCTCGCAGACAGCACAGGTGAGCGTGGTGGGGGCTGCTGAGGCCCATCAGTCGTACCTTGCCCAGGGGCAGCCGCCTGGAGGCCTCGAGGGCGGCGGCCAGGGAGGCAGCCTTGGCGGGGCCAAAGCCGGGCAGCGCCGCGAGCTCAGCCTGCGGGGAGGAGGACGACGCTCGGACGCAGGTGCTGCGGCAGGCTGCATGCTCAACCCCCAGCTCCTCCTCCCTATTCCTACCTCCTCTCCACCTCCTGAACGCCGCCCCCCCCGCCCGCTTCTTTCCCAGACGCCCGAAGCCCCAAGCGCCCCGCTGATAAATAGGGTTGGCACACATGCCAAGGGCCCCACCATGTCGAGGCGGTAGAAGTCCGGCACCGCCTCCAGCAGCCCCGCCTCCACCAGCAGCGGCACGGCCTGCTTGGCCACGTTGGAGCCCTTGAGCACGGTCTCGGCGAAATGGAGCAGCTGGGGAGGGGAGTGGTGGGACGCGGGGTGGGGTCGAGGCGGGCAGAGGCGGGTCGGGGTCCGGTGCACGGCGGCGAGGTTTGGGCGGGATGTAGTACAGTAGAGGTACAGTGGCTGGGGTGGCGATCTTGCGGGAGGTATGCGGCACGGGCCTAGCTTGCAGCTGCACGCGTGCTCTTGGGCCGGTGTGTGCTCCCTTGACCGTTTGGCACTGCTTCTCAGGCCCTCACCGTGCGCTCGGACTTGGCGGGGCAGTCGGGCGCGCGGCACAGCAGTTGGTCGCCCGACCCGACCTTGGCCGCGGGCTGCAGCTGCAGCGGGCCGCCGCAGGCGGGGCAGGCCGTGGGCGGCTGCCAGGGCGCGGCGCCGGCGGGGCGCAGCTCGGGCAGCACGCGGATCACCTGGCGAGAGGGAGAAGCACATTAGCGTCCAGTTGCGTGCAACACCAGCCAGGACTGCCTACCACAAGGGGTAAAAGGAAGGGGTGACCCTGTCCAGCACTCCACCCCACCTGCGGGATGACGTCCCCGCTGCGCCGCACCACCACGGCGTCCCCCAGGTGCAGCCCCAGCCCCGCCGCCAGGCCCGCGTTGTGCAGCGAGGCGCGGCGGATGGTGACTCCGCCCAGCGCCACGGGCTCAAGCAGGGCCACCGGGGTCACCTGCGGGGGCAGAGAGTAAAGGGGAGGAGGAAGCACGGCTTGTCTGAGTGCTCCATGCGGCAGAGCCCCTGAGGCAGAGGCGTCGCAGGGTGCGACCACAGAGGAAATCCGCAAACCTGTGCATTGAGGAAGGCACGGCCAAGTACCCCATGCGGCAGAGCCTCAGATAAGGAGGCGTTGCACCTGTGGCCGCGGTTACGATGCCTGGGCCTGTAAAAACGCCACTCCCAGTCCTCTGCGCGCTCACCTGCCCCAGCCGCCCCACCGTCAGCTCCACCCCCGCCAGTCGCGTCACCGCCTCGCTGGCCGGGAACTTCCAGGCGACCGCCCAGCGGGGATCAGAGCCTGTGGAAATGTAGGGTGCAAAGATTCCAGGGGAGGTCAAGGTCATGCAAATGGTGGCTGGGCCAAACGCCAAACGCCAAAGTATTAAAACCTTGTCGTACCTGCCACTCCGAGCTCGTCGTACAGGCGTGTGTCATCCAGCTTGAACACCACACCGTCAGCGTCGTAGCCTGCATGTGGGTCACGTGGGACGGGCTTCAGAGGCGACGGCAACCCTAAACCCTTCACAATAAGTGCGGCCAGGCCCTAGCTGTGTAGTGCCTACACCACCCTGCATCGCTCCCGCGCACCCAGGCTCCCTCGCCGCTCCATCCACGCCTCGGCTGCCTCCAGCGCCGCCTCGGGGGAGCCGCACAGCGCGTTGTCGGGGCTCACTGCCAGGCCGGCGGACTGGAGGAAGGGTGGAAACGGACAGAAACGCCGCAAGCACAAGTGAGCGTGCTTCGCAAACACGCAACTTCCAAACATCAGCAGATCCCTTGAGGCGTGGCAAGCGACCGAGCCCGGCAAGAGACGCAGCCCAACCGGCCGTGCACACCTGCAGCCAGCTGAGCACGCGCCAGTGGCTGTCGAACAGCGGCCGCGCCTCTGCCTCCACCGCAGACCCCGCCGGTGGCGCTAGGGCCGCGTAGGCCACAAAGCTCAGCCGCCGGCGCCGCGCCTCCCCCGTGTCCAGCAGCCGCAGGGCACCCGCCGCCAGGTTGCGGGCGTTGGCGAAGGGCGCCTGGCCCGCAGCCACCTGCGCCTGGTTGACCTGCGCCGGGGTGGTGTGGGGGGTAGGCGAGCAAGCAACTGCGGATACTGCGCGGGGTCTGTCTGGGCGTGGTGCTCAGGGCTCAGCAAGCGGCTTCGAGCCCGAGGGTCTTCCACACCGCCCGCCCAGGTCCCCCGGGCCCTCCCACCTGCTCGAGGTCCTCAAGCCGCACGAACACCTCCCCGCGGACCTCCACCCAGGGCGGGGGCGGCGCGGGGCCGTCCTGCCCCGCCTGCGGAGCCAGACTGCGCGGCAGGCCGCGGATGGCGGCGTGCAGCGCGTTGTGCGTCACGTCCTCACCCACCGCGCCGTCCCCACGCGTTGCCGCCTGGCGGAAGGGGAAGGGACGCCTTTTAGGTGACCGTGAACACTGCAGAGGGACGCACTGGCAAGCCCGTGTGAAGCTCACTGTATGGGAATGTGCAGAACGCTTGACTCACCTCCTCCAGTTCGTACACGCCCGCTGCCGTACGGCGGTACACCACCCGTACGGCCAGGCCGTCCACCTTGGGCTCCACGACCCAGCCGTACTGCTGCCGCCGCGGCGGGGCCGGCAGCTTGGCCAGGGTCTTGGCCATCCAGGCCGCGGTCTCGTCCCTCGAGTTCACGGCGGCCAGGGAGAGCATGGGCACACGGTGGGGAGCCTTGCGAAGCGCCGAGGCCACCGGGGATCCCTGGGGACAGGCAGGAAGGAAGTGTTTTAGGAAAGCTTTCAGCAGCGCCAGAGGTGGCTTTGCTTTGGGGTATCGCTTCCGCGCCTGTTCAATCCAGCCAGATGCCCTTTGCACTCGTGCCCTGCAGTTTCCGCCCCCACGCCACGCACCACGGGCAGCTCTACGTCCTCCTCCCGCACGCCCTGCTGCTGCGCCGACAGCCGCCGGAAGCGGCGCTTGAGCTCATCGTAGGCGGCGTCGCTGCAGGGGTGAGCGTTGGGTGAGGGAGCGATAAGCACGGAGGTGAGCCGCAGCCCTGACACGACCCGTGTGCAGCCCTGACACGACCCGACCGGGGGGCCTCCCCGCCCGGGCAAGGGTCCCGGGATAAACCAGTCCACACACCTGATCTCCGGCTGCTGGTTGAAGTAGAGGTCCTGGTGCTTCGCTAGCGCAGCCTCCAGCTGTTTCAGCTCCTGCTGCGGCAAGATGGACGCGTCCGTGGCCTGGGCACCGGACGCTGAGCCCGCGGCTGCGGGCCTGGCAGGCCGGGAGACACTGCTGCCGGCTGCGGTTCCCCTGGAGCGGCCGCGCGCCAGGAGGCCGCTGGATGTGGTGAGGGGGGACGTGAGGGGCGAGAGGGGCGCCGATGCGGCGCCGGTTCGGGGCAGCGCGGGGAGCAGGGCGGCAAGGACGTGCCTCCGCATTGCGGATCGCCGGCCAGGGCCTGCTGCCAACTGCACGTCACACCCTACAGCGTTCGAGCGAGCGCACGAGCGCCTCGAGCAGCATGTTGTCGCGGTCGTCGAGGAAAGCCTCATTCTTGTTATGTTTGACTCCGTGAGTATGCGTGGTGAAGAGGGCCATGTCGTTGGTCTTATGAGCCGCGCGTTTCTTCGCGGGAATGCGGACGGGCGCGCCGGTGAGATGCAGAGCGACATGACCCGCGAGGGCCAATTGCGCGCGATCCAGGCCGGTCCTTGCTCAGCCCGCTGCTATTTCCTGTTCTTCCTGCTAGCCAGCAACCCATTCGTCTCAATCGCAAACTACGCGGCTCTAGGCCCACCAAACGCAATTTCCACGTCCCGACAGAGCCCGCCAGAAGCCTCCTGACGCCGCGCCAATTGGCGCCGGCTTGAACATATCTGTAAGCACCAAGTAGGTCGGTCGAATTGAGGTCCAGCCGCGCAAGACGCGTTAGGGTTTGCTTGCGTCACCGCACACGCAAGCACCGGCGCACCGGCGCTACAGCACGCGGCCAGCGGAGCTCGTTCTGCTTTGCTAGAGCGCCTGGTATGCGAGATCCGGGCGGGCTACGGTGCAGCGACGTGGCACCCATCCACCGCACATCCCACCAGCTCTCGTGGCGCGCGGGCATACCCCTCCTGCTCCTGCTGTCCCTCTGCGCGCCTTCAGCTGACGCGGCCACTGCCGCGGTGATTCGGCTCGAGCATATGCTTTCGACTCGAGGAGCTCCCGCCGGCGCGGCCGGCCCAGCTACCACCAGGCCAGTCCCCAGCGTCATCGCCGCGCCCCACGGCGTCCACACGAAGCCCCAGGTGGTCGCAGCGGCAGCCCGCAGCCAGGAGCCCTCTGCAGCGAACCGTGACCCGTCCGCGGCGGCCAGGCAGGACCTCCACGCCTCCACCTCCGGCCGAGGCCTCACCAGCGCCCCCTCCGGCCCCGGCGGCAGTGCTCATGCCGCTGGGCCCGGGCCCGGCCGCCCGCGGGGGCGGTCCAGCGGGAAGGGCCGCGTGGGCGGGACCATGAGCTGGAGGGTGTGCGGCGGGGGCCCGCCGGACGTGCCGCAGCTTCTGCCCGACAGCGTCACCCTGGACCCCGACCCGCCCAGGTGCGCAGCGGGGAAGCGGTACACAATGCCTGGTCCCTTTTAGCGGCTTCGGTGCCGCAGAGCGAAACTGCACAGCCTGCCATGTGCCTCCCTCATCCCACCCATGCGCCCCCCATTCGACCCTCGCCCCAACGCCCCGGTCCCCCCCCCACCAGGCACGGCCGCACCATGACGGTCAACATCACGGGCGCATCCCCCGTGGCCACGCCCGGCGGCAAGCTCAGCGTGAGCGTCTTCTACCACGGCGTGCACGTGTACGGGTGAGTGGGCGGGGGGCGGGATGGGGGCCCATCTGCTTGTGCTGCCTTGCTATGCCTTGCTATGCTGCAAGTCTGAGTGGCGTAGCCGGCTGTCTTTAAAAGTTATGTATGCTTCGGCAGCGGCAAGGTGGGCTAGATGTCATGGAGGAGCGTTAGAACGTGTCCGCATCCGTCTCCCAGACGGCTCGAGGACGGCTCCTGACAGCTCTGCTGTGCCCTTTGCCATCCCCCAACTGGCAGTTACGAGTCGGCGCTGTGCGACGCTGTGGCCTGCCCCCTGGTCGCGGGCGGCCCCTTCGCGCTCCACGTGGCCCCCAAGCTGCCCGTGCTGGCGCCGCCGGGGCCCTACTCGCTGCAGATCCTGGGCGAGGACGCGCAGGGCCGCCGCTTCATGTGTGTGGACATGGACTTCCACGTGTCATCTCCCGGCCTGTTTTCGTGAGGGGTGGCATAGAGGCTGGCGCAGAGCCGTGGGCTAGGCAGTGCTAGGTTGCATGTGGACGGACATGGACTTCCACGTGTCGTCGCCGGGCCTCTTCTAGCAAGGGGCGGCGCAGACTCCAGGGTCAGGCAGTGAGAGGGAGAGCCTTGAAGGAGAGTTCGAAGAGTGATAGCGAACCGTAGAACTCAGGGTGGCCTCAGGGGGCAGGCTGCTGCGTCCACGCACCGCACGAGGTGCGAACAGCAGTTCGGGACATGTCGGGACATGTTCTGTTGTGCCGGCATGATTCTGTTGATGGACGCCTACGGGTGGACGCCTACGGGTAGAAGGGCTGCCGAACGAGGCAGCGTTGTTGGAAGCATGGGTCAGCATAGTAAGCGTCCGAAAGGCGAAGTAGTACCGGTTGTTAGACTAGTTTTAAGTGAGGGGGACTCTTGCGTGGAGGGTTGTTGAGCTGATGAAAGGAACCAGGAACCAGAACCCCATTCTCAAGTTAACAAGGGTGTCTGTCCCTCAGGACAGGGAAAAGGGCTGAGCCCCGAACCCCGCGAGGCCGGGCAGCACTGGGGCCGCGCAATCAAGCACTACGCCCCACAGCGCACGGACTGAATCGTAGCTAGCGGTGACGAGGGCTGGGCTGGGCGCGTGGCTATGCTGTGGCACGAGGTGCTAGTGAAAGAAGTGAGAGAGAGGTGGAGTAAGGGCTTGGGCTATGGGTGCGAGGGCTTGGGCTTGGGCTTGGGCTATGGGTGCCTTGCCAACATAAGTCTTTGTAAGTTTGCGGTGCCCAGCTGGTCTCTCTCCCGCTGGTCCCAGCGCTCGCGGCTAGTGCCAATATGCTACCTGCCACATCTGCGGGGGACTCTTGAGTGGAGGGTTGTTGAGCTGTTGGAAGTACCCCGGGGTCTTGAACGTATGCTACCTGCCATACCTCACCAGAGTGTCCCGCAAGCAGGCTACAATCTCTCCCGGACAGGTTACAGCAGTCCCACGGAGCAGCCACCATTGCGCGGGCTACGTCCAGCAATGCCCGCAACGTCTTCCCCAGGCCTCCGCGGGCGACAATACCTCTTGCACAGCGCTCGCAAAGCAACTTAGCCCGCATCCCGCAGCCACACCGAGCATGGCGATGCACTCCCGCCTGACTTGAAGCAAGCCCACCGGAACTACAACAACTCGTCGTGTCCGTGTCAATCAGTGCACTTCAAGAAGCAAGTTCCCGGCATGCTCGAAAGCATGTGCGGAGGGTCGACATGCAAGCCACCCAGGACCCAGCACCCTGCACACCCCCTGCGCCGGACAAACGGCTGCCTAAGGCTCGGCCCTGCCCCAGCCCCACGCCCTAGCCAGGGAAGCTGATGGCGAGAAGCGGCGCACCATGAAAGAAATAGCCCGCAACAAGGGTGACTGTTTTCCTCACCGCGAAGCCGGCAGGACTGGAGCGGGGCCGTCCGCACCGCACCGCAGAGCCCTGAACTCCCCAGACTCGCAAGACTTGTCAAGAATGCATGAGAGACCTACTGGCAAGAGCACCTGGTACGAGTCGTCCTCGCGCAAAGTGGCACTACCGTACCTAGCTGGGCTTTGCAAAGTGCCAGGCATCCGCAGCAGCAGCAGCAGCAGCAGCATCCTCATCCTCAGCAGCAGCGTCCCATGCCCCCTGGCCTGATCTAGCCCTAGTATGCGAACACTCTCGAGTGACTGTGCGGGCATCCTGCACCAAGTTTCGTGGTTAATGACCAACACGTAACCAGCCCGCGCCCAACCGCAGGCGCAAGCTGCATCACACCAAAGCAACACCACAATCCCGTGCTACACACCTGCATACACCTTGACAAGGCAGAGCCCAAGCGGCCCTACCAAGCCGTCGTACGGCGACACTATGCCCGCCAGCAAAACACGTTGGCGCCGTCGCAAATGGCCCCTGCCCCTCGTCCCCGGGCCCCGGTCCTCGCCTAATGGGGCGTAAGTACTGTGCCCGGCACCAAGACACCGCTCGGGGTTGGCTCCCTTGCACAACTACGCTCGAGAGACATCTACATATCTAATGCACACTCCATTTGAGCACCCACACTTTCCGTGCCCTTCCTCCCCAGGGACGGGTCCCCACTCCCTATCTACTGGGGCTTGGGTCCCAGCAGGGGGGCCACCTCCTCAGCTCCGGGCTGCACCACAACGGGTGGCGCGGCGTCGGCAGCCGTCGGCGCATGGTGACCGTTGACACCGTTGGTGTGGCCGTTAGCGGTTGGGCCACCGGCGGGTTCCTCGTAGATGCCGGCGCAGTCGAAGTGGATGCCGCCCGCCTCGAACTCCAGCCAGCCCCGCGTCTTGGCCAGCTGCGGTGCGGGAACGGGTATTGGATGTCGGGTGTTGAGTATCGGGTGTCGTGTGTTGGTATGCGCGGCATCGAAGTCCTCGGGCACTTGCACCAGCTGGCCCCCTGCCGTGCTCGGCGTGATCAGGCCCTGGCACGAATACATAAGCCCTCTGCAACCTGATCCCGCCGCTCACAACCCCTGGCTGAGGCCCTCGTCAACACCACGCAGGTAGCGGGCGGACACCTCCTCCCCCAGCGAGCCACACCGCCCCCCCACCCCCACCCCTCCTCCCTGCCCGCTCCCCGCTCCCGCACCCCCCCCCCGCGGCCTCGCGCCCGCACCTGCAGCGCGGGGTACATGGTGAAGCCCAGCGCCACCGCGCCCCCGGTCCAGGCGATGGTGCGCCAGTCCCGCGCCAGGAAGGGCATGGCAAGCACCACCAGCAGCAGGGCAGAGGCGGGCAGCAGCATGAGCACCAGGCCCCACACGGGCAGCGGCACCCTGAAGCGGGGAAGCGGGTGGAGAGGGAGGGCGCCATAGGGATGAGTTGAGGATGGGGGGCATCCAGTTACTGACAGGACATGGTAGGCCAATGGACCGGGGAGGGTGGGCGGCCAGGCCCTTGCAGGGTCTCAGGCTAATAGCCTTAATTGCAAGGATAGGTGGATAGGTGGAGTAGAAGCAGAGGCATGGCGGGGTCAGCATGGCAAGGGCTGGACGCACTTGTAGGGGCGGGGCATGGCCGGGCGCTTGACTCGCAGCCAGATGTAGGCAGCGAACTCGAGCAGCTCCGCCAGGCAGTAGATGGCGTTGAGCAGCGTCACGATCTCCACGAACGACATGCTCGCCAGGCACAGCACACCCAGCGAGCTCAGCGCGATGCCGTACACGGGCGTGCCGTGCCGCGAGCGGCGGCCCAGCGCGCGGGGCAGGAAGCCGCGCTCTGCCATTCCCTGGACCTGTGGGGGGTGGACGGGAGGGGAGGTGGGGAGGGGAGGGGGTGGGGTGCAAGGGCACGGGGGAAGGAAGACGTGCAAGGACATCCCCCGGCGGTGGCAGATGGCTGACGCTGCATACGGTAGGGTGTACGGCGCCCTGCCGTACCTGGTACGAGTCGGACGCCATCTCTGCCTGGTACTGCCCGATCTGCGAGCAGGCAGCCGCCACCACGATCCAGGCCGCCAGCCAGGGCCCGCCCACCTGCAGCGGGGGGGGGAGCAGGCAGGGTGGTGAGGCTGTGGGTGCTGGTGGGGTGCCCGAGGGCTCCGCTCCGCGCGCCCTCAGGCCCACGTGGGCTCCTCGGCTCTCAAGCCACAGCACCCCACCGCACTTCGGGCCCTCGTCGTCCTCCTCCGAGCCCCGAGCGCGCTCGAATGAACCAGCTCCCATCCCCAGCGCTCCCCTCCCTCCCCCACTCCCTTCCACCCTTCGCCTCTGCCCGCCCCCTCCCCATACGCCGCCCCACCTCCCCGCCACCACCCACTCCCTCCCTTCCCCCCCACCCCCACACACACCCTCACCCCCACACACCCCACCTGCTGCGCCACGGTGCCGTAGTACCCCATGCTCCCCCTCTTCTTCTCCACCCCCCCAACGCGGCCTCCACCCCCTCACCCCCTTATCAGCTTCAATCACCCCCTCACCCCCTCTCATTCGCCCCACCTGCTGCGCCACCGTGCCGTAGTACCCCAGCGTCCAGTCCCCCGGCTCCGCCACCACCCCCAGCGCCGCCAGCGTGGGCAGCAGGTACATGGCCACGACCAGGCCCACGGCCAGCAGCAGCGCGCGGGGGAAGGTGCGGCCGGGGTTGCGCACCTCCCCCGCCAGGGTGGACACGCTGTCCCAGTAGTTGAGGTTCCTGGGGGGGGGGGGGTAGGGAAGGGGAGGGGGGGTAGGGTAGGGGAGGGGAGGGGGTGGTTGTTGAAGAGTTGGAGAGCCGAGGGGCAAGGAAGGACGGGGAGGAGGGGGGCCGCTTGGCCTTCAGCGGGCACGACGGGGGGGAGGGCGGGTTTGGGGTGCGCGCCGTGTAGAGCAGGCTTCATAGAATGCTCCAGCCTCCAAGGCCCCTGCACCAAGCCCCTGCAGCCAGCCCCTGCACCCACCAGAACATGACGTTCAGGAAGGTGGACCAATCCACCGTCGCCCAGTCCACCTGCTTGTAGTTGGACACCTGAGCGGGGGAGGGCAGGGAAGGGCATCCAGATGCGGACGCAGGGTCACACAGCGCCCTGCCACCAGCCTACCACACCGGGGGGTCCTAGCCGGGACACCTTGCTCTTCGCTTTTCCGGGTCTGCGCAACTTTCTGCGCCCCCCTCGCCCCCCCCCCCTCCATCACCGCCACACCCCGCACCCTCCGCCCCTCCCGCCCGCCGCCCCGCCTCACGTTGACGTGCGGGATGCACAGCAGGCACAGCACGCCGAAGGGCAGCAGGATGGCCAGCGTGGACGTCACCACGGCGTGCCCCACCACCGTGAGGCCGCGGTAGTTGAGCCACGACAGCAGCAGCGACATGCCCACGAGGAAGACGCTGGGGAGAGGGAAAGGGGGAAAGCGAAAAGGATCGGAGGGGATGGACGGCCTCAGGGCAGGGCCCCAGCCAGCTTCCGACAGCTTCCTGCTGGCAAGTGCCAGTCAAACCGTTCAGCTGCAAGCCCCACCCGAACCCCCGGCGCGCAACCCTTTCCACCCCGCCTCACCTTCATCCCACCACCCCACACACATCCCACACACATGCCGCTACCCCCTATTCCCCATCCAAGCCAGCGCCAGCGCCCGACTCACTACCGCGGCCAGCCCGACTCCAGCTGCGGTACGAAGATCTGCATGTTGGCCGCCAGCATGACGGGGTACAGCGAGTTGTCCGTGACGCCCGAGATCCAGGACCACAGCCCCTCCTGGAAGCCCCAGAAGGGGCCGAACGCGGCCGTCACCCAGGCCACGTAGCCGCTAGGAGGGGGAAGGAAGGGAGCGACAGGGGTTGGCAGGGCGCCAGCAGGGCGGAAGCGGGTCAGGGCGGGAGGTCACCACGTCGAACAGGGATGCGTGAGGCCCTGCCTTGCCCACGTTACCACGCCCAAATCCCAGCCGGGATGGGCCCCACCCCCTACCCCGCCCCCACCTGTTCTCCGGGAAGGCCGTGGCCAGCTCCGCCGTGATGAGTGCCTCGGGCACCGACCACAGCAGCGGGAAGATGAGGAAGCCCAGGATGGTCAGCAGCGGGCCCGCGGCGGACACAGCGTCCTGACAGGGATTGGGCGGAGGCGGCGGTGGGGGCGGAGGAGGGTTCGTGGGCTCCAGCATACCGGTATGTGATGTGGGTCGGGCGGTCGCGCGGTTCCGTCAGCACCCCCGGTGACTGACCAGCTCCCTACGAGCTATTCCTCCTCCTCCACCGACTCAACCCTGCTGCCCGCCTTGCTCCCCACTTGCCGCCCAGACCACTCCAGCAGCTGAGCCCCAACCCCATACCTCCCCATACCTCCGCAGTTGGCTCACCTCTGTTCCGAAGGGCCCTCCGCTGACCTCAAAGAAGATCAGCGTCACCAGTGGCAGCAGGCCCAGCGTGC
Source organism: Edaphochlamys debaryana (assembly GCA_016858145.1). Taxonomy (NCBI): domain Eukaryota; kingdom Viridiplantae; phylum Chlorophyta; class Chlorophyceae; order Chlamydomonadales; genus Edaphochlamys; species Edaphochlamys debaryana. The sequence continues at coordinate 219,669 of JAEHOE010000097.1, read as the reverse complement.
GCACGTGTCCGGCCTCGCCGGGCGGCCGGTGGTGACCGCCGCCGCCGTAGGCGCCCATCACCCCCGCATCCTGGGCCTTGGGGCTCTCCGGGGCGATGAGCGGGGCCGTGGGGTCGCCCGACAGGTCGTGGGTGAGATCAGCCATGTGGGTTGCTGGTAGGGTGAAGGAAAGGTGGGGGAGGGAGACGGGAGGGTGGAAGGTGGGGTTGGGCGGGGCGGGGTAGGGTGCCAAAGGGGAGACGGGGACGACGCGTCGGGGCTGCCGCGACCTTGGGCCTCCCAGGGCCGCCGCAGCCGGGGCCCACCCAGGCAGCTGACCTGATGCAGCAATCGGCGCTCACGTTGGGAAGTGGGAGGTTCGGTTGCGGCCTCCGAGCTCTAGGAAGTCGGTGACGGTACGCTGCCGAATTCTGGGGCGTCGGGAACTAGTTTGGCTGGCGACGTGGCAGACGGCTCCACACGGTATGAGCTAGCTACCAGGCGGGGATAGCAGGAGAAGCGGCAGCTGCAGCAGCTGCTTGCGAGACGAGTGGCGGCGAGACCGATTCTGGGGTCTACCCGGGACAGCCAGTGTTAGCTGCCCTCCATAACGGCCAAGACGAGAGGTCCGGTGTGCAGCTAGAGCTTAATCAGCGGCCGGGGAGCATACGGGCTGCGTTTCCGCGCAATTGGGGTTTGTTGAGTGGCGCCGGGACTGCACGGGTCGGGAGCGTTGTGGGTGTGCGGCTGATATATCGTTCTTGTGGAAGGTAAGCAGATTATACCGGCCTGGCGCGCTCGCTCGGGCCCTGGCGTCCGACGCTTCGGCAAAATTGCAATCTGCGTGCGCTTTTTCTCGGCGGACCTCCCCGACGTGAGCGCGAGTGCCACTGCTAGCAGTCAAGCTTCCCGAGGGGTCACAAGCTGCCTGATCACCTGTGTAACGCACTCGCGCCATCTCCAGACCTCGCACCTCGCTCGACCTCAAGGATGTTGCACCAGACCGCCTCCACTCGCCCAGGAGTGGCAAGACGAGCACAGTGCTCGTCAGCACCAGCTCTGTCAGTGCTGGGCCATGCGCAGCGTCGCGCATTGTTGGCGACGCGCGCCGCGCCAAAGGACGGGGAAGGTGCGAGCTTCGCCGCAGTGCTCAAGCACCCTCTCTCGGCTGACAGCGGGCCGACTGCGGTGGTCAACCACCCCCGATCCATCCCCCGACCCCAGGCGCCAGCAGCAGCGGTCGTGGCGGCCCCACCGACCCCGAAGTGGGCCTGGGGCTCAAGGCGGTGTGGTACGGCGCGGAGCAGTTTGGGAAGCTGCTGGCCATGGGCCGGGGGCAGGTGCGCGGCGGCGTGGTGGCGGGGAAGCACGCGGCCGCGTGCACCAGGGGGCCAGAGTGCAGACTCCGTGTGCACTCGCACAGGCCGGGGAGGGCCCCGAGCCCCGCTTTAACCTTACCCGTTCAGCCTTGAGCTCCTGCCAATATCCCTCCCCTTACGGCCGCCACGCTCCGCGGCTGAACCTCCTTTGCCCTTCCCCTCCCTCTCTTTCTCAAACCACAACCCGCCCCGGTCTCCCGCGCCCCGCCCCCGTGCTCTCCAGGCCGCCGCCGCCGCCCCCGCCGCTGCCTCCGCCCCCCGCATGTCTCGTGAGGCTATGATGGAGGCCATCCGGGCCGACTATGACGAGAACTACTTTGTGACGGGGGCGGGCGACCTGGCGGCATACGCACCGGACTGCGTGTTTGCGGGTGAGGGGATGGCGGGGATGGTGGTGGAGGTGGCGGGCTAGGGTGGGTTGCGGAGGGTGGGGGACTTGGTCCGATTCGTTTCTGGCGTGATGCAGTGTGTAAGGGGCGGGGCGGGAACTCGGATGGACGCATATGTCGTGAAGCCGCTCTGCTGCAGTGCAATGCCTCATCTTTCGTGTGCACGGCCCGTGTGGTCCTCTCCTTCGCCCACCCCCCAGACCCCTTCGTCAGCTTCAGCGGCACTGGTCGCTTCAAGCAGAACGTGTCCAACCTGGGGGGCCTCATGTGGGTGACAGGAAGGGGGGGATGCATGGGGGTGGAGGCCCGGGAAGGTTGGGTGGTTTGGGCGCAAATGGAGGGGAGGGGCGTGGTAAGTGAGGCATGAGGGTGCTGCGGGGATTTTGCAGTTTCCCGGTGGGGATGTGTAACTTGTGTTGGCTTTGGGCCATGCGCTGAGGCACCCGCCCGAGCCCTGACCCACCAACCCCTGCTCTTGCCCTTCGCAAACCCCACCACATCCAGGGACGAGATCAAGATTGACGTGTACGAGTGAGTTGGGGGAGCGGGGCAGTGGCTGGCATGCCACGCCTGCCCGCCTGCGTCACACGCCCCTGCCTCACACAAGGATCCTCTAACACAAGCCAACATCTTCCCCTCCCCCACGCACTGCCCCCTCTTGCAGGTGGAAGGAAGGCCCCAACACGCTTGAGACCAAGTGGCGCTTCTCCGCTCTGCTGGACTTGCCCTGGCGGCCGCGGCTGGCGGCGGCGGGGGGCACCACGCACGTGTTCGACCTGGAGCGGGGGCAGGTGGTCCGGCACGAGGAGCGGTGGGGCAGGGGGGCGGGGGGCGGGGCGGGTTCGGGGTGGGGGAGGAGAGGAAGGGTGTGGGGAGGGGGAGGGGGAGGGGGCGGGCTGGGGCGAGGTTATTGCAGGGGCTGGAAAGAGGCTGTTCACCGTCACGGCAGTACCTGCCCCCACCTGCTCCTGCCTGTCCTGTCTCCCGAACAACAACCGCATGTCCCCTCCTGACCCCCTTCACCCCTCCACCCCTCCCACAGGTGGGACGTGGAGCCAGCCAAGGTGGTGGCTCAGCTCTTCCAGCCCGCGGCCAAGGTGGGCAGCTGGAGACTGGGGCGCGGGGCGAGGGGCGCGCAAGCAGTGGCACGCGAGTGGGGCATGTGTGCCTGTGCAGCGCAATCGCCCACAGAGACGGGGAAAGCACCACACAAACGTGCAAACACCCTCCCTCGCCGCCGCCCCGACCAACCCTCCGCTCGCCAGGTGCCCCGCAACGCCTGGGAGACGTTCTTCTTGGCGGCCTCAGCGGGCGACGCCAAGGGCGTGTGGTGGGTCCAGGGTCGGGGGCTTGGGCGTTGTTGGCGGCGTCGCGGCTGCAGCGCTTCCCAAGGGGCAGCAAGCGCACCGGTAGAGGTGCTCCCCCCTCCTCACACTCTGCTGCCCGCAGCGCCGCAGCGCTGTGCTCCCTCTTATACAGCACGCTGGTGCGCCTGCCCTCGTCCTCTGAAAGCCACGTCTCTGCCGACTGCGGCTCTACAAGGGCAAGCGAGCACATCCTGCTGCCCGAGGCACTGCGGCGCTGTGCTCCTTCCTACTTGTGCACGCGGTTGCGCCTGCCCCGTCTTGATTTCACCGGCCCCTCACTCCCCCCTCCTCTCCTGTGGGGCCCGCCTCGCCACCACCACCCGCAGGTGGTCCCTCAGCCCGACGGTGCTCAAGCTCTCTGCGGTGGGGGGCGCTGGGTCGCTGGTGTGGGGCCTGGCGTCGGGGGAGGGGCCGGGGGCGCTGGGGGGCGTGTGCGGGGCGCTGGTGGTGTCGTGCCTGGTGACGGAGGTTCTCAAGTTCGCCCAGGGAATGCAGGGGGGAGACACGGGCACGGGCGGCCGCTTTTGAGTGGGCTTGTGACGGGGGGACGCGGTCGTGGTGATGGCGTCGGGTGGCGACGGAGGGGGAGGCCATGATGTTTATGAGGCTGTGAGCACGGGTAGGTGTTGCATAGGATTGGGTCGGTGCGGCGAGGTGAGAATGGAAGCAACTGTGACCGCTGTCGTTCGGCTTCGTGAATCCTCACAGGAGCATCCACAATTTTGGCGAGCATGAGCTGAGGACCCTGAGAGACAGACGGGCTGTTGCGGACTGGGGTGGGCCTGGAGTATATCCGGATCCGGAGGCGGCGGGTGCCGCGGGTTCTGGCTGTTGCACGTCATGGCAGTTGTAACAACGATATCTCACGAGCGTGGCCCCCAACCCCATCTGCTGTGGACCAAAGAAGTGGGCATCCAAAGGTAGGACTGCTGTCTGGCAGACTGACAGCAGCACGGTACGGGCCTGTACGGGCTCAAGGCGACGGCGAATACGGGTGATAGATCAGGGAGGAGTGAGGCTACGCTGCTGGGTTAGGGTACCCGCTCTTGACCCTATGTCTTCTACCCGATGTATATGTGCGTGAAGAGTAGGGCTGCAGGCTAGGGACGGAGGCTGACAAGGGGTGACCCGAAGTGTGTCCCCTTCAAGCCAAGTGTTCGAGCGTGCTGGCCCTGCTTGACAGGCCCCATTGACAGGCTCTACGGCATGGTAGGGAGGTGCGCAACAAGGGTGTCTGTCCTCCTCAGGACAGGGAAAAGGGCCGAGCCCCAAACCCCGCGAGGCCGGGCAGCACTGGGGCCGCGCAATCAAGCACTACGCCCCACAGCGCACGGACTGAACCCCAGCCCAGCAGCTTCAGCAGGAGGAGGATGCGGATCACGTTGGCAGCGGAGACGTCCCGGTTCTGACGGGGCGTGGGAACGGGTGCGGGTTAGTCTAGCCAAGTCCACCCAAGCAGCCCTCCGCACACCAACCCTACGCTTCACAGGTCTTTTGCATCGGCCAACGAAATGCGATGCCATCACACCGCGGCACTACGCCCCGTTGTCTATAATAACACCAACCCCGCCAAGCCCCAACGGACCGTCCCCAATCCACCCGCCCACCCGCACCTACCCAGGTTGTGAAGCAACTGTTGCAGTCTTTCACCGACCAGGCCCGCTGGCCATCCCGTAGGCCCGCGGGCTAGGCGTGAATCGCGTGTTCGAGCGTGCTGGCCCTGCTTGACAGGCCCCATAGACAGGCTCAATGGTGTTGGGTCGTGTTGAGACTCGTGGCTAGGGAAGGGTGAAGTAGAGTTGTTGCTTCACGTCAGGGAACGCCGGGTTGGGCGGGGTTGGGCGGGGATGTTGGGGCGTGCCCGGGGGGGGACCGTTGGGGATGCCGGGATGGCGGTGCGAGGCTGTTATCTCTCCCGCTTCAGCTTGTGTCAGAGCACAACTACTCCAATTGGTTCCATGCCGCTCAGGTGTCAAGGTTGCACGATGAAGGGGACATGTAGGGTTTAAGGCGCAGCGAGCAATGCAGGCTACAGTAGCGGGCATTTCTGACTGCCTGCGGGTCTACCAGGAGAGTATGCTCGCAACCGAGCAGGCGAAGCTGGAGTGCCAGTTGAGCCCGCGGATTGATGCGATGCGCAATTACGACCGGCGGTGAGCGGTTTCCTCCTCGCTTGCGAGCTAGAGGCGTCATGCCAGCACAGTAAGTTCTTCGCCGTAGTAAACGGCTTTGGCGCGGTCCATAGCGTGCCCGACCTCCGCCCCTCCCCTCCAACCCCCCCCCCCCCGACAGAAAGCGTGCTTCCGACGAGGCAGAACGAGCTTTACAGGAGCTCTTGGCCCAGACCCTGTCTCTGGTTCAGGGCTCGGGAGCAGACGCGTCGCAGGCTTTGGAGCGCTGGGCGGAGGCTTGCTCGGCCGCGGGAATCTGGACATGGCTGCGGAGCAGCCTGGACATCATAAACTCCGCAGCGCGCACGATGGCGGATGCCGCGGCCAGCCCTGAGACGTATCGCCTTGCTTGGCTGGTGACCCTGGCCCTGCCGGGGGCCCAAGTGCTACAGGCCGCAGTTGTGCCCGTGCACGAGTACCTCAGCTCGAGCCGAACTCCGCAGGCGGCGGCCCGCGCCCTCGGGACGTGCGTCCCCTTCTGGCAGCTGGACCTCTTGCGTCCCGCCGCCGGGGCGCTACGGGGCTACCTGGGCCTCACAATGCAACACGAGCAACAGCTGCGGATGGGGGGCTTGGGGCCCGACCGCGTCGCCTTCACCTGCGCCGTCTTGGCCTCCGTGCTCTCCTCCTACCTCAACTCCGGGCTTCAGTGCCTGATGAGCCTCGCCTGCAGCAGCAGCCGTGAGGAGCCGCAGTCCACCGGCTGCACCAGTGCTGAAGCCGGGGCCGGGGGCGGGGCTGGGCCCGCTGGGGCCGGGGCTGGGCCCGCCGGGGCCTCGCCGCCCCCGGGGCCTCCTGCCCCCGGGGCCTCCTGCCCCGGAGCTGCCGCCCGCAGCAGCGCAGCTGCTCGAGACGCTCGCCGCCAGCGGGCTGCTGCCGGCCGTTGCCGCCGCCGTTCTGCAGTGTCCCGGGCCCGACCCAGATCGACTTCGTGACGTCAGCAACAGCACGGACGCGCAGCAGGCGCAGGCGCACGCCACGCAGCTGCTGACGTCAGCGGACACCCTGCTGCAGGCGCTGACGTGCGCACACCACGCCCTGCCCCGCGCCGCCGCCAGCGGCGGGGCGGCGGCGGCACGGGCGGCAGACCGCCTGGCCGCTCAGCTGGCCCACCCGGACGTGGTGGCGCTGCAGGAGGCACTCGTGGAGCGGTTGCTAGTGCACGGGGGCATTGAGCTCAAGCAGGCGGGGGTCCAGGGCGGGGCGCAGGGCAGATGGTGGCTGACGGCGGCGGAGGCGCATCTCGGTCAGGCCATTTCGTCCGATGGAGAGGCCGTGTCCTGCCCCGGTGACCTGGGAATGCTGGCAGACCAGCACGGCGAGATGCTGTTCCTCCTCGCCTCCTGGCTCTACAAGCCCCCCGGCCCGCCCCAAGTGGCGCGCGAGGTGTCTCGGCTCAGGCTGGCGGCGTGTGAGCCCTGGGCCCTGGAAGCGCTGTGCCGCCTGTGCCGGGGCCATGGGCTGGAAATGGGCGGCGCGTACAGGCCGTCAGCCGACCGTATGTATGCGACGGTGAGTGCCGTTCTTACCTTATGTCACGCCAAGGGCGGCGATGCACATGGGCTATAGCTTAGAGCGCGGCTCCAACCGGCAAGCCTTGTGAGCGGTGTGCGGCCATGTGCGCGCGTGCAGGCACTCAGAACCCTCATGGCAGAGACGAAACGGGTCGAGACGGCGGCCTGGGGCCTGGCCCTGCACGTGCACGCAGTGGAAGATGCGCTGGCGGGCGCAGCCGAGACCGCGCCTGACCACCAGGTGAAGAAGTAGTCCAGTCCGGACCGGAATATGTACTTTCCGCACCGTACCGTTGTCCAGATCTGCACCGGGGTAGTTTACGTTTCCCGGTCCGCACCTTTGTCAGGTGCGCACCGGGGTACGGTAGTTTACGTTGCGCCTGGCCAGGAAGTGGAGCTGGGGTGTTGGTCCCGGCCTGCAACCTGACGCCTGCGGGGCCCGGGCATGATTGCAGGAGTCGGCGGCGTCGCTGCGGCCAAGCGGCTGGGGGCCTTGCGCTGCGCTCGTCGGCATGTGCCATGAAAGCAGCTGCAGTGAGTGAGACGGCTGTGTGCTTGTAGGCCGCAATGCGCCCTTGCCTTTCCCGCCCGGCAACAGGCACGTAGATGCATAGGTAGAAAGACACACGGCCAGTGCCAATCATGTTGTCGTGACTTTAGTAGTGGCGCCTGCTCTATCTCTGGGCCCTAGGCTGGGGCACTTGTGATCACTCAGTAACCTGCAGTAACAAGCACTTTGTTCCCCTTCTTCTATCTGCAGCCCCCTACAGCCTAGGCGCCTCCAGTCGCGCCCACCTCCTGGCACAGGTGGCCCGCGCAGGCCTCACCGCCTCGATCGATCACGCCCTGCGCCTCTCCTTTGCAGCCGCCGACCGCGCCGCCCTCAACCCCGGCAACGCACCGCTCGAGCGCCTGGCCACGGAGACCTCCTCAACCGCTTACTTCGTGAGCGGTCTGCTCGGATCGGAGGCGCTGCCAGCCCGCACCCTGTACGGACCGTACGGCGGCGTGCTGGTCAATCTTTCCAAGCGCGCCGCCATGCTGACTGGGCGGCTGCAGGATCTGGAGGCGGAGGCGACCGAGGAGGCGCGCAAAGAGGAGAGGACCCTACTGGCTGCGGTCACGCACCGCTTCCTGCCGGCGTTTGGGTGCTGCCGCGGGCTTGCGTCCCGGCTGGAGGCCACGGCTCAGGCGGACGAACGAGGAGGCGGCGGCGGAAGTAGAGGCGGAGGAGGAGGTCGAGGAGGCGGCGGCGGAGGTAGAGGCGAAGGCGGAGGTCGAGGAGGCGGCGGTAAAGGAGGGGGCGCAGGAGATGGACGAGGAGGCGGCGGCGGAGGAGGCGGCGGAGGAGGCGGCGGAGAAAGCAGAGTGGGTGCGACCGCGCAGAGCGTCGAGGAAGAGGTGGGGGCCCTGCTAGCCCGCGCCAACAGCCTGCTGACGACGCAGATGCTCGCGCGCGCGGCGCAGCGGCGCGTGGGGGCCAAGTCGTCTTTCACGCTGCACCATGCGGCGTGCGTTGCCGTGGAGAACTCGTGCCTCGCAGGCCGCCTGGGGTTCCCCGGCGGCACGCCGCTCAGCACGGGCCAGCTGCTGGCGTGCCAGCCGCACCGCCTGCTGGCGGCCGCATGCAAGCTGCTGTGCGCGGACGTCTCGGCGCCGACCTACGTGCCGCCCGGCAACCCCATCGCAGCGACCGTCGACTGTCGTGGCCGCCTGGCCGTACTCGTCGAGCTCTCACTGGTGGCCCTGGCGTCGATCCCCGAGCTCAGCCCCCACGTGCGGTCGTGGCTCATGCCGATAACGGATTTGGGAGACGGCGGTGGTGGTGGTGGCGGCACTATGGTCGAGGAGGCGCAGGCTTCATCATTAGGGCCGCCGACCGCGTCGGAGCGGGGGTGCCTGGAGCAGCTGCTTCGCCTGGGCGTTATGCCCCGGATGTTTGACCTGGGCACGGCGAGTTCGAGTTTGGGAGGTACGCCCGCCTGCTGCTGCGCTCGGCCGCCGATGACACGGGTGCTGGCTTCGAGGCGTGCGCCCGTTCCCTGGCCAGCCAGTTAGGAAACGCACCTAACTGCAGCCAGCGGCTGCGTCGTTATCGGCGGCACAATCATTCTCCGCATGCGGCGCGTGGATGCGCTGGCGTTAAGTTTAGAGTCGGAGCTCTTGGCGCAGAATGAGGAGTCCGAGTGGCAGCGGCAGGGCCCGGCGCGAGAGGGACAGGTGGCGGCGCTGGTGGCGGCGCCGCTGCCGCCGCCGCTGCCGGTGCCGCTGGCGGCGGCGGCGTTGCTGGGAGTGAAGATGTGCGCGTATCCCGGCTGTTTGTCGTACGGCGGCGGCAGCGAGGCAGGGCTGCCGCTCAGATTGTGCGGGGACTGCAGGTGCGTGCGCTACTGCGGCGCCGCGTGCCGGAATGCGCACTGGAGGGCAGGGCACAAGCAGGAATGCCAAGCGGCCAAGGCGGCTGTTGCAGGTGCATGGGCTGCAGCGCCCGCATAGCAGGATGCATGGCAACAGAAGTGTCTTTGTGAGGCCGCCGCTTTGGCAAGCAAGCTGGGACTAGATAGGATGCATTCTGCACTTGTGGAGGGTTTGTGGCAAGCCTGCCAAGCAGCACTTGTGGGTGTGGGACGAGAGAGCAGAGCACCGAGTGGAGCCGTGGACAGTGGACGTGACCTATGCATGCAGCGGACGAGCGAGGTTTGCGAGAAAGCTTTGAGAGGAGGAAGCGCATGGCGTGCATGCAAGGCTGGATTAGATAAGACGACGTGGTGGCGGTGGTGGTGGCTGGGTACCGGTATGGCGTAAGTGCAACTTGGCAAGGAGCCGCGTTGAGGAGGCATCCAGGCATGTCGGGCCTCGGACGTCGGCACAATGGGTGGTTGGTGGGTGAAAGGTCAACGTTTGTACAAGCCTTTCACTGTTGAGGCCAACGCCCCGCCGCGAAATCACCGTGCGTGGATCACAATCCCATGCCAGCGCCTTGCCTCCGTCCCTCCTTCCTTGCCCGTCCATACCATCACCGACGCATGGACTCCGCCTCCGGCTCTCACCCCTGCACAGCCACCACCACCCCGCCCACAGCTGCGCCCCCTTCACATGATGGGCTCCGTCCCCGCCTCAGGAGTCAAAGCCCGACCACTCCCCGCTCCACCCCGCAGGCCCGGGCGCCCTCGCCGCACCACCGCCCGAGCCCCAGCCCGTCTCCCCAGCTCCTCTTGCCGTCCCAGCCCCTGGCTTGGGGCCTGCAGACTCGCCTCCCATGCCCGCTCCTGCTCCTGTCCCAGCGCCTCCCGCCCCCCAGCCAGCCTCCGCATTAGCTCCAGGCCCGGCACCAGCGCCTGCCGTACTCCCGCCAGCGCCGTACATCGGCCCCGCGTCGTACACATCGGGCCCATTGTGGTACCGGACGTCCCGCACATCGTACGCCACGTCATAGGTGTTGTAGTACGAAGCACTAGGCCCAGGACCGCCGCCACCTGCAGAGGCTCCGCCGCTGCCCGCCGGCCAGCCCGCCGCCGCCGCCTCTGCCGCCCGGCGCTCCTGCTCTATCGCGACGGAAACGGCCGTGAAGAGGTCCCTGGGGGAAAAGGGCAAACACGAGTGTGGCCGCTCCACGACTACGATGCTGTACTATGCTGTACTTCCAGTCTGCAGATGATGACCTTAGCGGGAAGCTTAAAAAGGGCAGGACAGGGCTAAAGCTTGGGAGGAGCCACGAGTCGGATGCCCTCGTGCTCCTCCGCCTGTGCTGAGTCGGTGCTAGTGAGGCCAGCGAGCACAGCCCGTGTTAGCGCGAAACGGCCCCTCACCTGTTGAGGAAGGGGTAGTCGCACAGCCACACGCCCGCCTGCGGAAGATACACCTCGCGCACCACCTGCGGCCGTGGCGAGGGGGAGCCGGTGGGGTGCAATCAGTCATGACGGACATGGATGCAACCCAGCAGGAGCGGTGGTCCAGGGCTGAGACCGGCTCCCAGTGGCATCCCTTCCGGCATGTCTCCGTCTCCTCAGCTCTCCCTTTCCCCTGCCATGCCCCTGCCCAGGCCCGCAGCCCCCGCCCTCCCCGCCCCGCCTTGAAGCTGCTGAAGCGCTCGTCCCTCCCCAGCACCAGCAGCTCCACACAGTCACCGGGGCGCACGTACTCGGCCCTGGGGGTGGCGGGGGGAATGGCGGGTGGGGGGCGGAGCGGGGATGGGGCATGGGGATGGCGGGCGGGGGAGCGGTGGTGGGGACATGGGGGTGCGTGAGTCCCCTTGAGGCCCTTATTCCCCGCGCACATCCATTTAGAGCAACAGCACTGTAGCCGAGCCCCTCGCAGCCCCTGCGATTGCATGGCCTGGCCCCCGCCCGATCCCGCCCCTCCCCAGCCTGCGCACCTGGGCTGGTAGGGTAGGTCCAGCGAGGCCCTGCCGCCCCCCTGCCAGGGGTCGCCCACCAGCAGGGATACCAGCGGGGGGCCGCGCAGCCCCAGCCCCAGCCCCAGCGCCGAGCCCAGGCCCGCGCCGGCGACCGACACCTCGATCACCTGCGGGGGCGCATGCAGGCATGGGTTCAGGGCTGCTCGTGTGAAGGCCGGGAAAACTTAGGTGCGGTAACTAACCGGCCGGCCTTAGAGACGGGAACGAAAGCCCGGGGCCCGGGGCATAGGAATGTGTGGGTGTGATGTGGGCGGCTGTCAGGAGCAGGAAGCGTTGCGCACAGCCCCCTGGCTGGGGGTAGGTACCGGTCGTACCGCAACAGGGACGTCTCACATCAGGGGACACCAGGTCCCGCCCTGCGCTCCGGAGTAGCGCCTGCCTCCTCCACCCCTCACCTCTGCCTCGCCTGCCCTCCTGCCCCCCCAGCAACACCCCCTTCCCCTCCCCCGCCCCCTTGCCAACCCCTCCACCCTCCCCCTCCACCCCCCACCCTCCCTCCACCCTCACCCGCCCCCGCTCCCACCCCACCTGCGCCCTCCACAGCTCCCCCGCCCTCTTGCCACCCCTCCCCCCGTCTTCAAGCTTCGTTTCCCTGGCGTAGGCTACCACCCTCCCCCTCCCCCTCCCACCCTTCCCTGCCCCACCCCTCCCACTCCCACCCCACCTGCGCCCTCCACAGCCCGATGGCCGCGTACCCCTTGGCCGCCAGGTCCACGTTGCGCAGCCCCGCGCGCACCCAGGGGCTCCATATGGGGTACAGCAGCGCGGGGGTGGCCAGCAGCGCCGCCTTGGACAGCAGCACGGAGGCGCCCACGGAGCCCAGCAGCTGCACGATGCGCCTGTTTGGGGGGTGGAGGTGGCAAGGGAGGGAGGGGTTGGGTGGGGTGAAGAGGCGGGGCGGGGAAGAGGGGTCGCCGTGTGCTCTTAAACGTGGCCGAGGTGCCGCACCCCAGGGAGCCATGGAGGGCTGCCTGACGGAGGCGGTACAGCCCGCGACCCCCGTCCTCCCCCGGGCGCCCCCGCTCACTCGGTCACGCTCCGGGGCTGGAAGTAGTCCACCTGCCCCGGCGTGGGGGCCAGGGGCAGGATGCCGGACTGCGGGGGGAGGCGCGCAGTGAGGAGGCAGGGTGGGCGGTGCAAACTTTGGGCCCAGCTGGGGCCTCAACCCATACGTGCGCCCAGGGCAGGACACCACCCCTATTTCCCTACTCCCAATCGAATCCGCCGACCCACCACGTCTCGACCTGACAACAGCACGATGTCGGACGGAGGCAACACCCCGTACGGCCCTGCGCCTGCTGCCCCCGCTCCGCCGCCCGCCGCCGCCTGGGCCCAGCCCGACCCCGGCGGCGCCTGGGCCTGGCCCGGACCCGTCGGGCCTGCGCCCCACTCGGTGGCCGAAGGGCTTCCGTACGCTGCCCCGGGCCCTGCCGGGCCCGCCCCCGGCGCTCCAGCAGCAGAACCGTACCCGTACCGCACGTCCTCCGTGAACGGCACGGACCGCTGGTCCCAACCGTCGTACGATGAGTCGTACGGGTTGCTGCCGTACGGCTGCCGTGCAGAGTACGCCGCTCCGTCATCGGCCGAGCTGCTCGACGGGGCGCCGGCGCCGCCAGGCGGCGGCGCTGGCCACTGCTGCGCCGCGCTGGCATCAGGGCCCGCTGCTCCGCTCCCACCTGGCCCCGCCCTCGAGCCCGCAGAGGGCCCACCCCGCGATGCGTCATCCCAGCCCGTATCAGCGGATTGCATGGGCCCCCCGCCCCAGTCCGACAGAACGGGCACGTCGCCCCAGTCGTCGGACACGACGCCCCAGCCCAGAAGCGCCGGGGAGTCTTCTGGCAGGGACCCTTCCCGGCCCCCCGCTTGGCTCTGGCCTGGGCTCGGGCCAGGCCCCGGCCCCGCTGCTGCAGGGCCCTGCAACTGCTCCGACCTCTCCGGCTGGAAGCGGGAGTCAGCGGCGAAGGCCCCTGCTGCGGATGACGGTGTGAAGGACCGCCCGGCGGAGGACGGGGTCGTCGCCGGGCCGCCGCCCGGCCCGCTCGATCCCTCTCCGGTGGCGGGCGGCTCATCCCAACCACCCCTGCCGCCAGGCCCGACTTCGGGTCGCGGTGCAGAGGCGTAAGAATCAGTTGAATTGCCGTACGGCGTGCTGCCGTAGCCGTCGTACGGCGTGTACGGGTTGGGAGGGATGGCGTCGATGGTGTCATCGCCGGGCTGAGGTACCCAACGCCGTCGTGGAGGCTTCTGTGAGGGGCCGGACCCACTGGTAGAGCCTGCAGCCTTTGCCTCCTGTTGTGGTGCAGAGCTGTTTGCACCGTTGGAAGCAGGCCTGACGCCGTCGCTGCCTGCCTCGCCGAATGGGCCCCCGCTGTTTACGAAGTCGTCGCCGTTTGCCCCGGGCGGGGGCGAGAACGCGCCAGAGCCTAGGTAGTCGTTGGGCCCGGCTGTGTCCACATTGTCAAGAAGGCCGGGGGGCGGAGGGGGGCGCCGAGGGTTGGAGGCAGGCACGCGCAGGTGCGGGCGTGGGCCCTGCTCATGGTCGGAGCGAGCTCGCGCCACACGGGGCGCCAAGGACCGTGGGCCCACGCCCACATGACTGCGGTCGCCCCATGAGCTGCTCGCGCCTGTCCTGCGGTCGGCGCTGGGGCCAGGCGGTCGCAGGAGCATCCGGCTCGGGCGACCGCCGCGCAGGCGGGCCGCCTCTAAGTCTTTAGTGTCTACAGCACTGCTGGTTGACCAAAATTAGAGGGTTCTGAGGCTGGCCCGCGAGGTACACCCGATGAGCGCGGCGGAAAGCGTTGGGTGCAAGGCTGCGAGATACAAATGTTGGGCAGGCTAGTTGTAGCTTCTGTATGGACTCAGGTGGCCGTGCGCTGGCGCCCAGGCTGCCGATGTGGCCGGCCCTCGAGAGTAATGATCGCGGAAAGCCCTGGACCAAAGCCAGTCTTCACAGAGTCCACAGCGTCAGTCCTCATCACTACAATGATGCCGTGAAGCAGCAAACCACCCCGCAGCGCAAGCTGCTTTGAAATTATGGCGGGACAGGTGCTCTCCTGGCTGCTCCAGGACACGCAGCTTTCCACTGATGGGCTGCACAATATCATCGCCGATGATTCTGTAGTTCAGCTCGCTGACTACCTTCGGAGCAGCAAGGATGGCCCAGGTGCAACACCGATCGCGCCCGCCGACCTGCGCGACGCTGTCTTGCACGTCGCAAAGCGCGGCTACCTGCGGCACAGCCTCGCAATCCGTCAGGGCAGGCACGGAGTGGTTGGCAGGGGCGCGAAGCAGGTGCGGGCTTGGTCTGAAGGAGGTGCAGGGGGGTTTGGCTGCTCATCTGGCGGGACAGCTGCCGGCCGCCGGGCCCGGGCCGGCTGGAACGTCCAGGTCTCCGGGATGAGAATGCTCTCTGCGGAACAACGCAGTGCATCCGGTCCATACAAAGCCTTCACGTCACCGCTCCCCCCGTCCCCTCGCAGTCTGCCAGTGGCGCGTCAGGGCCCCCCGCCAGCCCCAACGCCTTCCCCGCCCTCCCCGCCTCCTCCCGACCCCCGATCGCCACCCCCGCCACCCCGGCCGCCACGCCGGCATCCTCATGGGCAGCACCCGCCCACTCCGTCGGCGCAGGCGGAGGCGGCCCCACGCCCGGCACCTCCACCGCAGCCGCGCCTTCCCCCGCCTGGGGCCCCGCCTCCGCCACCACCACGCCCCACCCGACCCCCAGCGGCGGGGCCGGCGGCGGCGGCGGCAAGCTCCAAGGTGCCTGGGCGCAGGGTCCTGTCAGCGGCATGAGCGGCAAGAAGCAGGCGGCCTTGGACGAGCGCATGCGTGGGCCTGGGAAGTCGCCGTACGGCACCAGTACGACACCCAACTCGCTGGGCCCGGGCGGGCCCGGTGGGGGCGGGGCCGGGCCCACGCCCGGCGGTGCGTGGGCAGCCGGCAGCCCCTCTGCCTCCGTGGGGAGCACCGGCAGCATTACTCCCGCGGCAGGGGGGGCCTGGGGTGCCGGCCGGGGCGGCGGCGGAGGCGCAGGGGGCCGGGGCCTGCCGCCCGCTTCCCCAGGCGGTCCCCAGCCGCGCGGTGCCTGGGGCAGCACGCCCCCGTCCACTGCGAGCGGGCCCAGCCACCCCCAACCCCAGGGGCAGGGGCAGGGACACAAGGTGGGGCAGGGTCCACCTGCCGGCGCTAGCCCCCACGCCAACGCCAACGGGGCCAGCCCCGCAGGGGTCGGCGGCGGAGCAGGCGGGGGCGGCGGCGTGAAGCGGATCGTGCCCAAGCCCGTGGCAAAGCCGTCACCGCAGCCGGCGGTCTCGCAACCATCCCCGCAGTCCCTCTCCCTCTCTCACCACCCAGCCGACCCACCCCCCACGCCCGCGTCCTCCGCGGCTGCAACGTCCTCTTGCTTCACCGCCCCAACCATCTCCGCCCCTTCACCTTCCGACGCCAGCCAAGCCCCACGCGCTCAGCAGCAGGGGCCTAAGCCCAACGGAGGACGCAAGCGGTTACAGCCCCAGCCCGTCGGCGGCCCCGCCGCCACCCCTGCCAGCGCCGCCGCTGACCAGCCGACGACGCCCTGCAACGCCGCCGCCGCCGCCGTCGCGGCTGCCAACAACCCCTTCGCATGCGCACCCCCGACCCCCGCCACCCCCGCGGGTCAGACCATTGCCGCGCTCGCTGAGGCCCAGGCTCAGGCCCACCCGCAGCCCCAGGCCCAGGCCCAGGCGGCCATGGGCCTGCTGAGCCCGCCCTCCGTCACCTCCTACCCCAAAGGCCGCCCATCCCTCATGGAAGCGTCCGGAGCACACGCAGCCGTGCACCTCACTATGCCAGCAGAGGCCGATGGAGTCGCGGTGGCAGTGGCGGTAACAAATCCTCCCGGCGACCGCCCGGGCCCCGGCAAGGCGGCGGCTGGGCTGCTCCTTGCGACGGCCGAGCTCGCTACCACGCCCGCGGTGGCTGCGGCGGCGGCGGCCGCGGGCGGCAGGGCGGAGGCGGACGGCTGCGGGCCCGTCCCGGGCCCCGGGCCCATCCCGGGCCCTGCCTGGTGCGAGGCGCACGAGCGGCTTGCGGCGCTGCACGCCTGGGTGCTGGGGTCGGGGCGCGTGGGGTGCCTGCAGGTGCGGGGGAGGGCGTGAGACCGGAGCGCGGGCCGGTGGGCAAGGGAGTTTGAAGCTGAGCGGGAGAGCGTCTAGTTGTTAGTGGACTTGCCGGAAAAGGTACACACCGCCACAGAGTCCATGATGGGTCCTGTGGGCAGGGGTGGAGGGATTGTGTAGCGCCGTGCACCTCGACTGGCTTCGTGACACGCTAGCAGACCACCTGCAGCTCCCCTGTGGGTCCCCAGCCCCAACTCCAGACCGTCTTCCTGATACCCGTGATCCGTAGGACGAGGTGTCGGAGCTGCTGTTCCTCCTGGCCTGCCCTCCGGAGGCCCTCCTGGCGGAGGCCGCCGCAGCGGGGGATGCCGTCACACCCCGCGCGGGCGCCCTGCCCGCCGGCGCCGCCAGGGCGTCCTTCGCCGCCGCCGCGGCCGCTGCCGCCGCCGCCGGAGGAGCCGCCGGGGAAGCAGGGGAGTACGGCGAGCCGTGGTCGCTCCGGACGGCAGTGCAGTACGCGTGCGCCGTACTGTCCCGCTGCGGGGGGCTGCTGTCGGGCCTGGGCCACCGCCTGCTGGCGGCGGTGGCGGCGTGTGCGGCGGCGCGGCTGGCGGCGCCGGCGCTGGCGGAGGCGGCCGAGGCGGCGGCGGCGAGGCGGGAGTGGAGCCTGGCGCGGAGCAAGGCCGTCGACGCGCTTGGGGGTGCGTAGATCGCGGGAACACAGTCACACGTGTACGGCTCAGGCATATGCTCATTTCGCGGGGTACTCGTTCAGGCCTGAGGCCGCCTGCCCACCCGCCCCAACTTGACCGCGATCGGCCCCGGCCCCGCGTTTCACCACTCCCATGCTCATCCCACTATCGCCTCGCCTCATGACCTTGCTCGACGCAACGAGCGCTCCCGGTCCTTGGCTCTCCCTGCCCATCCCCTGCCCATCCACCCGTCGAAACCACCGCCCCTGCCCCCGCCCCCCAGGCGCGCGGCTGCCCCTGGTGGGCCCCATGCTGCAGAGCGGCCCCGACCGCCCCCGCGCCGCCGACCCCCAGCGCCGCGCCGCCAACCGGGAACGGTGCCGAGACGCCTTCTTCGCTGTGGTGCGGCAGGTGGGTCTGTGGAAGGTCGGG
Organism: Edaphochlamys debaryana; assembly: GCA_016858145.1. Taxonomy (NCBI): domain Eukaryota; kingdom Viridiplantae; phylum Chlorophyta; class Chlorophyceae; order Chlamydomonadales; genus Edaphochlamys; species Edaphochlamys debaryana. The sequence continues at coordinate 202,233 of JAEHOE010000097.1, read as the reverse complement.
GAGGCGGGATGGGGATGTGGAGGATGGGGTGGTGCGGGATGTTGGGGACGGGCGTGGGTGGTGGCGTTCGTGCGGGCGCTTGGGGTGGCGGCGTGGGGGTGAGCCGGGACGGAGGCACGAGGCCACGGGATGGGGTTGAGTGGGAGTCCGTCCGCTGGAACGGGGCTAGGAGAGCCATTGACCGAGAGTCTCGGTGTGCGTGCATCGTCTGTAACGCGCCACACCAACACACCGCCCTCCTTGCCCCCCGCACAGGCCGCCGCCCTGGTCGCCCGCACCGAGGGAGTCGATGCCTCCAGCGCCGCCGCCACCGCCCCCGGCCTCAGCGACCAGCTGTCGCCGCTGCGGCACTCCTGCGCTGAGGTGCGGCCTGCGCCTGTCCGCCCTACCTGTCGCTTTCTACTATGCTGCTGCGCTACGGCTTTACTCACAAGCACAGCCATCTCCCCGACACCCTCGTGTCGGCGTTCCGTAGTTGCCACGACCTCTCCGGCTCATCACCGGTCGCCTTGATGCCGCCCCGTGATGCCGCCCGCAACCCCCCCCCCCGCCCCAGGTCCTGGCCTGCCTGCACCCCGAGAACCTGCCCTTCTTCGCAGAGCTCTTCGCCGGCTGTGTGCTTCAGGCGCGTGGGGGAGGGTGGCGCGCGAAGCATTGGGATCACGGGCGGGTGGGCCCAGAGTCCTCCTCCAGCACCCGTGCCCAGGCCCCGTGCCTTCTCCGCTCTTGCTTTCACGTGCGGTACCCTATGCCGCAATCCCAGCCCCATGCCTTCTCCGCTCTCGTCTGATTCTCTGTCGCAAGCTCGTTGCGCTCGTCCCTCCTCTCTACCGCCTGTGCCGCAATCACCCCGTGCCGCTCCTCCCTGCTGCCTGCGCCTCAGGCCGCCGCCACGGGCGAGAGCCTGGTGGAGGGGGACCTCGCCTCGCTGGCCTGCCGCAACCCCTCCCGCTTCCAGCGCCTCAACCAGAGGATGCAGGTCAGCGGGCATGGGGAGGGGGTGCAGTGTGGGGCCAGGAACGGCTGAGGCCCATCGGTTGTGGTGCAGTGCCGGCGCGGAAGGGGTAACGGGTTGGGGACGGGGCTTGGCGTTTGTGGCATGGGCACCTCTCGCCCACTGGGCCCCTAGCTGCTGGGCTGAGATTGCTGCGCCCGTACCCCCCGCAGGCTCCCGCGCAGCAGGGCTCAGCAAGCAGCCGAGGGCTTCCCGGTGGAGCTGGCGGCGGCGGCGCAGGCAGCGGCTTCCCGTCACGCAGCGGGGCCTACGGCGGCGGCGGCGGCGGCGGCCCTGCCTTCAGCAGCAGCAGCACGGCCCCGGGTGGCGGCGGCGGAGCCGGCGGCGGTGGCGAGGGCGGCCGGGACACGTACGGCCCCGTGGCGAGGTGTACGGCGCTGCTCGTACGGCTGTCGTACTTTCCGCCGCCGCAGCGGCCGTACGTGCTGTTCCTGGAGCTGACGGACAGTGCGGCGCTGGTGGCGGCTTTGTCTCGCCACATGGCGGGCGCTCTGCAGGTGGGCTGCAGTCACGATACGCGTTCACTTGGGAACTAGTGCAACGCTCCTGGCAATGCTTTGGGCGCGTTGCCACCCTCAGCTAACACCACGGCCTAGCCCTGTGCACAAAACACGCGCCCTACCCAAGCAACCCTGGACCCGCTCCCCACAGGCCATGCTGCTCAAGGCGCTCGGCGCTCAGCCGCCCGGGTCCGCAGGCTCCGCCGCCGCCGCCGCCGCAGCAGCAGCAACCGCCGGCGGCGGCGGCGCCCGCGGCAGCAGCAGCGCCTCTGCGGTTGGGCCGTTGGGCGATCACGTGGTGGCCGCCGGCACGCTCGCGTCGTACATGTCGTACCTCGCATCCGTGCACGGTGCTGCGCGGTACGGCATCGCGTTGCCGAGGTGCAACCACCAACCGGGGGCTGGGGGCTCGGCGCCGCCGACGCTGGTTGCGCCGCGCCACGCGCCGTTGGATGTACTGCAGCTGCTGCGGTTGGCGGAGGAGCGCGGCGTGCTCGTGCATGTCGTACCAACCGTCGCGCAATACCTGTACTACATGACTCACGGCAGCCGCATGGCGGCAGGCTGCCCGCCGGACGGCGCAGGCGACGGCCAAATGGGGCCCGGCACCGACGGCGCCCTCTCCGCTGACGCAGCTGCCGTACAACTGCCGTACCTAACCGCCATCACGGCTCAGCTACGGCGGCTGCTGGCGGCGCGTGCGCTACAGCCTACGCAGGCGTCCTTCTGTACGGCAGCCCTGTGCCTCCGGAGCTCAGCGGAGGAGGCCCTCTCCCACGCCGCGGCGGCGGCGGCGGCGCTGAGCGCAGCGGCGGCGGCGGCGGCGGCTGGCGGCGGCGCTGAGGCCGCCCTGGTGCTGCCGCCGCGTGACGATGCGGACGAGGAAGCCGCTGCCCCGCTGTCTCCGTCCAGAGGGGCGGCGGCGGCCGAGCGAGACGGCTGGCTCGCGAAGAGCCTCCAGGTGGGCTTCAGGGCAACTGACGCCGACAGCAGGGAGCCGGTAATAATCTAGCCCAAAGCGTTGCTCTCATCCGCCACCTGACCCCCTCGTTGCCTCGCTGTTCCGCCCCACGACATACCCGTAGGAGAGTGACGGCCTGATCGACGCTCGCCTCATAGAGCTGTGCTGCCCAGGTGGGGCCAGGGCCGGGCTCATGCCGTGGGCTTATGCGTGTTGGCATGGCATGGTGGCACCCTTTACCATTGTTTCTACCCCTTTCCCTCTAACCCGGCGTTGACCCTCCTCCCCCTCCTCCCCATCGCGCCCGCTGCAGCCATTGAGGAGGCCTCACGCGTGCTGCAACGCGCCGCCGCCGCCGCCACAGTGCAGCAGCAGCAGCAGGCGCTGCAGCCCTCCTCGCCCGGGGGGGAGCCGCGGCCGCTGGGGCCGCGCAGGGTGCCGCCGGCCGCGCTGGTGCGAGTCGGCGGCGCACCGGGGGCGGCGGCCGGCTCCGCCGCGGCCGCCATACCCCCCAGCGTGCAAGCGGTGCGTCCGGCCTCGGCGACCCTTGTTTGCTGGCGCCGTGCTCCTCAACGCCAACCCAACACCGCCCCGCCCGGCGCCCCGCACCTCTCGTCCCTATCCTCCTCAGCTCTCTCCCTCCCTCTCTACGCCCCTCAACCCCCACCACCCCCACCCTCCCACTCACCCACCCCCGCAGGTGCTCTCCGCGCCCGGCCCCAGCCCGCTGCAGCAGGCGCTGGCGCAGGCGCTGCTGGGGCAGTACTCCACGGGGGAGCACGCGGTGCCCATGCGGGACGTGGTGGCGTACGCCACGGGGGTGCTGGCGGTCAACGGGGCGGCGGCGGCGCTGGAGGTCATCGTGCCGCAGGCGAGGGCGGGGACGCGGAGGGGAGGGATGGAGGGGAGGGTGGGGAGGCAAGGGGGGGCTTGACGGCTTGTGGGAGCTATCGCGCTGACTGGTCGCTGAGCGCTGTCGTGCGCAGTGGCTTGTGTGCTGTGGCCAGGGGCCATGCCCCACAACAATGTCGAGCCCGAGCACCTGACTGAACGACCCTCGTGCGCCCCTCCTCGCCCCCAGGTCGCCTCCGACCACCTCCTGCGCCTGGCCGACACGCTGAGGGGGGTCCTGCGGGAGCGAGTGCAGCGCTGGCAGGCGAGCGGGGGGGCATGGGGGTGGAGGGCGCGAGCGCTAGGTCGGGGGGCGGGGGTAGTGTACAAGGCTGCAGGAGGAGGGATCAGATGCTTGGGGGAATTGCGCCGTTAAACAGTGGCGTCGGGCTTGCACTCAGATATGCCAGGACTGGGGCTGATCATGGGCGGGAAACACCGCAGCGAGGCGTAAACAGACGGCTGGCCTTGACCTTGGACTCCCCTTGGCGCCACAGGCTGATGCTGTGGCCCAAGCCGCAGCGGCGGCGGGCGACGACGCAGCCGCGGCGGCGGCCGCGGCCGCGGCGGCGGCTGCCGATCCGCCCATGCTCCCCATGACGGAGGCGGTGGCGGCGGCCGCAGCGGCGGCAGAGGCTTCTACCGCCGCCGCCACCGCCGCCAGCCTGGAGGCGGCGCTGCCGGCGGTGCGGCGGCACCTGCACGAGAACGCACTCAAGGCCCTGCAGGTGCGTCGGTCGGGGCGGGCCGGCGCTGTGGCATTCACTCGGCAGCGCTGGCATTCTGCGACTCAGGCGGCTTCAAGAGGGGGTGACTACAGCATGTGTCATTTGTCCCCAACGAGATAGGCCTAGAACGAATTCCACAAGAGGGTAAACTGCTTTCGGCTTGCTGGTGTTGGCCTCGATTGCCACTTCGTGCATCCTCCCAGGCACACGCCAAGGCCCCCCCATGCCAATCCCCTCTGTTTCCCCCGATCCTCCGGCGTCCTTCCTCCATCCGCAGGGCCTGCTTCCCGGCACGGTGCCCGAGGAGGCGGTGGCGGCCGCCGCCTCCCTGGCCGCACGCAGCGCCGAGGTGGCGTGCCTGCAGCGCCTCGTGGCACATGTGCCGGGTGCCGTACGGCACCACATGGACGAGCACGCGCGGCACGTGGTGCGGGAGGTGCTGCGGGAGGTGGAGCGCCGCGCAGCGGAGGAGCGACAGGCGGCCAAGGAGGCGGGGAGGGAGGCGGCGGCGCAGCTGGTCCGGGATGGCGAGGGCCCCATTACAGAGACAGCTGCCGGCGAGGTCAGCGAGGCAGAGGAGGCTCACAGCGAGGTCGAGCCCCGTATTGGAGAGCATGCCGGACCCGTTGGCGAGGAATGCAGCGCCGGGAGCCCTCTGCCATCGCCGCCGGCGCCAGACGCAACACCGCCAGACGCCTCGGCAGCCGGGCCTGAGGCTGTAGGAGACAGCACTGAGGCTGACGTGGCCACGGCAGCAGCTGATGGCGGGCGCCTGGGCGAGTCGCTCCTCGCCTTCGCCAAAGACGGCGACTCGGCTGAGTCATCCGGGATGGACGAGATCGTCCGATGGACCGTACAGATCCTGGGCGAGGTCCGCCTCACCTCCTGGACTCAGCCCGCCCCAGCCTCAGCTGAGTCGGGCCGCCCCGCGGGGCCCGTGGATCCTACCGCATGGGCCATCGCACCCGCACCCGCAACGGCCGCCGCCGAGGCGGCGGCGCGGTTGTACGACGCCGTACGTGCCGGTGACCTTTCAAGCGCCGCCCTGGAGAATCTGCTCATGCGGTGCCTCAAGGCGGCGGGTACGGTGGCGGCGGCGGCAGCCACCGCCGCCTGGGGCCCGCGGACGCTGCTGGCGGCGGCGGCGCAGCCGCCGCCCGACTACGCCGCCACCGCTGGCGGCGCCGCTGCCGTCGCGTTCCTGGCGGAGGTGGCGGCGGCGGTGGCAGCCCGACACGCCGACGACTCGGCGAACTGGGGCGACGCGATCTGGGCTCCCAGGCCGCCCCTGGCACCACTCGCGCCCGCCTCAGTGTCTTGCTCCGTGTCGCTAGAGGAGGGGGACGCGGAGGGCGAGGCGGAGGCCGAGGGGGACGAGGCTGAGGAGGCTGAGGAGCTGTCGCGGCGTGCGGCCGCCGGACTGCCGCCCATGCTGGCGAACCTGTACCACCAGGTACGGCAGGGTACGGCGCACGTGGGGACCGTGCGGGGCGTAGGCTCGCAGTACAGCACCAGTACGAGCTTCACAGGGGAACACTTGCCTGTGCCACAGGCCTTGCCTGATGAGGGCTTCTATAGCTCCCTTCCTCAGGGACTTAGTCCAGGGGCAGCCGCCTCACACCCGACACTTCTTAACTTTCGTCATTGCCGACCTTGCTCCATGCTTGCTGGCCCGTTTGCAGCTGTCCGCCTACGCAAGGGACGTGGAGAGCCACCGGCTGCTGCGGGGGCTACGCGTGGGGCTGCAGCGCATTACACTTCAGCACTTTGCAGACATGGATGGCTGAGCTGGCGTGACGCCATGGCGGCAAAAGGCCACCAGAAGCCATGAGGGGTCCCGACTGGCGCGGAGCTGCAGTTGTGAAGTTTGCCGAACGCTGGGGGCAGGATTTGGGGCTCAATGCGCCAGAGCCCGCCAAAAAAGAGAGGGGTGATGGGTGAAGCGTGCTGGCAGGAATGTGGTGGGTGGACACTGACGGACAATGTGCAAAGGGCTCGTTCGAAGGCGCTGGCGGGCAGGGGATGTTCTGAGGACCGAGCAGAAGGCTGGAGAAGGGTGGCCCACGGGACGTTGAGGTCCAGAGAGTTTCGCGGCTTAACCTTGTGCCAATATGAATTCATGCTCATAGGCTTCAACCTGAGACGGGCAGCGCTGTCTTCCGCGCGTCGCGACGATCCTGCGTCCTGGGACGAAACGTGCGGGGAATCGAACAAGATGCATTGACCAGCGTCGCTTGGCGGCCGCAAAAGAAGCAACACTGCAGTCAGGGCTACAGGTCACTACCCTTAGCGCCTTTAGCCGGTGGCGCGTTCAGACACCGACCGCCTCCATCCTCAATCGCCCAACACACCTTACGCCCTCGCTTAACCAGTCTCTGTGCTTCTGCCCATACCTGAAACTTAACTATCTGGAACCTTACGCTTGAGCTTTGCTAAGGGCAGGCGTCAGCCCATCACGACTGCCCAGGGTTCGTCAAAAGGAATATCACACAGCGGGCTTCATCTGATCAAGCGAGTGCAACTTGCAACCTGTTATCGCTTCAGCCGGTGGAACGTGCAAATCGCCGCATATGGTAGGGACATGGCGACTCGGCTACACATGGCGCCCTTTCGCCGACAAGCCCTCTTGGCTTGAGCACGTCTTTGCAGTGCCTTGCTGGTGTAAGTCTCTTGCAGCATTTCTTGCGCGTCCACCATCGGCGCACGCCGACGGCGCGGTTTGGTGGCTCTTGGCTGACCCCCGCCCGTGGTCCCCCGCCCTCCCGTCTTGCAGGCAGGCTGGACCGCGTCCAGCTTAGCAGTACAGAACTGCGACAGCGCAATGAGCAGGACAATGATCATCTGAGGAGTACTCTTCAGCTGTGACAAGAGGGGTCCTCTATGCTTGAGGCGCCAATCCTCCGCATTTCCGCTCCGTCCAGGGCGGCCCTGATGAGCGCTGGTCCCGGCCCCAGTGGGGATCCTGGGCCGCCCACGCCTTTCACGACCTCAGCCTCGCGTCGCTTCTCACCCGCACCTCCCTCCTCGGCGGCGGCTGCCAATGTCACCACCGGCACCGGCAGTGGCGGCGGCATCGGCAGCACCTTCTTTGCGGCGGCAAAGTCTGTGTCGCGCCGCTTCCTGTCACCAGCGCCGCCCCCCATCGAGCTCCCCCCGCCGTCGTTTGGAGACATGGCCTGCGTCCTCCTAGCCGAAGACGAGGTAGAGGAGCCTGAGTGGCCTGGTGACGCGACGGCGGCCCTTCCAAGCCCCGGGCCACGCACTTCACCTTCGGCAGCGCCCTTTGGCCTGCCCAGCGCGCCCCTGCCAGACATGGCTCCCTTCTCACCCGCCCGCTCCGGACGCGGCAACAGCCTCTTCAGCAGTTCAAGCGCAGCAGCGCTAGCCCCAAGCTCACCTGGGCTTACGCGCGCTACGTCCAGCTCGCTCACGCCCACGCCCTCAGCCCCCTCGGCCTCGGCGGGATCTACAACGGCGCTCCGCGCCCGGGATCCCTTGGCGCTGCCAGCGGCCCCAAGTCCCTCAGCGGCACGCAGCCTCAGGACCAACTCCATCGCCTCGCCTTCGCCACGGCAGCCCCAGTTTGACGGCCTGTTCGGAGCCTCCGGCGGCGCTTTTTCCGGACCGGTTGCTGACACGACGACAGTCGTGTCACCAGTGCCCAAGCTGCGGTTCAGCAACAACGGGATGCAGGGCCTGGCACCGCGGGAGGAGTCGCTGACGACGCACCGAGGGCCCACGCCGTCGCAGCAGCAGGCGGGGCAGCGGTCGCCGGTTGCCGAGGAGCCCGCAGCGTCTGGGTCCGAGACAAGGCGGCGCGCGGGCGGCTTGATGGCGTGGGGCGGTGACGGCGATGCAGGTGGGTGGCAACTTTGGGCACCATGCACCGGCACGCATGCTTTCGGCGGTTGTGCTGGCTCACGCTCTCGCTACGCTCTGTAAGCAGCCAAAGCCCCTCCTTACTGTCTGTCCTGTCCTGTCTGTTTGTAACCCCGGAAAGAGGATCTCATCGCTGCGTTCCCTCCCCCTCCCAGGCCTCCGCGGGACCAGCCGGTCCCACATGGGGCTCGTCGCCTCCGCCAGCGGGCCGCTCTCTCCCACGCCCTCGCCAGCCAAGCAGCCGGCGGCCAATGCCATTGGTTACACACGGCGCCCCGAGGACATGCCCGCGGCGCCCAGCCCCCGTGCCGCCCGCAGCATCGTCGGCGGGGCCTCCAGCGGGGGCGCGGGCGGGCCGCCGAGCCCGCTGCAGAGACAGAAGAGCGGTCTGGCGGTGCAACCCTCCCTTCCTAGCCTAGGGAGCGTGGGCATCTCCCGGCGGCTGGAGGACCTGCCCGCAGCACCCGGCCCGAGCAACTCTCGCGCCCTTGCGGGCGGCAACCGGACCGTGGGCGGCAGCGCTCCTCCCTCCGTGCAGGCCGCGTCGGGGCAGCCCCCGCCCCTGCGGCTCGCGCAACAGTTGGCGCAGATGGCTCTGAGGGCGGCCCCACAGGCATCTGGGTCGGGCTCGGGCGCGTGTTCGGGGCCGCCCGATAGCCGCGTATCGGTCTCGTCGTGGGCTGAGGAGGAGGAGCAGCTAGACGAGTGGCTCTCTGTCCTTTCGCCCTCCGGGCAGGCTCCGGCAGGTTCCGGGGCGGGCCCCTCGGGGTTGCCCAGTCCAGGAGGCCGGCCGGGCTTCGCTCCGGGGCCGGGGCCGGGGCCGGGGCCGGCACCAGCCCGCGTGGCTTTCCACGCTTCGGTCAGTCGCGTCAGCGGGAGCGGTGTGATCGGAGGGCCGCCGGTCGGGGCTTCGGCGTCCTTCTCGGGCCCTGCGGCCTCGGGCAACAGCATGCTCGCCCGCGCGCCCTCGATCGGATTTTCACGGCGAATCGACGAGCTGCCAGCCGCGCCCAGCCCCTCCCACTCACGCAGCCTGGCCAACGGTCCTGGCGCCAGCGCCGGCGGCGTCGGGACGCCCGGGGCCTCTCCACGGCCGCCCACGTGGGGGCTGGGGGGCACTACCAGCTCGCCCCGGCCAGGGGGCGGCGTGGGCGGCAGTCAGTCGCCGATGCGGAGCACCCGGAGGCTGGAGGACCTCCCTGCAGCGCCCAGCCCCAGCAACGCCCGCAGCCTGCGTGCTGGCATGGGTCTTGCCGGTGGCAGTGGCGGCGGTTCGGGTGCGCCTTCGGCCATGTCACCCGTCGCTCGGCCCTCGCCAACCGCCCAGGGGCCGACGGGTGGATCTGATGAGCTTGAGTGGATGGCGGGGCCGCCTGCCGCCAGCCAGCGGCCACAGAACCTGCCTTTGGGGCAGGGGCCTGGGGCACCGGGGTTGGGGCCGGCACGGCGGGGCGCTCCAACAGCCGGATCGGCCCCATCTTGGGAGTCGGGGGACGGATCGGGAAATCTGGGCATCGGGTCTGACTTTATGGCGGTGGAGGAGTTGTGAGGGGCGGAGCTGGAGTGGTTGAAGGCTTGGAAGAGGCTCAAATGAGGAAGGCGAGGAGTCAGGGGCGCGGGCGTGTGCAGGGCATCTTGGGTTCAGCGGGGGCTCGGACCTCGGAGCTTACCGATGCAAGGCACCCGAGCTGCCTACACGGGACGCACAAGGATAAACCTGGTGAAGTGCGGTGAGCTTCTTGTTGTGTTGACGCGGACAGAGAGGGCCTTGATTGCCAAGATGTCCATTCCGAGTGAAGGGCTGAGCTATCATCCCCCGGGAACAATGTGACACGATGGCACCAGTCCATCATTGATAGGGTTCATTGCGCAATTCAAGCGCAAGCCGAGACGACATTGCTAAGCCGTCCCCGGACGTGCTGGACAGGCACTGAGGGACCTTGCATAGCGCTTGGAACTGATGGCCGGACTGTGAAGTTTACGTGCAGGCGGCTTATGCACGGCACTGTTAGGGCTGATGCGGCCGGGCGGGTGCGTCGAAGGCGCACCCATACGGCAGGCGACTGTTGAGGTGCGGGGAGATGCAGGACCTGGATGGGCTTGGAGGGTGTTGGGAGTCTGGAACCCCTCCTCTCGGGAGTTTGGGTCAAACTGCGTTGGTGCCGAGAGGAGTGCGGGCACTGAACTCCCACGCGGCACTGGGACCGTACACTGGACTTGCGGCACTTGCATGGTGAGGGCGGGTGGGCCGGGCGTTTCCGCGGTGCCGAGTACCGTATTGGCATTGTTGTGGCCTGTCGTGGTGACTCCTGCCCCTGCCCAAAGGCTGTCTTGTATTAAGCAGTCATTGTCGTGCAGCCCGGCCCGCCTGCTACCCATTGGCGTCGACCATTGAGCCGACAATCAATCTGGGTGCATGAGAGAAGCGTTGCCTGCGCCATGCATGTACGGCAGGTTTCTGCGTGACTGCGTGCATGGGCTCCGTCTAGCACCGCGCAGCAAGGCTGCGGAGCATCAGCCTAGTTGTTTACGGGGCGGCAAACGCGCATCTAGGCAGACTGGCTGTCTGGGGGATTCGAGTAGTGAGTGCGGCGGGCAGCAGATCTCTGGGACCACTGGACTGCTGGCGAAGGTGCGCATCACGGCCTTGGCAGGCGTCTGCCTTGGACTGCGGGTTGGCAGGCGGAGATCGGGGGTGGGATGGAAGGGAGGAGCGGGAGGGGCAGGAGTGGGATTTAGTGCTGGGGTGGCGTTGGACGTAGCTGGAGCCAAGCCTGGAGCCGTCTGGGAGGAGTGCAGTCCTGAGCGGGGATGCGGCTTCGCCGTGCGAGACGAGCGGCGCGCAGACGCGTTAGTTCAACTCGCGGGCCCGCTAAATCTCCTCGCCTGCTGAAATACAACGCCAAGTTGTGTGCTGTGCACCGTGGTGGAAGGCGATCCGCGGCCGCAGCGACGAGTTGAGGAGATGATAGGTTGGTTGGCTTGGCGCGAGCGGGCACTGTTGCTCAAAACTGGCGCTACCGACCGCCATATTGTCCATGTAATATAAACACACGCAGAGAGATGCTCCCGTTGCACGACCAACCGGCCGCGTGCTTACCAAAAGCAGCAGCCCAGAACCAGGTGCCCTCAGCGCCAAGGCACCTGCGTCGAGCCAGCGCGCCCAGCATAGAGCTACTGACACAACTAGGACTAGGACTGGGGCTCGCTTTGCGGCATCCAGCCTGGCCTCTGGAGGCGACGCCTGCTGCGGAACCGGCGCCCCCCGCTATGTGTCTCGGCGTGCAGGCGTCGATAACGACGGCAGAACCTTCGCCGCGGTGTGTTGCAGCCGGAATCGTGATTCGCCCGAGCCCAGCCTTTCGCGAGCGAGCCCCTGAACGCGTTCCGTGACTGGAGGCGTCTTAGAGGAGGGGTTGTGGTGAACTGGGAGCCTCTGCTCCTGACGTGGCGGTCGCTCGCCCCCAACCGCCCAACCTCAGGGCTGAAGCTGAACTGTGGCGCGGCTGGCGCCAGCCGCAGCAGTGCCAGTGCGGCCACTCCCGCAATGCCGACTACCGAGCCGCGTGTGAGCTGCTCAATACGCCGGTGTCGACGTGCTGCAGCCTGCGCCCTCCGACAATACAAATGATGAACAGGTGCGCTGCGGCCGCGCTGGGCCCCGGGACGACCGCCCCTGAGACTGTAGCTGGCCGCAAGGGCAACGTTACGCGGCCGAAAGTGCGTTGTAACCGCAAAACGTGACCGTTGTTGTCATCGCAACTCCAATCGCGTCGCCTCGTGCGTGCGCCTACCACAGTGGCGGCTCTGTACGCAAGCTGCGCGTGTGGCCGGGCGCTGGCGGCCTGGAGCTGTTCCGTCTTCAGCTGCAAGGCGCTCTGGGGATGGACGTAGCGGCGGACGAGGTGACCTTCGTGGTGGAGGTCCCGGGCTCAGGTGCGCGTGGGACGCTGCGGGCAGGCCCTCACCTCGGGAATCCACAGCCGATACCCGTCCCATAAGTCTTGGATCCCCATGCTGACGAGTGCAGAACGTGTTCTTATAAGCTGCATCACAATAGCCACGCTGCACGCCTTGCCCCTCCTGCTCCAGGCGAGCCGCTGCGCCTTCCTGGGCTGGACAGCTACGGCGTTGCGTCGTACTGCGCCGCCATACGCGCGGCAATGGAGGAGGCGCATGCAGGAAGCGCGGGAGTCGGGTACTCCGAAACACGGGGCCTCGGGGCCTGTGCCCACGTGCCCGCCGCTGGCCCTGTCAGCTGCTCAGGGGCAGCCGCCGCGTCCGGCGGCCCCCCGCCCTCCGACTCGGGCGGCTCCTCGTCTGCTTGCGGCGAGGACGACTGGATCGAGCTGCTGTGCGCAGTCGCGGACATGCTGGAGGGAAGCGAGGACGCACCACAGCCGCCCACGCCAGCGCACCAGCGGCCCACTGCCGCAGCCGACGGCCACCTCGCCGTCTGGGCCTGCGTCACTCCGCATCCCAAGCCCGCGCACCCCATGGCGGCTTCTCCAGCCGTCAAACCCCTGCGCAGCAGCCTAGCCCTGGCGCAGGCCTCCCCGCTCCTCTTCTCCCCGGTGCGGGCCCGCGGGTCGCCCGCGGCCTCCCCCTTGCTCCCCGTCGCGGCGCTGGCGGGCGGCGGCTCAGAGGCCGGCAGCGACCGCCTGCCGCTGGTGAACCCGCGGCTCCGGCTAAAGGCGCCGCGGCGCGCCTCGAGGGCGAGCTGCTGTGCGAGCCCGTGCCTCTGGACCGTGGGGGAGCCTGGCAGCGCGCAGTTCTCGGTTGAGAGCGCGGGGTGGGCTTCGGTACTGGGCGACGGCCTGACGCCCGCGGCCGGCGGCGGCAGGGGCAGCGTGGACGGGTACTGGTGACGTGGTGAGCGGCGGGCTGTGTTGCGGAGGGGGCTGACGGCGCGTTGGGGGAACTGGGCACTCTAGCAGACGTGGATCTACAACTGGGATCCCGGCCTGTGTGCTAAATTGTGGACATTTGTCATCAGCTTGTGCCGATCGTGCAAGGACGCAGGGGCTCATGGGGGAGTCTTTAGCTCACGGTTAGCCTGGTATAAGCAAGGCCTCTCGGTGGCTGGTATGGCTGAGCTTAAGACGTGGAGCTGAGGTTAATTGAGCAGCGGAAGGTTCTATACCGGTTGGACATTAACCGCTAACATATGAGGCTCATAGGGGCGCCCCCGATGCCTCACCGCACTGGGAGGTGTAGATTGTGAGGCTGCTTTCCTGGATCTGGTCTGGGCTGAGGTGTACATGTGCATTGCCGGACGAGACCAGGTGATGGCAGGCTAAGAGTGGACGGCTTACTGCGCTCAAGCGTGGAAGAATTTGCACGTGCATGTTTTAGGCGAGAGGGCATGACCTGCTCGCGTGTATGCGGCGTACTAGTGCAGCGTTGTTGTCAATCCTGGTTTGCATTTACTGTTTGCCGTAGCTAGCTGGTCTCTGATTCTAACCTGAGGGAGTTTGAGGTGACGGAGGGTTCGTCCATGCCCTAAGTGGAGAGCTGCGTGCCGTGTGCTGTGCGCGCTTACAACGTCAGGTTGCAAAGCTGGGTATTCTGGCAACCGAAACACTTCCGGCTGAACATTTCTTGCATTGCGGAGCGTGATGCGATGTGTCTCCTCTTCAGGGCCGTATCGCTGATAGCGGGTGCCGATGGGAGAAGTAGGGGCTGGCGGAGTGCGTTGACGGACGGGGCCCGAGTGCAATAGCGGTTTTGGTTGCGCCCCAGCAATAGCGCTTGACTAACTTTTCGACAAGGGCGCTGCCCGCAGGCAGGAAAGGGGCTCAGCCCCGTGGCCCCCCCCCCAGGCCTTGACGGAGATGCCTACTAACTAAATGCTTGCGTGTTCCTTTTGTGTGCTGATGCATGCGGGCTGCGTGCCTGGGAAAGGACGGAGTAGGTCTCGGCTCCCCTGGCCGACTCGTGTCGGCCTTGTCTAGCATCATTGCTTGGTTGCCCAATTGCGGCCAAGCAGGTGCGGGCACAGCGATGGCGGTGTGCGGTTCGGCTGGCTCTCGACGTGCTTTAGTTGAGTGGGGTGTGTCTTCTGGTGGCACCTATTGCCTGTCCAGCACAAAGCGGTGATGCCTAGGCCCGTACATACTGCGAGGCTGAAGTACAAAGCTGAGTGGTCACTGAGTGGAGGAGCATGCCTGCGTTGGGTGTCAGTTTATGCCGGTTTGGAGTCATGTCGGTCGAGGCGGTCTGTGTTGCGGTCTGCTTGTTGTCTAGATAGGTGCTCCGGGTCTGGTTGTTGTGAGTGTGGTCCTGAGGTGCCTGAGAGGGGCCCGACCCGCCCAACTGTGTGTCGCCTACCCCGCGACAGTTGCCTGACTCTGTCGCCCGAATGCCCCGCAGCTGCAGCGGTGACGAGGCCGCTGCCGTCTGCGTTAGCGGGAGGGAGCTTCTGTGCTTGCAGGGGCCGTGGCGCTGTGCAGCCACAACGATTACAGGTGATGCTGCTGACGCTGCTGGTGCACGGACGTGAGGGGCTGACGTGGGCAGGCCAGCAACTGAAGGTGTGACCCCGGCCTGGCCTTTCGTAAGCGAGCCCCTGCACGTTCCGTGACTGGAGGTGTCTTAGAGGAGGGGTTGTGGTGAACTGAGAGCCTCCGCTCCTGACGTGGCGGTCGCTCGCCCCCAACCGGCCAACCTCAGGGCCGAAGCTGAACTGTGGCGCGGCTGGCGCCAGCAGCAGTGCCAGTGCGGCCACTCCCGAAATGCCGAGATTGCCGACTACAGAGCAGCGTGTGAGCTGCTCAATACGCCGGTGTCGAGGTGCTGCAGCCTGCGTCCTCTGACGATACAAATGCGGGAAGGCCCTCACCTCGGGAACCCTTAGCCAACTGCCCGTCCCATTGGTCTTTGATCCCCACGGCAGAGCCGATGAGGCGGAGCCGGTGAGGCGGAGCCTTGCCGTGGGAAGACTCATGTGTGCACGGCCCTGAAGGAATCAGGATACCACTACCCGCGGCCACCGCTGCGCCGCGGCGGCGTCTTCCAGCTCCCATACGTGCATCGATGGCAGCCAGAGCAGGTGCCTGTTGGGGTAAGCAGGTGGCGATGGGGGTCCCAGCGGGGAGCCGCCTGCCGTGGCTGGCCTGCCGTGCGGCTCCACGGTTGGCACGTCTTTCCCTCAGCCCCTGCACCTTGGCCTCAGTCTGTTCGGTGCAGAGTGGCAGATCGAGCGACCGGGCACTAGTACGCCTGGTGCAAGCGGGCGGGGTCGGGGCAGGCGGGGTACTAGGTCGACAGAAGTGCTTGATGGATAGCAGCCTTGGGTTAGAAGAACATCAAATCCTTGGGTCTTTGGGGCCCCCTGAGGCGCCCCCCGGCCCCCACGCACAGCGCCGGGCCCCCAGCCTCCAGGAGGCACCGGGCGGCTCCAGGAGGCCCCGGGCGTCACGCAGGGGCGTCAAGTAAGCAGGCGGCGCAGAACATGCAGCAAAATGTTGTAGCCCGGCTAAGGCTTATGCCTCATAGAGGGGCAAGCCAACATGTAGGAGAACAGGGTCATTGCAACGTGCAGCAGAACGGGTTGCGCATCGTCGGGTAGTTGAACGACCTGCAGCTGCCTCCCGCTGCAGACTGTACTCGCAGGCCTGGCCTGGCTATCGTGAGCTAGGCGCAGCGGCCAGGTCGGGGCGGGTTTGCGTGGGTGGGTACGGTACTCCCGGTCTAGTTAGGTATGTAGGAAGGGGCGAAAGTAGGTGAGCACAGGAGCGCCTGGGCAGGCCTAGGCTCGGGCAAGCGAACCGGGGGGCCAGACAGCTCGGAGAGACGGGGACAAGGGCCTGGAGCACGCTGTGGCATCGGTGCGGGACCGAGGAGGGGTAGGCTGGGGTGGAAGTGCCGCAGGGTGGGCGGTGGATGCCAACTTCACACAGGGTTCGACCGCCGGTTGGCCGCTTGATGCCGCCGCGTCTTCCAAAGCTCCATGTCCTGTTGCGCTCTTCTTAAGCTCTTTGTTAGAACGCAGGGGTGTTAGAACGCGCCTGGAACAGCGAGGTGCCACGGGGATGTGCCTCGGTCTGCCTCGGTTGTGCCCGTGATTTTGAACCCGACCTCAAGTGGAGTTCCTCGATTTGCTTTCATCGATGCTGAAGCGCATCTCAGCAGCAGTCGGGAATGGCCGCTGCGAGGTCAGTCGCGCAAGTGCCTGAACCGGTGAGCTTCCAGCCCTCCATCCGCTTCATACAGCGCGACTGTGATATGCATCATGTCGAGTCGAGCTGCGTATCGCTGCCTGTAAATTGACCACAGGGGCCGGCGGCAGTACAGGGTTTGGTTTTGACCCAGTCTTCTCTGGGCAAGGCGCCACTCAGTGGCACGAGTAGGTCGCGCTGTGGGTGCACGGCGAGGCTCGCGGACCCACTCGCGGACCGGGCAGTCGAGACCAGGTTGCGCGCGGGATGGACATGCCGCCGCGTGCATACGTGCCGAGACGCTCCTTGGAAGGTAGGCGTGCAAGCACATCATCAACAAGTGTCCGTCGCGCACACGCCTTACCCCCCGAATTCCGCCGTGACGCACCGACCGACCGGCAGGTTCGCCCTCTACCCCGCCGGCGGCGCCTCGGTGACTGCGGCGAGCCGCCCCGCCAGGTGGGCAGGCTGCTGGACCTGTGCGACGAGTCGCTTGCATGCATGAGGCGCTGCGGATTGGCCGGCGAGGGCAGCGGACGGCGCTGACGGACGTACGGATCTCCAATGCGTCCAATGCAACCGCCGGAGCCCGCCGGGGCGATATAAAAGGCCATGACAGTCGCAGTTGGCTCAGTATCGCTCGCAAGTAGCGAACACAGCACGCACGCATCATGGCGCCCAACACCAAGGCCTTCCGGCTTGCCATCGCCGCATCGGCCCTCACGCTGCTCTTCGCGGCTTGCTGCACGGCGCGGCAGCTGAAGCAGGCGCCGGACACCACGTACCTTCTGACCTTCAGTGGCTCGCCGACACGCGGTTCGGTCAACTCCGCCATCGCACGCGCGGGCTGCGCCCCCGACTTCTTTGACGCCGACGCCGGCCGGCGTCGCCACGGCAGTGTGCCCCACTGGTGAGTGGTCATACCTCTAGAGGGGCGCGCGTGGCTTGGGCTGCGTGCGACCGCCGGTTGTCGCCGGGCATCGCGACGGCGCGACGCGGGTGAGTACACCACACGGAGCGATCGCATCCCTGATTGGCTTTCGTGATAACACGTGTTACACTGCGGGTCTAGTTGCCCCAGCGCTGCGGTTTAGCGGTTTAGAGCGGACCTCACCCGGGCTCCCGCTCATCGACCCACACCCACGCTGCAGGTGTCGCCCTTTCCCTCACCACGCCTGGCTTCGCCGAGGTGGGCATCAACCTCGTCTCCAAGGACGTGGCCTTCCCGCCAGCCGATGACGACGACAAGCCGACCAAGGGCCGTGGCGTTGACGAGGAGCCTGCCCCCACCGCGACCCCGACCCCCACCAGCTTCTTCTCTGGACCCATCACCGACACCTCCCAGATTGACGATCCCTTCTGGCCCCGCCAGTGAGTCCGCTCCCTGACGACCACAGTGTATGCTGCAGGGGGCGGGCGCTTCCCGCGTGGTGTCCGTCCCCTAAGCTAGATAGCAGGCCAGCACTCCCCCTAGGGCACCTGTGCATGCCTCCGTCCAGCCTTCTCACCCACTCCCGCCCTCCCTGTGCCGTGTGCAGGTGGGCCCCGAAGGCCATCGGCGCCCCCGCCGCCTGGGCCAAGGGCATCAACGGCCGCTGCGTGCGCGTTGCCGTTGTTGATAGGTAAGTGCTCCGTCCCAGGGGCCCCGGGCTACCGGACGAGGGAGCCCTCGTGTGGTAAATGAATGGGCATGCCGTCTCTGGAGGCCGTGCGAGAGGGTGCACGCCCCTTAAGTCCGGGCCGAAGGGGGCGGACCCCCGAGTTGCCCACCCCTCACCCCTGCTCCTTCCCAGCCACTACCGGATTCGGGGCATGGCACTTGTTGCCAGCCATGTCAAGATCAGGGACCTGAACGCCTCTCGATAGTCTTGGCCAATGCTCCTCCTCCTATTACTTGTCCCGTCTCTCACGTGCGCCCTGTTCCGCCTTCTGGGCTCCGCTCTCCATGCCCTGCGTGCAGCATCTTCGGCCCTCCCCACAATGACCTCAAGAAGAAGTTTGACTACAACGTCAGCAGGTGAGCCTACGCGCAACTGCACCCCTTTGGCGTTTGAGTTCTGTAAAGTTATGCCTCAGCTCAGCCTGTATCAGGGAGTGTGCTGTGGCCTTTCAACGCACACGCACAACCCAACCCCCCACGCACAGAGAGCGCTACATTAGCCTGACAGCCCCTTAACCCCCCCTTTACGTCCCTTCTGCCTGGGCTTTCCTGCAGGGGCTTTGGCAACATTGACTGGACCTGGAACTCGACCAACCCTGTGGGCACGTACGTTGCGGGCATTATCGGCGCCGAGGCCAAGAACAACGATGCCATCGTTGGCGTGGCGTACGGCTCAACCCTGATTGGTGAGTGGCTTCCCTACCTCCTCAGCCGTGGGCCATGGGGTCGTCTGATGTGGTTGCATGCGGCGGCGCAGCAGGCAGGACAGCTCTGGTGCTTGCCTGCGCGCAAGTCCTTAGCTGGCTTGGACTGCTCCTCTGCTCAACCAATGCCCAGGTCTCAATACTATGGACGCCAACGGGTACTACTGGGCCAGCAAGGTTGCTCAGGTAGGGGGGATGCTGGAAGGTAACACGCACGCGGGGCGAAGCAGGTCTCACAGCCTTTCCATCCAGGGCCTTATAGTCCCCAGCACAGGGCCTCTTAGTCCAGGGCCCGCCGTCCCGTAGCCAGTCGTCATGCCCACACCCTTGGCCCCTACCCCCTACCTGTCCTCCTCAGGCCATCATCTTTGCCGCGAAGCGCAAGGCCGAGGGATGTGCCGGGGCCGACGTGATCCACGCCAAGTTTGGTGCGTTCGTTCGTTCCCGTCCCCTGACTTGGTGCATGCACTCATAGGCCCCGGTTGCCTGGGGGGTAGCGCATTGCTTGCCTCCGTGGCCCGCCGAACCCCTTATCAACGTCCCACCCACGTCGGACCCATGTGCAGCTGCCACCTGGGACCGGGCTAACGAGACACAGCGGACCGAGAACGGCACCTCCAACAACGCTATGGCTTACCTGAACAAGGGTGGGTGAGGACCCCCAGCCCCGCCGGTCTCTTCCTCATTTCGTTTCCTCGGGATGCGGCCCTGCCTTACACGCCCTGCCTCCCATGCCACTGGTCTCGCCCCGTCCCTCCAGCCATCTCCTCCGCCAACCGCAACGGAGTGCTGGTGGTGGTCCCGGCGGGCCAGGCGGTGTGGCCGGGCAGGTGAGCGGCCGAAACGCCGGCGGGGAAAGGTCTCGTGCCAACAGGCGGCGAGGGTTTGGGCCAGAGGGCCACGATGCATGGCGGCGCATTGCTCTGACACGAACTGTTCCTCCCTCCCCTTTGCGCCGCAGTGGCATCGACCTGACTTACCAGAAGTCCAACTTCACCGGCCTCTGCGAGAACGCCAACGTGCTCTGCGTGGGCGCCTATGGCGCGACCGGCCTCTGCAAGGGCGGCTGTGCGCCCAACAACGTTATCTGCAACTCGCCCCTGGACGTTGCGGGTGCCAACTACTCGCAGCTGCACCCCATGGCAAACTACGGCCGCTGTGAGTGATGTGGGGCATGCATGGGGAGTAACGATCAGTCCGGGGGGACCACGCACGCCAGGGCACAGACCGGGCATGGCATTCTGGGCTTTGTAGTGCGAGCGTGCAATCCTACTAAACTCTGTGTCCCCTGCAACCCCTACAGCCGTTGATGTTGCGGGCCCCGCTGGAGTTCTAGACAACTACCCGGGGGCCTGCCACAGCACCAACGCGATCTTCAGCACGGGGCGGTACAACATTCGGGTGTATTCCTCTGAGCCTTTCATGGCCTCCCCGCACGCCGCGGCCCTGGCGGCGCTCTACATCCAGAAGGCGGCCATGGACAAGGGCATCCTCGAGTCCGAGCTCTGCAACCCCGCCCGCACCAGGACCATCGTCAGCCCCAGCCAGGCAAGAGGGGTTCCGGGTTCCGGGTTCCGGGTTCCGGGTTCCGGGTTCCGGGTTCCGGGTTCCGGGTTCCGGGTTCCGGGTTCCGGGTTCCGGGTTCCGGGTTCCGGGTTCCGGGTTCCGGGTTCCGGGTTCCGGGTTCCGGGTTCCGGGTTCCGGGTTCCGGGTTCCGGGTTCCGGGTTCCGGGTTCCGGGTTCCGGGTTCCGGGTTCCGGGTTCCGGGTTCCGGGTCCGGGTTCCGGGTTCCGGGTTCCGGGTTCCGGGTTCCGGGTTCCGGGTTCCGGGTTCCGGGTTCCGGGTTCCGGGTTCCGGGTTCCGGGTTCCGGGTTCCGGGTTCCGTCCCCCCGCCCGCACTTGCTCTCTGGAGGGGAGGAGCGACGCATTCTGGCCCTCACCCACACCCCAGCCTCCTACCAGGGATGAACCTGCCCCTTGCGCCCCCCCTCACACACGTCCCGCAGATCAAGACTGCCATTAAGCGTGGCGCCGTGATGCCTCCAGGCAACGCTGCGGAGCTGAAGAAGTATTTCGGAAATGGGTACATCAATGTGCCCAACACGCTCGGTCTGTGAAGGGCCGAGCCTGCATAACATACAGTAGTTGAGACTGAGAGTGGTGCCGATGAGTGTTATTGCGTGCGTGATTATGGCCCTTGTAGTACATACAGCTGGCCATACAATTCTCTCGCCAGTACAGCCTGACCACTTCTACCTGATTTTGCCAGTAATATATCACACTACATAGGCTGGATATGCTTATATGACATGAAGGGTCTGTTCTATACTGAAACGTACTGCGTGCCTGTGTCTGGGGCAGCGGAGGTTGATGGCGGCCCTCGGCCCTATGCTCCGTTCCAGTGGGGGCTCTGCACGCCACGACGATGCCGCACAGGGCTTGCAACTTGCGTTAAACACTCCGTATCTTGCCGTACATAGCTGCCGTGTGGCCTGCTGCTGTCATTCAGGAGGCGCTGTAATGCTCCCTGACGCATTCTCCGCGCCATTGCACCGACATCGGACAGAACTCTGGATGCCCTTCCGGGTTCCGGGTTCCGGGTTCCGGGTTCCGGGTTCCGGGTTCCGGGTTCCGGGTTCCGGGTTCCGGGTTCCGGGTTCCGGGTTCCGGGTTCCGGGTTCCGGGTTCCGGGTTCCGGGTTCCGGGTTCCGGGTTCCGGGTTCCGGGTTCCGGGTTCCGGGTTCCGGGTTCCGGGTTCCGGGTTCCGGGTTCCGGGTTCCGGGTTCCGTCCCCCCGCCCGCACTTGCTCTCTGGAGGGGAGGAGCGACGCATTCTGGCCCTCACCCACACCCCAGCCTCCTACCAGGGATGAACCTGCCCCTTGCGCCCCCCCTCACACACGTCCCGCAGATCAAGACTGCCATTAAGCGTGGCGCCGTGATGCCTCCAGGCAACGCTGCGGAGCTGAAGAAGTATTTCGGAAATGGGTACATCAATGTGCCCAACACGCTCGGTCTGTGAAGGGCCGAGCCTGCATAACATACAGTAGTTGAGACTGAGAGTGGTGCCGATGAGTGTTATTGCGTGCGTGATTATGGCCCTTGTAGTACATACAGCTGGCCATACAATTCTCTCGCCAGTACAGCCTGACCACTTCTACCTGATTTTGCCAGTAATATATCACACTACATAGGCTGGATATGCTTATATGACATGAAGGGTCTGTTCTATACTGAAACGTACTGCGTGCCTGTGTCTGGGGCAGCGGAGGTTGATGGCGGCCCTCGGCCCTATGCTCCGTTCCAGTGGGGGCTCTGCACGCCACGACGATGCCGCACAGGGCTTGCAACTTGCGTTAAACACTCCGTATCTTGCCGTACATAGCTGCCGTGTGGCCTGCTGCTGTCATTCAGGAGGCGCTGTAATGCTCCCTGACGCATTCTCCGCGCCATTGCACCGACATCGGACAGAACTCTGGATGCCCTGCCGGCGTCCTATGTCCCCTGTCCCCATCTACGGTATATGATGTGGGCTCGTCCATGAGGCGCTATGTGGAAGGGGGAGCGGCAGCGGCCTGGGTGTGCCACGTCAGCGACGCATGCCAGGCTGCGGCGCTATTGATGCGGGCTGGGCGGGACCCCTCGAGGGCCATGAATATGCTTTCAACCTCCGGGCTCCGACTTCCCCACGCACCAGCGCGGCCGATGCCGCAAGGTGCCGCCCCCCGGGACGCCCCGCCCGCCTCGGCTTCTCCATCCGCGCGCCCCCGTCCCCTTGCTCCTCTCCGATTCTGCTTACCATGGGCCTTTCCTAGGTCCATGTGCTGTCCCGCACGCGCACCCCATGCTCGCAAGCTTGGCCCGTCCCCGACCGTGGGTGGCGTCGCAGGGGCAGGAGTAGCAGGGCTGGCCATCATGCTGTCCACGCATGCGCAAGCTGGATGAGGGGTAGATCCCCGGGTCCTCTGCCACGATCTACTGCGGGCTAGGCGAAACCTGCGGGGGCTTAGGCCAGACGAAGGGCACGGGAAGCCCGGTTGGCGGCGGGTGCCCGCCGGTGGCAAGGCCTGGCGAGGATGGCGCAAACCATCGCGTGCATGTCTGGGCTTGGACTGCTCCACCCACCACCAACCCCGTAGGCTAGATAGCGCAGGACGGGTGACGCCCTCGGGGCCCATCGCCTCGTCCTCACTGTGCCTGCTGCCTGCTGCTGAGCGCATGCTGGACCTGGCAGGACCTCCATCCCCGCCCTACGCTCCCCACCTCCGCCCCGGCGGGCGCCCCCTCCCTCCTCACCCGCAGACTCCAATCACAATCCGCCAAACCTCGGTCGCCACTCGCCTCAGTACGTCTGCTGTCCTCAATACGCCCATGCTCTCCGGCCTGGCTGTCGGTGCGTGGCCTTGTCAAGCTAGGGGTCGGCGCGCGGTCACCAGTCCCTTGGCCAAGTGAGGGATGAGTCACACGGGTTTTGGGAGTGAGCCGTCCAAGCACCTGAGGTTTGGAGGAGCTCACAACCAGGTCGCAGTCGGGCGTGCGTTTGTGCACCGCGACCAGCTGTCGGCGGGCTGGTTCCGGGGGGGCCGCTCTGAGGTGGGATGTCGTGATGTTCACATGACCGCGGGCGCGCGGGTTTGTGCGGGCGCTCGTGGCTAGGGTATCCGCATCTACTCAAGCGACAAGCCATGCTCCTGCTTGCACAAGCCCGCAACACGTAGGCAACCGGCGCCCCCGACACGATTTGCACGGCAGGTAGCCCAACAGGTCTCCATGCAGCGCCAGCGGCGCCCTCATAAGCCGCTTGTGCCTGTCATATCTATGATATCCGATCAACTTGAACAACTGCCAGGCACTATGGCGACCATGGCTACCCGACGACTTGCCGCGGCCCTTACCCTGCTGCTTGTTGCGGCGTGCTACACGACGGCAGCACGGCAGCTGAAGCAGGATGCACCCAGCAGCGCTGCCTACGTTCTGGGCTTCGGCGGCTCGCCAGCCCGCGGCGCCTTTGTGTCGGCCATTGCGCGGGCGGGTTGTGCCCTTGAGGACTTTACCGCCGAGGCCGGCATCGCCACGTCCGTCTGCCCTATCGGTGAGTGGAACTGAGGGCTTCGGTCCGCCTCGGCGGAGTGTTCGGGGCGTGCAGGAAATTCCCGCCCGCCGACACCCACGCGCGCTAAACGTACCTCACGCCCCAAAACCCCAAACTTTTGGGACTTACCTAGTGTGCACAGCTGAAGCCAATCTCTCCATTTCCTGTTACGCTGTACCTAGGGCACCTGCATAAGGTCGGGACGGGGTGGCGGGCAGACCGAAGCAAGTCGCGCGCGGTCGCTCTTCCCAACAGCAAGCGAGCCCTTGACAGGCTAGCACAGCACAAAATTATAAGCGCAGTCATCTAGTTCGCTAAACCGAGCGAGGCCAAGTGCCGATGCCGATTACCCCGCTCGTTCGCCGCTGCCATTTGAGGGGAAAGGCACTAGCGAGCTCGACGCTTTAGTGATTGTTATACATGGGCGCAAGGTTTTGGTCAGTCGACATGCACAGGTTCAGCACGCACGTTCCCCTCCCCTTGCTTCCCCTCCTTCCTCACCCGCCCATACATCGGGCCGCTGGAAGCCCACCTGGTCAGGGAATTCCCCTCCTGTTCGCTCTGGCGCCGCCATTACAGCTTGCTTCACCCCAGTGTCCGGCCAAATGGCCTACACCTGCACACCTGCGTCACAGGACCTCACTCGCCCCCTCCCGCCCATCCCCATGCGTGCAGGTGTCGTCCTGTCCCTCGCCTGGCTTCCCCGAGCTGGGTGTCAACCTCGTCACCAAGGACGTGGTCTTCACAACTCCGGGCGACGACAACGGCAAGCCCAAGCCTCACGACTCCGACAGCTCCGATGACCGCGCCGCCGCCGCCGCTGGGGCTTCTACCGACAGCAGCGTCGTCGCCGGCTCAACCCCTCCGCCCAAGTTCTTCACCGGGCCCATCACGGACACGTCAGCGCTGAACGACCCCTTCTGGCGCAGACAGTGAGTCGGTGTTTATCAGGAAGAGGGCCCGGGGGCGCACGTGTGGGCACGCCGGCACGCATGCGTGGGTCCAAGACTACTGCGAACAGCAGCCGAGCCCAGGGCGGACGGACGGACCTGCGTAACCCTGGCCCCGGATCTGTCCCAATGTGACCCAACAATGGCCCTTGGATAGCGTAAAGGATAGTATGCAGCCCTCATGCATCGATGTACGGGCCAGGAAGGCTTCCTGTACTGCGACGTACTGACACCGCATGTATGTACCTTTTGCCCCTCGCAGGTGGGCCCCGAAGGCCATCGGCGCCCCCGCCGCCTGGGCCAAGGGCATCAACGGCCGCTGCGTGCGCGTTGGACTCGTGGACTTGTGAGTGCACCTGGCTTTAGCTGCTGGGTTGACAGTGCATGTACCGGTATGGGGCTTGTCATCAGTCCCCCTGACACCGGTCAGCTTGAGCCCACGCACTCACTCTCGCCGTCCCCTCCCTCCCCGCGCACTCCTCATCTCGCGCAGCGTCTTCGGGCCCCCTCACAACGACCTGAAGAACAAGTACGACTTCAGCGTCAGCAAGTGAGCCCGCGCGCCACGGTCCGAGATGAGCGAGCTCCAATAGCCTGATCATCCCTTTGAGGGTCGGTAGTTGATTAGCGCTTCAATGACGTCCCTTAGACTGAAGCATCGTCCTTCCCCCGGGGCTTTCCTGCAGGGGCTTTGGAAACGTTGACTGGACCTACAACAGCCCGGATCCCGCGGGAACGTACACTGCCGGCATTGTTGGCGCCGAGGCCAACAACTCTGACTCCGTGGTTGGCGTGGCGTACGGCTCGACCCTGATCGGTGGGTGCACGCAGCATGCTGCTTGCTCTGGACGTTGAGCCTCGAGATGGGTGCAAAGCCAAGGCTACTCAAGCAAACCCTGTAACCCTGCTCGCCACCCTGGTGCAGGTGCCAGTGTCTCTGATGAGATCTCGGGGCTGAACACAATGCGGCTCAGCAAGATTGCCCAGGTGAGGCAGATTGCATGGGTGACATGGCGGAGTTCGTTCACCCATAGATACACCTCAACCCACGCCCCGACGGAAGCCCGTGGCGAGCGACACGCCCCGGCCCCGTGCTACCCCATAACCCTGCCCTGCCCTGCCTCCCCCGTAGGGCATTATATACGCCGCCAAGCGCAAGGACGAGGGCGGTGCTGGGGTCGACTTGATCCATGCCAACTTCCCAACCGGTGCGTGTGCCGTGTACCGGGGTGTGCTTGGCCGCATGGCAAGCTTGGGGTCTCTTCCATCCCCGGCAAAGCGGAGATCCCGGGCGTGGGAGCATGACGGAACTATGGGCCCTTGCGTCTGAGATGGAACGTGCGTGGTGACAGCGAGCCATGCTAGCGTCACGACTGCTGCTGATCATGCTGCTGGCAACCCCCTGCTCCCGCGCAGACAACATCATCGATAGGACCAACGAGGCCCAAATGACCGAGAGCGGTGCCTTCAGCAACGCCGTCGCCGTGCTCAACAAGGCAATTTCCTTCGCCAACCGGAACGGAGTGCTGGTGGTGGTCCCAGTGGGCCACGTCCCTTACCCTACCAGGTGAGAGCTGAGAGGGGGTGGCGTTGTGACAGCACTGGCAAGTACCGGCAAGCAACTTGAGGGCACACGAGAGGCAGGTGCACAAAGCGTACATGGTCACGGGCCGTTCCTAACACAGGCATGCAGGGGAGCACCAGGTAGGCGTACTACTACGCTGTCACCCGCAAGCAGTCACCCCACCAGTATGCTCTTGCATGCACCCCCACGCAGTGGCATCGACCTGACGTACCAGAAGGCCAACTTCACCGCCCTGTGCGAGAACGCCAACGTGCTCTGCGTGGGCGCCTATGGCGCGACCGGCATCTGCAAGGGCACCTGTGTGGGCAACAACTACTTCTGCAACGTTCCCAAGGACATCGCCGGTGCCAACTACTCGCAGCTGCACCCTCAGTCCAACTACGGCCGCTGTGAGTGTACCGGGGCGTACCTCTCACGGTGTGGGACGGCAGGAGCGGCAGGGGGGGAGGAGACCAGGAGACGGGACCGGGGAGGCGCCTGAGGTAGTCTGGTGTTTGGTGTTCTTGTCTTTCCTTTACCCATTCTCACCGCTGTGTCCCCTGCTACCCCTTCAGCTGTTGATGTCGCGGGCCCCGCGGGCAACCCCCTGAACTACCCCGCACCCTGCTGGGGAACCAACGCGATCTTCAGCACGGGGCGGTACAACATCCGTATCGTGACCGGGGTACCGTTCACCGCTGCGCCCCACGCCGCGGCCCTGGCGGCGCTCTACATCCAGAAGGCGGCCATGGACAAGGGCATCCTCGAGTCCGAGCTCTGCAACCCCGCCCGCACCAGGACCATCGTCAGCCCAGGCCAGGTGGGCAAGCTGACGGAGCGTGCGCTCCCCCGCCGGGCGGAGTCATCATACCAGGGGCCGTCGTGGCGGGCCGCCCTAGCCCCCGCAGAGTCCGGGCTCCACTACTCCGTCTTGCCAAGCGGTGCACAGCAGGCCCTCTGGTGCTCCGCCACGGCACCCAGCCCCCACCGACCGCCAGCCCTTCCTCTCCCCCCACTCCACAGATCAAGACTGCCATCAAGCGCGGCGCTGTGATGCCTCCGGGCAACGCTGGGGAGATGAGGAAGTACTTTGGCAGCGGCCTCATCAATGTGCCCAACACGCTCGGCCTGTGAAGCGGATATATCTTCAGCTGCCTTCGGCTCGCATGCAATGCGGGCCGTGAGGGGCAGTCGTAGTCTTCGATGGCGGCTGAATAAAGCAGGGTTGGAGTTGCCTCAAAGTATCATATGATGGCCCAACGCGCTTGCGTTGTGATTACGTCATTCTACGTGATCCTACCTTATGTCCATCTCTGTCCATTATCAAGTCAGATAAATCAATAGTCAGCAAATACATTTATGGACTGAGGGCTCCCATCCCATGCCACGGGGAGCGCCCCAGGCAGGGGCTACAAAGGCAAGCGGTCCAAGGTTATTAACTGTCCCTCCGAACACGAGGACCGGCTTTCGGGGTCAACGCCCCTTGGAGGTACTGGAAATCGAGCGAGGCGCCGGGCCTTTACCATAAGTACATAGGGCACGGTGCGGCGGCTTGGTATATGGAAAGGTGGGATAGCCGTGGCCCCTGGCCCAATCCCGTGCGCCTGTCTGCGACAGTGAGTCAACTGTACTTGATTCTCAAGGCGCTGTGCTGTTCTCTCACGACTATGCGTCACAACTCACGAGTGGCCATGGGCGCTATTGTAATACATACAATGCCGTATGAGGGCCTGAGCATTGTCACATCTGTAGCCCCCGAGCCAGGGTCACAGTTCTGTGCAAAGCTCCTCAACCCATGGGCAGCTGATCCAGCGGCGGCGCAGCCACAGGGGGGCCGTCCTTACGCCTCAGCAGTTGCAAGTGAGCACCCCTTCACCCGATAGCGCCCCACCAACACGAGAGAGACATGCTAGGGAGCAGCACTGAGGCACCGTTGTCACACCGACACCGCACCACTGGGCGGTCCCGCAAGGCGGCAACCGCCCTTCCAAGCCCTCATTCCGAGCAGCCGTAGCTCTTGCACAGCAGGGAGTGTGCTTGCTCGCGGCACGCCTCCCTGCACCGCAGCGCCAGCAACCGCGCGCACGACGACCTCGCACACCCGCACAAGCCGCCTCGTCAGTCGTCACCAAGCAACACGCATCATCCGGTTCCGTGCACACTTGTGCGGCAAAAAAGCATGAAAGAAGTAAACGGCAACCAAATTAGAAACGCTACGTCATGCACCCAGAGCTCCCCAAAGCCACACCGCTCTTAGAACGCAACTCAACGGCAGCCTACAAACCCATTCCTCACCAATCATACGCAAACCCAGACTAAAGCAGATACAAAGGGAATGCCGTACTCCCAGGCCGGGAACCCATGCCCCGAGAGAAAGCACCGCGGCTCCAAGCTAGTACCCGTCCCGCCATCCCTGTCCGCCTTCTCACTGAACGCGTTACCTCGTTCACTGTACACCAGAATATACAACGGGGCGCCGGAGGCCCCTTGCTCCTAGCATTGCTAGCACACACCACGACTGCAGACCTGATCACCCACACATAGGCCACCCACTAACAGGACCACTTACAAACACCTTGAAACCGGCCGGCTGCTTGCCGCGCCAACGCTTCCCTGGCTTACACGATCAGACCTCTTCACACCCAGGCTATGCCGCAACGCTGCTTGTCATCACCCAACGGCGGCCAAGCAGCAACAACTACGCTCAAACCCTGCAGACTACCCAATCACAGCGACGACTCCTTACCCAGCCCTCCTTCTCATAGGCATGCCTCGATGGTTCCTGCGGCACATCAGAACACATATACCAGCTGCAAAGCGGGCACGGGCTTCAGCCGCCTGCTTCGTCCTTTCCGCACATCTCTTCTCATCACGTACCCCCACACACGTGGGCCTCATCAGAGAGATCCAGGGCATCAGTCGTATGTACACTCACTGCACATGCGTTCACATGCGTTCAGCGAACAAAACACCGGCTCGACAGCGGATAAAAGGATCCGTGTTCATGCCACAGTTGATATTTGAAGCCTCAGCGCCCCCAGCCCATTAGGGCTTGGCAGAGGGTGGCAGGCCGTAAAGGATACGCCAATGCATCCTCGGCGTCAACGTTACGCCATCTTAATCTGGTCTGGGCTCATTCACTCGTGTTGCCGTACATGCGTCCAGCCAGAATGTTCCTCACGTCGGCCCCTGCCTTACCCTGGTTGCGAACACCCCTCTAAATTCCTTTCTGCCCATCACACGCGAGCAACAAAATGCACGCAGCCGTGAACTGCACCTGGCTGCACCCAGACCAACACCCACACTAACACTGCACGCGTCTCTGTGCACTGCACTTTCATTCACGGGTAGCCACATCAGCTTCACGGCGCACCGCCGCCGGAGAGACATGCGTTAACCATTACGTGTCCTCATTTTCCTGCACATGACTTCTTTACGGAACCGGGCGGAAACATTTCAAGCCACGTAACTGCGCGTGTAATAAGGCGCCCAGCCAGGCGAGACCGGCTCCTTCTCCAGACTGGCAGCCGTCTCGTTCAGCCACGACGTCTGCCACGAGTTGATCCGGGCAATGCTGTACCGGTCGCCATGCGAGCCCATGGCAGCTGCAATGCAGCCCTGCACTCGGCCGGGAGCGCCACTGCTGCTGGAGCGAAGGGCTGAGTCGGCGCGGCGCGCGAAGGCGGCCGCCCACGCCAGCCTGCCATCGCCGGAGCTCCCGGAGTCGGCCCCCGTGGCCGTTCCCGTGAGCCCGGCGCCGCTGCCCGCGTTACTGAGCAGACTGCAGGGCCGCTTCAGGCGCAGTCCGCGCAGAGGCCAGGGCGGCACCACGAGATCCGGCCCAGGGGCCCTGGCAGCAGCAGCAGTCGGCGAAGGCGGTCCGCCGCCCACACGCGTCGATGCGCTTCCGGCCAGGCATCCCACGTCGACGACGCGGAGGCGCGGAGGGGCGACAGCGGCGCCGTGTGCCCGCGCCGCGGGCTGCCCTTGTGCATGGCTCGACGCCTGCGGGTGCGGCCGCTGCAGGGCGCGAGGGCGCTCCCCAGCTTGGTCCCGTGACGCTTCCAGCGGCGCCGTGTCCCGCATCAACAGGCCAGGGCTGGTCAGCGTCGCTGGTACAGGGAGGACGTCGGGCACCGGCGGCGGAGCAAGACTGGTTGAGGGGCATACCCATGCGACGAAGGGTGCACTGTTGTTGGAGCGCTGATGCGCCGGCATGGGCGATTGAGGCTGCGGCGCGTCCTCGCTTCCCTCGAGCATGTCCGCGACGGCGCACAGGAGCTCAATCCAGTCGTCCTCGCCGCAAGCCGAGGAGGAGCCGCCAGAGTCGGAGAGCGGATCGCGCCCCTGGGAGCCGGTGGTTTCGGCGGCGACAGCAGACAAGGGCGGCTGCAGCTCTGGTGACGGCGGGACGGAGGCCGGACATGACGGCGGCGGCATGGGGAAGCCCCTGCCTGCAGCTGCACGCTTTGCCTCCAGGGCCGCGCGTATGGCGGCGCAGTACGACGCCACACCGTAGCTGTCCAGCCCGGGAAGGCACAGCGGCTCGCCTGAGAGCAGGGAGGGGCAAGGCAGGCAGCACGGTTGTCGTGATGCAGAACAGAAGTAAGTTGTGCACTGTCAGTGTGGGGATCCAAGACCAATGGGACGGGCAGTTGGCCAAGGGTTCCCGAGGTGAGGGCCGACCCGCAGCGTCTCATGCGCACCTTGGCCCGGGACCTCCACCACGAAGGTCACCTCGTCCGCCGCTACATCCGTCCCCAGAGCGCCTTGCAGCTGAAGACGGAACAGCTCCATGCCGCCAGCGCCCGGCCACACGCGCAGCTTGCGCGTAGGACCATCCGATCTGGGTTGGATGGGAAGACGAAAAGGACGGGACCGTTGTAGCGTGGCGTGTACGCGTTCGCGGCCGTACTCGCACGCAGCGCAGTACACCATATCGTAACTGACTCGCCTGACGCACACGACCGGCGGCTTGAGCTCACAGCAGATACTGCTGTTCTCCGTGCTCAGGCCGAGCAGGCGGGCCGCTTTCGCGAAGTCCGCGGCAACGCCATGGTCGCAACACCTGGACGACGGAGACACGTTTCCTGGCCTGCATTAACAAGTAAACGAGATATTGCGCCGATGCCTTTATTGACTTCGCAGCGTACGCGGCCGTGTTTATGTGAGGGGTTTGCACGCGGGCCAACTGCCAAGTGAGAAGGCGACTAAAGCCCTTCGCTTCGTCTCCAGGAGCCCTTGCATACCACGGAAGCCCTCAACGCATGCTCGATACGCCCTGGTAGCAGGCCTTGCACGCCCTGGACCCGACACGCCCGGGTTCGGCCGACGCACTCACCGACACGCGTTATCGTCATGTTGCGAAATGTCTGCTGACCGCCCGACGGACTCGACATATTGCTCTCCCGTGCCGACCTGAGCCAGGGCCCTTAGGAGGGACGCGGCGGGCGGCATCAGAGTTGCAGAGAAGACGCCGGGCCACGTCCGTCGCGGTCCTTATAAGGCGTTTCGGAGCCACGAGTCATATAATAGCGCCTGATGGTGAGCGCGAGCGGTCAGGACTGCAGACTGTATGTTAACTGTTTTTTGAGCACTGTCGCCCTTGAGCAGCATCAATAGGGCAATTACTATGAAATTCAACGAATAGAACTGAGCAAGCTGATAGCGCGCGGGAGCGGTGGCGCTGTGGCCGGCTGTCGCGACGACGAGCATGGGCGCGCATGCGGGTCAACATCGAGGCTCTGGTGCACGAGAGTCGAGGGCATTGGCACGCAGCTCACTATGATAGCTACATAGCTAGAGACTCGGGAAGGCAAGACGCACGATCGGTGCATGTTGAACATGGAGCTATTTGTGAGCGGACGGCTTTGCCTGTTTGGGGAGCACACGGATTGGGCAGGAGAGCATAAGGGATGTGGATCAGATGACGTGATAGAGGGTCGGACCATCGTGGTCGGCACCCAGGAGGGAATCGCCGCAACAGCGCGGCGCCTTGCAGACAAAGTGCGAAGCGGGGGGACTGCCCCAAGGGATGGACTCCTGAGTGCGGTGGGCGGCAGTGGACGTGCCGGGACCGGAAAGGGGGGGGAATGGCCCACGGCCATGGAGCGCAAGCCCTCACCACCCGCCTTGCGCAACAGCCCCACGGCCCTGGTTCAGGTCTTGCGCATCTCCACCGCCACCCCCGGAGGCTCCAAGAGCGACCCAGAGGACCTCCCCTTGGAGCCAGCGGCGCTGCTTGAGGGTGGGCAGCCTTTGAGGTCGCACCCGGGCGCGATTCACCGCTTGCTTGTCGAGCCCTCAGCCATCCCCCTTGTACCCCCGCCACAAGCCCGCACACAGGTCCCTAAACACTGCGTCACCCCCCATCTGCTGCCGCTGCCCCCCATCCATTTGCTCCTTCTCCGCTCTTTGGGCCCTCCCGTGCGCCTCCGCCACCCCTGGAGCCCTCATGCCCGGCCCTCTAACCCCCTCCCCTGCCCTTCTCGCTCCCCTCCCCGGCTTTGGCCCCGGTCCCCTCGCCATTCCCCGCTGCAGTGGCCCGAGCGGGTGGGTTTCTGAGCTACGTGGCGGGCACCGCCTACCGCATCCTGGTAGCCCACCAGGTGGGGCCTCCTTGGCCGGGCCCTGGGGGGCCCGGGCCCTGTGGGGGGCCCATGGGCCCATGGAACACGGATGGGGGGATGGGGGCTAGGCGAGTGGGGTGAGGTGGAGGGGCCAGGTCGCTGACGGGGCGTCCTCGGAGCAAGGGGCGCGGTCTGCACTGCCGGCGTGTCCGGAGGGGGGTGGAGGGTGCAGGGCCGGGCGTGGGTGCTGAGCGGCTGGTCAGAGGGGTCAGAGGGCGACCGGCCTGCTCTCACGGGCCTGTGTCGCTGCGGGTGGCGGGGAGATTTCAGGGGGCGAATGGGTTGCGGGGACAACAGCTGGTCAGCCGCTCTGACCACCAATCAGTTAGCCCTCGAGACCCACGGTGCGCCCCGCCCTACTGAGTCCCGGGCTGCACTTCCTTTCGACCGGACCTTCGTAGCTTATCGCCTCTGTTTCTGTTGTCCCTCCACGCTTTTTCCCTTTCTCCTGCCCCTTCCCCCCGACCCAGATCGATGGGGGCCTGGAGCTGATCAACCACACCACCACGCTGCCCATGTCCAAGGGGCTGTCCTCGTCAGCAGCGATCTGCGTCATGGTGGGCGGCGGCGGAGGGGGTGGGGGAGATGGGGAGGGGTCGGGAATGGGGGGGAACGGCAGGAGGTGGTATAAAGAGAGGTGGGTACGATAGCTGCGAGATGCCGGGCTGGTGGCTGAGGCAGCAGCCGGGCGGGATGCAAGGCCCCCGTGCACCTTCTCCGTCAACCCATCACCACTACAGCCCTCGACACCCTTGTGTGCCTTCCCTCCCATTCCCCACTCCCCACCGTCACAGGTGGCCCGCGCCTTCAACCGCGTCTTCGACCTCAAGCTCACCACCAGGGGGGAGATGGAGTTCGCGTACATGGGGGAGATCGCGACCCCCTCCAAGTGCGGCCGAATGGACCAGGCCTGCGCGTACGGCAGGTGGGGGCACCGTCCTTACCGGAATGACCTTAACTTACCATCCAAGCCGCAAAGCCAGGATGACAAGGCCATCACCCGCGCCTTTGTCAACCCCCGCGGTGTCGTTACTGGGCATGGGGAGTCGGGCCCTGCCTCGCCGCTTGGCAGCGGCGGCAGCCCGTGTGGCTTGGCCCCAGCCGGCCGCCTTCTTGCCTCCTCCCCCGCTGTGCCTCCTCCCCGCTATGCACCGCTCTAGCACGCTCTGCCCCGTGCCTCCACCGCCGTCCCTACCTGGGATGCGCCTGCTGGCTGGCTTCAGCGCCCGCCATGACACTCCTCCTGCCCTCCCCCTCCCCTCCATGCCCTCCAGTATCCCCGTCCTCATGACCTTTGACGGGGACATCCTCACCGTGGACCGTCTGGCGCTGGCGGGTGGGGCCGGGGGAGTCAGGGGGCCGGGGACAGGCTGGGCCGGGGCCGACGTATCTGGTCGGGACCAGGCCGAACCCCTGCTGCGAGGGTGCCATGAGCTGGCTTCAAGCCGTGCGTCCCCTAGGTAGCATCCATCCGCGGCCGGCTTGCCAAGGGCCGGGGTATCAGGCCCTGGCCCACAGGCCCCACACGCACTCGGTTTGCAGACCCCACGAACCCCCTTCCCCCACCGCCCCCACCCTCCCAACAAGACCCACGACCACCTCCCCAACCTAACCTAGGGCCCCACCCACCCACCCACCGACCCGACCACCCAGCCACCCACCCAGCCACCCACCCAATCACACTACCCCCAGCCCCCCTGCACCTGGTCCTGGTTGACCTCAAGGCCGCCAAGGACACCACCACCATCCTCAGGGCCCTGCAGCAGGCCTACCCCAAGGCCGAGACGGTGGGGCAGCGGGCGGGGGGCAATGGGGCGAGGCCGCATCCCCCCACACACACAGGCACACAGGCACCCTGCCACGCCGGTTTGAGGTCCTAGTGCCGTGTCCCGATACGGCTTGGTGGCAGATGCCGTGGAGCGCGGCCCCGCCTGGTGTGTTGCGGGGAACTGCCGAGCCCCAGCGCAGGCCAGCGCTAGCCCCCAGCAGGGCTGGGCCACCCAGGGGCACCCTGCTTGCTGCTGGCCCCCTACCCAGGCAAGCCACCGCGATCCCGCTCAGCCCGCTCAATCCCCGGTCCCTCCCCGATCCCTCCCCAATCCCTCACCACCCTCACCACCACCACCGCCACCACCACCACACCACGCAGGAGCTGCACTCGGGTCTGCACCGGCTGCTGGGGCCCGAGAACCACCGCGTCACGGCCGCGGCGCTGGAGGCCATGCAGCGAGGGGACGCGGAGGGGCTCGGGTGAGGGTCGCGGAGGGAAGGAGGGAGGGAGGGAGGGGGAGGCGACCGGGGCACGGAGGGAGGCGTGGAGGGGCAGGAGGAGGTGCTGGGTGCAAGGGGCAGGGTGGCACGCGTGGCGAGCCTGCGTCTTCGCCCCGCCGCTCCCACGTCCCTCGACACCGCCCGGAAGCACTAGCCCCAGCCGGCCTAACGCCATACTTCCCTTCAGACACGCCAAAGCCCTGAAAGTTGCGCAAAGGACACGGTAAGCGCTTTTGAGGGGTGACCCCAACACACGCCCTCCTCCCCGCGGCCCCCACCCCCCAGGCGGCTCATGGTGGAGGCCCAGGAGCTGTTCGACTCCCTGGCGGGGCCCCTGTGCCCCGAGCAGCTCACGGCGCCTGTGCTGCACAAGGTTGGGCGGGAGCCGGAGGGCTGCGCAGGCAGACAGGGTGCAGACGCACGGGTGGTTGGTGGTTGGGAGCCTTCGGCCTCCGGCTCTGTGCCAGCCTCGCTCGCGTGTACCCTGCAGGGGTTATAATGTGTCCTGCCCCGGCCCCTCCCCCGTGCGCCCCACTCCCTCGCAGGTGCTGTCGTACCCCGCCATCCAGGACCTCATCTGGGGCTGCAAGGGCGTGGGCAGCCAGGGGGACGGCACGGCGCAGCTGCTCTGCAAGGGCCCCGAGGAGCAGGCACAAGTAAGCCGCGTGGTCTTTGCCTCATTCCCATCATCCCATGTGCCTTGCCTGCTTCCCGCCTCATTGGAGCGAGCCTGCTGGAGCCTGCTCCGCAAGCATGACCATGCTCCACGGACCATTCAGGGCATCCACTCCACCTGCCGGTGCGGTGATACCCCTCCCTCCCCTGCCCACGCCAACTGCTGCAGGTGTGCGAGGTGCTGACGTCAGAGCTTGGGATGGACTGCATGCCCCTCACCGTCAAGCCCACGGCAGGGGGCGCCTAGAGGAGGGCGTGAGCTGGCACGGCTGTGATGGCGGCGTTCAGGAGGTTCGCTAGGACGGCGAGGCGGTCGGCGGGATCAGGTAGGCAAGTGCGGAGCGTAGCGACCGAAATGAAGCAGGGCAGGGCGTGCGGCGGGCTCAAGTTGGAAGAGGCGGAGCGTAGCACTCGCCTTCAGCTGGGGTTAGACAGGCTGGGGTTAGACAGGCCAGAACTGTGAGCATGGATTTGTGGCAAGCTTGGAGATGGACAAGAGGGCTGCAGCAGGAGGCAGTGATTAGGTGCCGTATTGCAGGGCAAGTGGGTTTGTGCGAGACATTCGCAGGATAGCACGGACAGAACGAATCAAGGCCCATGGGATGCAGGCGGATGCAGGCGGATGGCGCCGTGAGCCACAATGAGGGCCTTGAGGGCCGGCAGCCAGGGGTGGCGGCTAGCCAGGGCTGCTGTGGGTCTCGGGGGGGCTCGGCGTGTGTTTGGCGGGAGGCAGGGAGGCGGATGATGGCGAGGCTCGGAGTAGTCGCTGAGGACGACGAGGAAAGCTGAGAACGCAGGTTAGGGTGCGCTCGTGGCACGAGGCTGAGGACGCTGCGTGGACTTGTGGCAAGCTTGGAGTTGGACAAGGGGCCCATTGTGTTCGTGCCGTCCGTGCTGCCTTGACAGCGGTCACTGCGCTATACCCTGTCTTACGTACACGTCAACTGCGTATCACACATACATCAACTCCTCACACTCGCCCCTCGACGAGGGGCCCTCGTCAAACGCGACGCACAGTGTCACTGAATCCCGGAACCCCAGCAAGTACCCCCAGCACACGCGGCAGCAGCCATGACCGTGCGCTCTATAGTTGTAAGCTTCCTGCGTGGCGCCGGAAAGGAGGCGGGGAAGACGAAGGACGTCACTCGCGAGGCGGTGATGGAGCTCATCCAGAAGAAGGCTGCCGCGGACCAACCGGATGGCGTGCGCAAGGGCTGGCAGGTCAAAGCAGCTTCCTGGGTGAAGAAGATGCATGTGGACCGCGGTGACGTGAAGGTTGGACGCGTCGTCAATGGCGAGTTCCAGCCCCTGGCGCACCTGCGTCCGCGCTACTTCGTGCCAGCCGACCTGGACACGTTTGAGCTAAAGCCCTATGTGGAGGTGGAAGCCCCGCCCAAGAAGGCCGCGAAGGACGCCGCCAAGGCGTGATCGGCCTGCGTTGCGACGCTCGCTGTGCTGAACGCAGGCTCCTGGGGAGCTTGCAATCGCCTGCACAGCGCGCTGCCGATTGATTCAAACATCAATTCGACGGTCGGGACTACCGACACGCCATTCATCAGCCACCCCCACCCCACCGCGGACGCGTCGTCACGCCTGTGGCCCCGCCCTGTCTCTACACGGCCGCTACACTCGTCTTGACAGCTTGGCTGCGCTGCTAGGACTTGCTGTGGGGAGCACCAGGGAGCTGCAGGACCGCTCTCGGAGCTCCACCCCCTCCTGCGGGACGCTGCGTGGCGCAGGCGCAGTGCTCATCCGGCCGCGGCGCCTGGCACCACTTCTCCATCTGCTTCCCAGTGGCCGGCCTGGCCCGAGCACCCAGCTGGCCGTGGTGTGCTGGCGGG
This sequence comes from Edaphochlamys debaryana, assembly GCA_016858145.1. Classification (NCBI taxonomy): domain Eukaryota; kingdom Viridiplantae; phylum Chlorophyta; class Chlorophyceae; order Chlamydomonadales; genus Edaphochlamys; species Edaphochlamys debaryana. The sequence goes on along the minus strand of JAEHOE010000097.1, from coordinate 164,715 downwards.
CCAGCCACGGGGGGGTATCAGCAGCCGTGACCAAGGCGCTAGCCACGGCAGTGAACCCTGCTGGCGCTCCGCGGGGTTGTGCACAGCCGGATCAAGAGCGCAGGGGCTTATGGCCATTGCACCCGGTTGAAGAGGGGCTGATGGCACGTCGGAATAATGAAGCGGGGGAGCTGGCAACCACAAACTCTGCCGCTGTACCCCCGATTAGATGGGATCTGGGTGGATATGCGCACGCCATCGCCTGCCGGTCTCTCATGGCTGTGGCTTAGGGCATTGGACTGCCACGGGGCTAGCTAGGAGGACAAGTTATGCAGAAACGGGCGGAGGAAGAAAGCATGGGCAGGGGGGTAGCGGTGTATGGACTGGCCAAGATTGTAGATTGTCAGGCGTGCTGGCTTTGCGCTGGCCTAAGGGAACCCTGCTTACTACCAGATGGGAGATGAGATGGAGGTGAATGAAGGTGTGACACTCAGCTGTACCTTTCCCAGCGGTCCCGTGTGCCATCCAACGTGCCACTTCTGGGCCCATGGCTCACCGCCCTTGGAGATTCAGCCCCCGTGCATCACACAAGCAGCAGGGCTATCTAGCACTACTTAAGTAGCACGGACAATGTAGGAGGTGAATGCAGCCGAGAGCTTCAGGGGATTGGGGGCCATTCGGGATGGATCCCTTGCGTGTCGGGGTCCAGCCGTGGCAGCGTGAGGGCGTGAGAAGCGTGCAGAGTCGTAGGGCCGCAGCCAAAAGGAGGGAACATGTCCAGCCTTCAGGTCTATCCCGCTTCGTACGCCCCCAGCCCCCCACCCATCCCAGCATGGAGCTTTCCCCAACGGGGAACGGGCATTCTGGTGACTCACAAGTGGTGACTGACAGGTGGCAACAGCCATTAGGGCCGACGTCCGCATTGTGCTTTACAGGCCTGCAACATAAGCTGCGCACCGACGCACGACGAAATGGGAGACAGCACCAACAAATGGAGAAAGATCAACAGAGACCAACAGCACAACATTTGGGCGGGGATGTGGGTACTCCAACCCAGTGTAGCAGGACCCCAGAGCACAAGATCCTAGACAAGAAGCTCGGCCCAGCTCCGCCCTCATCTACATCCAGGCGACTGCCTCTCCAATCAAGCACATTATTCAGAGACCCCACCCGCACCCTACGTGGCTGCAGCCGGTGCACCGGTATCCCACAACCCCAACCTACGCCGGCGGTCCTGCGCTTCCCGACACACCGACACAACCTCGCAGGCTTCCGCCCAGAGACTTTCGCCCTCCCAGGACCCAATCCCAAGTACTCCTACGACGCATCAACACTTCAACCCTGCAACACAACCCGCACTCCACCAGCATTCCCGCTTTACGTAGCCCTCGCAGGCCGGGCACCACACGGCACCGCTTGTGCGTGCGCTTATCTCAGTCCTGGCACAGCTAGCCCACCTCCTCAGGTGCTTCTAGCACTTAGGAGTGGCCCGGGGCACCCCTCGGAGCGGCTCCCAAGCCCCCACATCCAAGATCCAGATTGCAAGGCTCTCACACAGTCACCTGCATACCTTCAGGGGCAATCACACTACACCACCAACCAGGCCACAGTGGGCCGAAACGCTTCCTCTTCACAATTCAACACCAGATCATAGTCGCTAGCTAGCTAGCTTGTCATTCAGCTGGCACGGAAGTCTCTCGGAGTATCAGGACACAGCCAACCATCTAGTCCGCAACCGTGTGTACTCGGATCCGCTTATGGGCTCCCCATTGTCCCCATACGTGCAAGGCAATTCATGCATGCGCCCGCACGCTCAGTCAGTCTTTTCTCTCTCTGCCTGCTCTCGTACAAAAGTGCCGATACCAGCTGGCCTCCATCATCCGTGCATAGCCCTCGATGCGCCAAGGACTCACACAGTGCCGCCCTCTCCCGCTCCCGACCCCGCCTCTGCCAAGTGAAGAAGTACGAAGCCTAACACAATTGATCTCTAGACGCCCTCAAACGCCATTTCGGCGCAAGGTTGCACAGCTAGACCCTCATTACCAGCTCCAAGACTGACTGCACTGACCTCGCTCCTACTCATCACCTAATCTCACTCCCCACGCTCCGAATCCCCAAGTAAACCCGCAACAACCGAACCCCACAATCGTTCCTGGCGCCCGACCCCTGGCAGGCGGCGGCGTGTGCGCACGGGCGCTAGGTGCAGCGCCACTTGGTAAAGAACAGTGACTCCTCAACGCAACTAGCGGCTAGCTATAGCCCGTGTAAGCCTCGAACGGGCTCTCAACAATCTCCATGCAAACAGGCGCCGTGTGATCGCTCCGATGAAGGCAGTCTTCTCCATGTGCTCCAAAGACTTGCCAGGCCATTCCTGCGGCCCTTCAACCGCGCGTGTACCGTACCTCCCATGCCAGCACCTTCTCAGCACCCTTTCCGCCCTCGCCCACGCCCCGTCTAACAGGAGCTTCCTGTGACCGGCGCCCCCGCTACCACACGCGCAGCTGGCGCGCGTGTGCCCTGATCCAGGCGTGCTGCAGCAGCTGTGGCACCGTGGGCCGCGCCGAGGGGTCCTTCTGCAGGCAGGACAGCAGGAAGTCCCGCGCGCCCGAGGAGAGCTGTCGGGGGAGGTGAGGCAATGGGGGGGTGGGGAGAGGAGCGTGTCAGCTGAGCCGGAAGAGAGCTTGGGGCAACGTTGGAGGGGAGGGAGTAGGAAGTGCGGCTCCTGGACTTGGGCCGTGATGAGGCGTACGGCCCAGAACCAACGCCTAGGGCTCCGTCCGCCCACCTGCGGCGCCACGGTGACTGGGGCCGAGACGATGAGCGACTCCGTCTCCTCCCGACTGGACCCCAGGAAGGGCGGGTAGCCGTGCAGCAGCTCAAAGGCCATCACGCCCGTGGCCCAGACTGCAAGGGCAAGGAGAAGGCAAGCAACAAGGAAGGCCACACACGGGGTCAGCGCCATGCCGCCCAGCACCCCTTGTCATAGCGCACGACGTCCAGGACACTGCCAGCCGTCTTGGCACTGGGCGGCAAGCTACCTGGACCCACAAAGCCCTGCACCGCCTTGCCCTCACCGTCCACGCCTGCACCATAGTACAGGTCGGCTCGGTCCTTGTTGTCCTCGGGGTGGCGCTTGAAGGGGCACTTGAGCTGCTCAGGGCTCATATACTCGGTGGTGCCTGTCGGGCGGGCCACGGATAGGGCCCCGGGTCAGACGTTGAATGATCGCCATGAGAGGTGCCCTCACAGGTGCTCTCATAGGTTTGGCCAACGCAGCTGCTGGCAAACGCCATCGCAGTGGTGTCCGGAAGCGTTTTTCCTGCTCACCCGCGCGCGTGACGGCCCGCTCCTGCCTCAGCGAGAGCGCGATGCCAAAGTCGGCCAGGAGCAGGTGCGTGTGGTGCCGGTCGGAGAACTGGGGCCAGAAAATGGGGGAAGGGCGGGAGGGTGGTGGCACGGTGAGCCCCTGTGAGCCCCTGTGAGCCCCTGCGGCCCTGCCTCGTCCTGCTCCTGCTCCTGCTCCTGCTCCCTGAATCTCTTCTAACCTCCGGCCCGGCCGGCCCCATTCCTCCCCACGCGCACCCCTGCGCTTTCCCCTCCCCCGCCCCTCCTCCGCCCCTCCTCCGCACGCACCAGGATGTTCTCCAGCTTGATATCGCGATGCACAATGCCCCGCTCGTGCAGGTACGACAGTGTACGGAGAAGCGGTGCGATGACGCCAGCCACCGCCCGGTCCTCGAGCAGCCGGTGGCCCGGCACGCCCTGCGTACGGCATAGATCAGCCCGGCATGCCAGGGTGAGTTGCGTCAGAAATGTGAGACCTCGATCCGGCTTCCAGTACTGTACGCTTGCGGGGAGGCGGCCGGGTCAGAAGCATTCGCGGCGCGGAGTCGCAGGAAGGCCGCCCGTGTCTGTCTCGAGAGGCTGGCGTCCCCACCTTGAGCACGTGGTACAGGTCGCCGCCCTCCGCCACCTCCTCGATCAGAACCACGTACGGGCCCTGCGGAGCAGCAGCAGCAGCAGGTCAGCAAACGGAACAGCGGTACAGCAGCGGTACAGCGGTACAGCAGCAGCAGCGGTACAGCAGCAGCAGCAGGTCAGCAAACGCAACACCAGCATGCGCCCAAGCGCCCGGGCTCCTTGCCTGCACCCTACTCTCCCTACTCTCTCTCCTGGGCCTTGACCGGTGCCGCACAGAAACCACCCTACAGCCCCGCCGCCCCGAGGCCGCGGAACCGCTCCTGCTCCGCGCGGTCGTCCACCAGCCGCCGCCCCCACACTCTCCACCCCACAGCCCCGCCGCCCGCCGCCCGACAACCCCCGGCCCCACCCACCTGGCTGAACACCGCAAAGAGGTCGAGGATGTTATCGTGCTCCAGGACTGAGTGGATGGCGGCCTCGCGCTTCACGTGGTTCCTGCGGGGCACGCGTGCACGTGCGTGGGGCATCCGGATCAGCACAAGAGGACCAACCCTCCGTTCTGGGCTGCAAACTCTGCGGCTTGGACCAAAGAAAGAGGACCAACCCTCCGTTCTGGGGCTGCAAACTCTGCGGCTTGGACCAAAGAAAGAGGACCAACCCTCCGTTCTGGGCTGCAAACTCTGCGGCTGGACCAACGAAAGAGGACCAACCCTCCGTTCTGGGCTGCATACTCTGCGGCTTGGACCCTGCTAAACCCGCACCGAGCCAGCCCACTCCAGCACACGACCCCAAGCGGCCCCACGCCACGCCCTTGGCCCCACCTGGCCAGGTCCGTCATGCGAATGGTGTCGTACACCTTGACCACCACGAGGCGCATCGAGACGCGACACAGCGCCTTGTGTACGGCAGAGTAGTTGCCTGTGTGCATGCAAGAGCCGAGAGGGCAGGGGCAATGGGAGCGTGCTTGGGCCTGCCAACCAAAGAGTGATCTGCGGCCAACTGTGCAGTACACGAGGCCTGGGCAGACGCACATCCCCCCATCTACGGCCTACTGAGTGGCGGCTCACCCTTGTACAGGCGCTTGAGCAGGGTGTAGTCATCCATCTTCCAGTCGCGACGCTTCATCTCCTCCGGGCATTTGACGCCGAGCGACATGAGCGAGCCCTGCACAGCAGAGCAACCAAAAGCAAGAGCGTGGTCACTGTGTTGCGTCGCAGCTGTGCATGGTGCTAGGGGCTAACGGGCCGGCACCCGTGGGCGCAACCCCTGAAGGCCCCTCCAACCGCAACCCAGCCTGCGCACCTGCTGCCCAGACGACGCGTCAGTTGGCGGCTTGAACGAGGCGCCAACGGTGCTCTGAGACCGACGCACAGGGGGCTGCGGCGGCGGCCCGGCGGCGGCGGCAGGGCTGGGGCTGGCGACGGCCGTGGGGCCCGAGCTAGCGGCGTGGGCGTCGGGCGACACCATGGGGGAGGCAGGGCCCGAGCGGCCGTCTGGGGACGGGGGCAGCAGCGCATAGGCCGAGGTGCCTCGCTTGATGGGCGGGGGCGCGCCGGCGGGCGGCGTGGGGGACACCAGGAAGGCGCTGGGCGCGGGACTGGCAGCAGCGGCCGCAGCGGGCGTCGCGGGGGGCGACGGGATGGCGAGGGAAGCCACGTGCTGATGGGCGGGGTGGGAGGATGTGTACGGCCCTGCCAGCAGCCGACGGCGCGCCGACTCCGGACGCATGCCTGAGAACGTCGCGCCGCCGCTGGTCGAGGTGTGGGCGCTGCCGCCGCCGCTGAGAGCGGCCATGGGCGCAGCACCGGGCGTCATGGACGGCGTGCGGGGCCGCGTGATGGACGCGCCCGAGGGGAGGCCGCTGGCGGCGGCGCCGTGGTCGCTGGCTGTCGCGGGCGTGGGCATGGAGCCCTGGGAGGAGAAGCCCGAGCCCAGCAGCATGGCGTCCAGGTCCGAGGGCTCCGAGGAGCGGAGGATGAAGTCGACCAGGTGGTTGGTGGCGCGCGAGGCGGTGGCGGCGCCGGGCTCCTCCGAGGACTGCCGGGAGGGGGGGTTGAGATGCGGTAGGGAGGTTGGAGGCGGGCTTAGGGCCTCGGGCAGCGGAGCGCGCCACAGTAGTGTCACACAGCGCTTTTATGGTAGCACGCTACCAGCATCAGGACCCCTCGCGCTGCATGCCTCGGTGCTGCTCTGCGCCTGCCTTCGCCTCCAGCCCCTCAGCGCCTCACCTCGGGCAGCGCCTGGTCCTCGGGTACCACCAGCATGCCCGAGCCGCGCCCCACGAACCCGGTGCTGGCGCTGCAGAAACTGCGGCCGCTCTGCGCCTGCGCTTGCTGGGCCTGCCCCGCCTGAGCCACGTGCGACAGGCCGCTGCCACTGGTGGTGCGCTGGCCGGCGGCAGCGGCGTGGCCGGGCGTGGCTGGGAGGCCAGCGTTGGCGGACAGGCCGTTGTTGGATAAACGGCCCGAGGCTGTGGCCTTGGGCGACGGCAGGGACGCAGGTTGAGGGGCGACAAAGTTGGGGCCGAAGGAGACCGCGCGGCGGAGGGAGGAGCTGCGCGGGGTGGCGCAGAGGGGCGCGCCTGGGGAGGGGGGTGCCGGCGAGGCCGGGCCTTGCGGCCAGACTGAGGCTGGGCAGCTCGTCAGTAGGGCTGCTGGGGTGGGCATGACGGCAGAGGTAGAGCTGCGCAGCCGTGCCCTCGCGGAGCTCGGCTGCGGTGAGGCCGGGCCGTTCGCGGGCGGGAGCGAGGTGGAGCTACCGGGTCGCTGATCGAGGGAATTGGAGGACCCGTTCGTCGAGGAAGGCCGCAACGGCGAACCCGGCTGGCCCGGGCTGCTGCGCGCTGGCGACGCGCCTCGCGAGCCAGAGGGGGAGGCGACCCCGAGGATGCGGCGGAGCTTGCTCTTGAGTTTGCTCACACGCCCCGGACCATCGGGTTCGGCGACGGGTGGAAGGGTCGTCGTGCCGACCGGTGAAAACGAGCCCCTTGCCATGGCCTGAGGTGTTGCTGGCTCGCTGCTGTGAGCTGGAGGGTCTGTGAAGACGAAGTGGCGCCTCTGCGTTCCAGCCATGGCGTGGGCACTCTTGCGCACTGGAGTTTTCTGCGGGACGCAGACACGACCGTATCAGGGGATTGCTGTTATGTCATCGGGTGTCGCTCTAGCGCCTAAACGCTGCAGTCGCTGCCCCCGCCCCGGGCGGGGGCGATGACGTCGGGCCTGCCACACATCAAGCGCCCGATCCCAGGCGTCCTTATCAGTACAGCTGTAAGACGTCTCCCACCCTGGGGTTGGTGCAGCCGCGTGAAGGGCTTGCCAACGGGCCTCAGGCCCGCCTCACGCGAAGCGCCAACAGGGGCCCCTAAGCCGTAATACGTGTCTCCAGAGCTACAGAGAAGTCGACAGAGCACTTTGGCAGGCTTTCGGACGTGCAGCTGGCAATGCGTTCGGCAATGCGGGCACGGTGGTTGGCAGCTATGGGCCACGATCTGCTGCCAACACAATAACTATGACAGGCAGCAGTGGTGTGTGGCGACAAACACGGGTATGCGGTTTTGTTTCGCGGGTTGGGAGGGGAAAACGCCTGCGCCATCGCAAGAAAGAGTGTCTTTGGTCGTCGCGTTCTGGGACGCTCGCTCCTGGCGCATGCTTCTTCAAGAAGTACACTTGTCTCACTAGCCTGTCGGTTCGGAAGGCGAGCCCGACGCGCAACATGACGAAAGAACGTCCCGTGCGCTGCGTAATGGGCTATGCAAGCCTCGCTACGACCTTGACGCCCCGTAGATCAATCGGGGTCAATCAAGGGGGCATGGCCCGTCGCGCTGCTTAAAACAGTTGCCTCAGGCAGTTTTGCGGGCGGCACGCCCGGCAGGGCTCTGTAGCCCCGCGCTGCTTCGGGCAGCCCTGTGTCAGTCTTCACCCGCGATCACAAACAGTTGCGTCTACTGCTGTAAGTTTGCTGGGGCAAGGCGGCAAGAGAACTAGGCACTTGCCTTGACCGTGTGACGTTGAGGATGGACGATTCCCGAGGGCTTGAGTGGGTCCTCGAGTCGTCGGCGCCAGCCTTGCTTCGATGCAGCGACTAAATCTAGCGACATAGAGGGAACCGGATGAGTGGCGTGGCGTGGCAGTACCGCTGCGTCCTGGACCTATGGGCTACGCCGGATTGTTGTATGTGGCCATCGGATACGTTCGGAAGTCGGGGGTGTCAGGGGGTGTTGCGGATCGAGTTCGAATTGCTACAACCCCTCAGCCAAGCCCCAAACCCCGGGCTTGCTTGCACCTCTGACGTCACGCACAGAACCCACGCGCACAGTGCAGATGCAACGTTGGAAACAGTCATGTCGAATGACGCAAGAGCGGGCAAAAGCGTCAGGGGGGTGTCATGCGCTATGGGACAACTACGGACGCGCGGATAATATCTGTGACCACATGTCTGCCCCAGGTCCCCCCCCCGTTGCCTGGTACCCCTGCCCCCCCCCGGCCCCCATGCAAACGGGCCGAAGCACGTGCCTGCCGGTTTCAACGATGAGTGGTCACACGACAGGGCCCACAGGGGTATCCGTGCGTTCTGCCCTCGCGCCCCAGGCCCCACGCAGGCCGCCCCCCCCCTACAGCATTCACAGTACGGCCTGCACGGCGTGACCCTCCACTACAGGACTACCCGACTGCCACCGCAGGGCCCAGACTATGATGAAGGAGTCCCGTGAAAGGTGAAACCCATAAGGATCGCCGCAAACCGCATTGCAGCCGATGACTAAACCCGTATCAGCCGCACCTCAGTGGGCCGATCGCTGGCCAGGGGATGCGCGACGCTGCACAACACACGCTTCTGCACTACGCACGCCCCAGCTCCCATGCCCTTGTGGCTACCGGATTCAGGCGGTCATTCAGGTGGGCCCCCCTCGCCCTCGCCCTCAGTCCCGATGCGGTTTAACGTCAGCTCCCTCAGCCAACAGGCCTCCACTCCTTCCGGCGGGCCCCTCCTCCTCCTTTACCAAGCGCTGTCAGCCCCCACTCTACGGCCGCACCCCCCCTACTTCCGCAGGGTGCCTCCTCCGCAGTGCTCGGCACCCCGCACTAAGTCGAGAGCCATCAGCACCTCCGCTCCTTCCTATGGGCTGCTGCTCGTCAGTCCAGCGCCGTCAGCACCCAGTCCACGTCTGCACCACAGCTCCGTCCACACGGCGTCGGCTCCTCTTCAGAACCCCAACTGTGCTCAGTCCAGCGCCGTCAGCACCCAGTCCTCGAGCAGCTGCTGTGCGGCCAGCGGCTGGTCGTGCGGAACCTGAGGAAGCCGTTGGAAGGTGGGGTGCCAGGAGGTAGGGATTCAGGAACTAGCCGACCAATCCAGCCCCAGCAGACGGCAAGCCCGGGGGTGGTAATACGCGGCAGTACAGCACAGCTTACCATGTGGCCTGCGCGGTACACGACGGCGTGTGTGAGCCGACCGTGGGAGCGCCGCCAGCCGGCGGGCTGCAGGGGTGAAGTGTGAGGGTCGAGGCAGCAAGCACGAGGGGGGCCGTGGTGCGCAAGAAGGACCCTCACTATCCGCCCTCCGCATCCTTTTGCATTCCCTGTCGCTGTTGTCACGCGGAGAAGGGCACCAGCCGTGGAATCCCAACTCAGGCCCCAAGCCCCAAGACCCACCACATGGCCCTGGTCCGGCGCCCTGGGCTGCGGCCGCTTGCAGAGCCGGGCGGCGCGGACTGTCGCGTCGTCGTCTCCCCCCAGGTACCACAGCGCCCCTTTCTGCTGGTTGAACTCAGCCGCCTCGTCCCTGGACGCCGGGCGGGTGAGGGAGCCGGGTGGTTGGGGGAGCGGAGCGGCGGCGTGGGCGGGCGTATTATCGGTGATCAGCAGTTATCCGAGCCTGATGTCGAGTAGTGCTGCTTGGTGCTTCGAAAGGCGTCATGATTACCGAGCCCCACCTGAACCGGAGGTGCCCGAGTCCCTGTCTCTCTCTGCCCTCCCACACCTGGCTCTCTCGCTCGCTCACCCGCCCCCACCCCCCGCCGCGCCGTAGCTCTCACCAGGCCAGGGCGCTGACCCACGACGTGACGCTTGCAACCCCATCTAGGATGTCGTACTGGCCCTGAGCGTGCGAGTTCGACATGGTCGGGGGCCAGGAATGCGTGGGTGGGCATGGATTCTGCCGGCAGCCGTCATGTAGCACCAAACCTTCAACATAACGACAGAGGCCTTCAACGCGGTTGTTGCAACCTAAAACCGGTACGCCCCAGCTGACATGAAGCTCCGCTCGGCTTCGAGGTGGCTGTAACCCTTCAAGGCCGTTCCTCGACCCATTCGGTCCCACCTGGTACAGCAGCACGGGCAGGCGCCGCAGGATGTCCGGGAACAGCGCCTTGACGGAGCGCATCACGTCCCTGGGGCAGCGGGGGCGGGGCAGGGCGAAGCAGGGCGACCAGGCAGGGGTGGTACAGGAGGCCTTCGGGGAGTGTGCCGGGGGCGGGAGGGCTGGGATGGGGGATAGGGAGGAGGGGAAAGCGGTGGAACGGGGCGGGGCGGGGCGACACATGCAGGGGTGGTACGGGGGTGCTCAAGGAGCACTGAAAGCCCCGAAGCCTGGGCAGCAAGAGCGGCTCCGGAGGCTTGGGCCGGGAGGGCCCGGCGGGGGGCGACGAGGCGGCTGGGCGTGTGCGGCGAAGCGCCTCCCTCTGCCCGCCCTGCCCTCACACCCCCCTCCATCGTGTCCTCCCTCCCGGCCCCCGCCTCACCCCGACATGGCCTTCCGTACTGCATCCGAGCAACTGGCGTAGACCACGTCCGGGCGCGCGCGCATCATCTCTTTGACCTGGCACGACAGGGGGTGGCAGGGATTGGAATGTGTTAAGATATCCGGGGTTGATTGGCATGGGTGTGGCTGTAGTAGGCGGGCGTGCAGCACGGACACCCCGCGTGTGCGCTTGCCCGGGACGGGTGCTTAGGCCGGGCGGACTGCGCGTCATGCGCCCCTCACCTCGGCTCCCCAGACCTTTGCCCCCTCCCCCCACGTGCGTACCTCTGGCAGGTTGAGGAATCGGTCCACGGCCTTGGTGGGGTCATACTCCTAGGGGGGCACAGGGAGGGGGCGGGGCAGGAGCGGCACGGGTGAGGGGCATAACGGTGGATGGAGTCAGAAGACGCACGCACTTGCGCCGGGGGACCGTCTCGTAGACACCATCAGGGCTTGGGACGTGTCCGCACCCCGTCTACCTTCTGACGCCGCCCCCCTTCCCCTTCTCCACTGTTTGCCTCCATGCGGCGCTCGTCGAACGTGGTGGCCATGGGCGGTGTCTGCGCCCCCGCTGAACCCCCTCTCCCCCATAACGCCCTTCCCCCGTTTCTTGCCTCCGTGCGGCGCGTGTCGAACATGGTGGCAATGCCCGTGGCGTTGGTGATGAAGGCCCGCAGCGCCTCGCGCTCCGTGTGCGCCGCCACCCACTGCCCCTCATCGATCAGGTTTACCACCACGGCGGCGCGGCCCGCCACCTGCGCAGGCAGACATGGACGTGTGGTCAAGTGCACACACGGCCCCGCTCAGCCCGTGCCTTTTGGGTTCCTGGTACTACCAACAACATGATGTACCGAGCACTGATGTCCCCACACACAGGGGGTCCCCGAGGGGGTCCAAGAAACTGGGGCCTGCTTGGGCCATGGGGCGATTCGCGGCTCTGGTCCCAAAGCCCTTCGCCCTGGCCTCGCAACCCCTGACCCCAGCCACACCGACGCCCGCCGACCCCACCTCGTCCCTCAGCGCCGGCGGCAGCAGCCCCGCATAGAAGGCGGCGGCGGCCAGCGTCTGCGTCTGCGCCCGCGGGTCTGTCAGGCCGTTGCCCACCGCCAGGCCCGACAGGCGGAACAGGGGCTTGGGCAGGCCGCGGGGGAGCGCCCGCAGCGCCCGAAGCGCGGGCGGCTGGGCTGTGGATGCGGCTGTGGATGTGGCTGTGGATGCGGCTTGGGTGGCGGCTGGCTTCGGGGTAGCGCTGGCTCGCTCCAGGGCCGCCAGCACGAGCGCGGCCGCTGCGGCGCCCGGCTCCTGTTCGGGTGCGTCTGCGGGGTGCGGTCGTGAGGAAGCAGCGGCGCAAGAGCAGATGAGGGCTTCAGGTTGAGTACTGCAGTTGCGCCTGTAGCCCGTAGACACCTTCTTGCGGACCTATGGTAGATGAGACCAAGTCGAGCGCTGCCCCGTCAGACGACCCGGCTGTCAGCGCTTCTGCAGCTGCGCCTGCAAGCGCCTGCCTTCCTGCCACTCGGTGCTGTTGCAATCCCTTGCGCCCCCGAGTCCCCCACACCAGCCTCAGCCCGCTTCCGCAACTGGCGACTGCACTGGGAAGAGCCCCTTGCCATGCGCCCGAAACCGAGTATCGACACCGTTTGAAGGCTGGTGGAAACCCGGCGGACTGCCAAGACTTTGAGGCCCCAGGCCCCCCTACACACACCTCTTCCCCCACCACTCGCACCCACCTGGCCCCTGCGCCGCTCCGCCCTCCTGCGCTGCCCGCGCATCCGGCTGCTGATCAGTGACTTGCAGGATGTAGTGCGCGATGGAGGGCACGTACTTGCCGGCGTAGCTCTGGGGCAGGGGCGTCAAGCAAAGGGGCAGGCATGCGTACCTCTCCAGAGACGCGCGTGCACTGGACCACGCTACCTCCCATGCTACGGACCCCAGCCCGCCGGTGCTCTGACGCTTGCAGTCTCCGGCTCTTAGCTAGCTGATTTCCTTCGCGCAAAACAGCCCCTGACGTTGCCCTCTCCTCCCGCTCCCCTTTCACCCCCCACCTCGCCCGTGATAATGGGGGCTTTTGGGTTCCGAGTTTCCGACCCATAGAACCCGGCAGGCTTGCCGCCGCGCCTACATAATCCTAACTCGCAAGACCAGCCCCCATGCCGCACCTCGCCCGTGATGATGAGCGGCCGCTCCTGCAGCTCCCGGTGCCGCGCGAAGAAGCCCTGCAGTGCCGCGTACAGGTGCCCGGCCATGCCCAGCTCGTCGGTGGGGATGCTGGGGGGTGGGATGAATAACAAGGGGATAGGTAGGTTGGTTTGAAGAGGGGGTTAGTCATGTGAGAGGGGCTCAGCGGATGGAGGTGATGGGGCCCCGGATTGGCGGGGGCATGCCAAAGGCGGACCAACGTGCCGCTCCCGTACCGCTCCTCTGCACCAGCCCCTGCCACCTGCTCTGCCCCTGCCCGCCTGCACTCCTCCCTTGGCCCCCCCCTGCCCTGCCTCCCCCCCGTCAACAACCCTGCCCAGCACTCCTCTTCCCCTTCCCCTTCCCCCTGACACTGCACTCCCTTCCCCTCCCCTCCCCCCCTCCCCCCTCCCCCCTTGCCCCCATCCCCCCTTCCCCTCCCCCCTGACACTTTACTCCCCTCCTGCCCCTCCCCCCTGCCCCCCTTCCCCCCTCTCGCCTGGCGCTGCCGTTGGCTGCCACCGAGTAGCCGCTGCCCACCGGCTGGTCCACCAGCAGCAGCGCGAAGATGCGATTCCAGGCGCCTGGGGGGGGGGGGAGCAGAGCGGAAAGAGGTGCGGGAAGGCACCCCCCGGATGGGCATATCAGGTCAGGAGCGGGCGCGCCTGCCCCCCGATGGAGGGGATGTCGGCGGGCCCAGGCCTTCGCGGCGACAGGCGGGCACCATGGTCCCATGCGCCGCCAGAACGGGCAAGAGGCATAGGCTTGCACCCACCCACCCACCCGGGTTACGCGTGACTCCCAGGTCGGACTCCACGGACCAGGGGCCCAGCTCGTAGTGGCCTCCGAAGGTGCTGGCGCAGCCGGGGCCGCCCTGGGCGAGGGAGGGCCAGCGGAGTTGGCATGGACGACTCCCACAGACTGCAGGGCGCCTGCAGGGGGACCTGATGGGCCACCGTGCAATCGCTGCCTCCCCTTTGGCCGTGTCGTAAGCCAGAGGCCTCCCCATAGGACCCCCGGCTTGCGCAACCGTAGGGTGCCCCTATGAGCAGCTGCTGCCTCCCTTCTGTCCGTGCCACAAGCAAGAGCCCTCCCCTCTGGTCCCCACTTCGGATGTCCCCAAGGGATTCCCCATGTCCCCAGGACTGCGGTCCAAGGCCGTGTCGGGCTTGCCTGGAGCCAGAGGACGATGGGCGCTTCCCCCACGTCCTCGCCACAACGCGACGAGGACTCGTAGTACGCGTAGTAAATCGAGCTTCCGTCGTGGCTCACATTCACGTAACCCGCGAACGTGGGCTTTAAACCGCGCGGAAAAGACCGCTCGGTGCCGAAATTACCGTTACCAGCATCAGCGGAGGCCTGGGCAGACTCGGGTGTTCGCCCAAGGCTGCTGATCCAGGCCGCATCGCGCACAGCCAAGCATCGCTCGGCTGCCAGAGCGAGAGCGAGACCTACAAGCCAGGCGCGGATGTTGCCTGCCATGTCGTCGCCACGGGTTCGCAGCTCACACTATCTATGCATGTATATCGATATAATGCAAACGGGGGTGCTCGTGTACTCTCCGCACTGGGGAGCATCCAGCGGATGCCGGGATCCCGGGCCTGGGCGTGCCATCCCGCCAAACCCCAAGCCTGGCCTTCCGCGAAACTCCGCCCCTTCCCCGCTTCACGAGGGGCGCATCCCACGCCCTGTATTGCACTCCTCCGAGCAGTAACGTCCATCAAGCTTTGGTTGGCACACTTCAGGGTTGGCGCGACTAGCAAAGATGCCAGGCCATGGAGCACTACGTCCCGTTCCTACCATGTCGACCGGTAGCTCGATCTGCAGAGCTGATTAGCTTGACCTGCAGTGCTGGTCCTGCCCCTGCCGCGTGCGGGTTACGGCGTACGGGAGCGGCAGGGTTGGGGGAGGATGGGCTCGATAGAGTATCGTGGTGCCGTTTGTGGTTTCTCGCTTGACTCGCACGATACTTAGCTGGCGTGGTGCCAGGATAGTCAAGGGACGATGTGCACCAGCACCATGCGCTAGTGGCTGACCGCCTCGCGGAGCCTGAAACCTTCTGCAGCAGGCCTTGGGATACAATTAAGGAGGATGAGCAAGGTCGCGGACTCGGACTCTGACGAGGGCGAAATTGCTGTCGGAGAGGAGCGGCTGAGCCTGGTGCAGCGACCTGCTCTGACGGTGGGCTTTTGACCTTGACAGCACCAATGAACATAAACGGGTCCTTAAGGCCTGAGTTGCCCTCGAGGGTCTTCGGGCATCGCTGACCAGCCTTGCGCTGCGCAGAGCCTGCCGTCAATCGGTGACGATGTCGATTCCGATGACGAGAGCTCTTCAGGGGAGGCGGAAGTGGTGTTCAGCAACATCAACTGGGAGTCAACGGGGCTGCCCGATCAAGTGAGCACGCTGCGGGTGCCGCTGCTTTCATGATCTGGAGCTGTGCGGCAGCCTTGACGGCGATGTGTGGTCTCGCAGGAACCGGCTAGCCCTGGCGTGCGGGCTGGCCGCACCGCATCTCCAGGCGCCATGCCGGACATGCAGGCCCGGCAGCCGCGTGGCGAAGCCCCCGGTGCAGCAGAACGGACCGGGGCACGGCAGGCCGTTATGTCCCCCGCCGCAGCACGTCTGGCAGCACGACCTGTGGCAGCGCCTATGGGACTGACCTCCCCCACGGGCAGGGCGTTCGGCGGCGCTGCTTCCGCCACCCAGGTTAACGTGGAGCGCAAGCCCGTGATACCAGGTGAGCAAGCACGCCAAGCCACTGCCGCATTGCACCTCGGTTCCCTAAACCCGACAGCGGGGGATCACGCCGTCGGCTTCTCCTCACCGAATGCATGTTGCGCCTTGCCTTCCCTTTGTACGGTAGCCCCCCCAGTGGCCGCCCGACCCCGCCCGGACGATGAGGACGAGGAGCCGTATGAGGGCAGGGGCTGGCTGATGGGTGCAGCCGGCAGGCTGGCAAGCAGTGGCGAGCGCAAGCGGGTGCGTGGGCCAGCCCCTGCAGGGTGCAGCCATGCAGGCCTGGGACTCGGGTTCGCGACCTGCTGACCGTGCTCGGGTCATGAGCTATCTCATCCCAACCCTGGAAACCCATGCATTCAACTAGCACCACGCTATCGGGCCTATCGCCTGCAGGACGAAGCGGAGGGCGCTGCGGCGCGTTCAGCGGCACAGGCGCAGGCGCCGGAGGAGGCAGCGGCGCAGCGGGAGGCGGCAGCGGCGGAGGAGCAGAGCATCGCCCGCCACTTCTATGACACGGTCAAGGTGGGCGGGTGCCTTGACCTATGCTTCTGTTACAAGGCTTCCACTGCGCTGGCGTGGCACCTCTGCGGCATGCTCCCAGTGTCAACCCACCCTGGTGCCTTTGCTCGCTTACCTCTACCCCCAGTCGGCTGAGGCGGAGCCGCCGCTGCTGCCGTCCGTCAACCCCATCAGCCTGGAGGCCACCGTAGCAGGGCTGGGCATGGACGACCTGGATGGGCTCATCGCCCGTCTCAGCGCGGATGCGGGCAGCGGGGCAGCGGCCGCGAGCCGCCTGTGGGAGCTCCCGGCGCCGGAGAGCTTGTGGAGCGACGAGGAGGAGCCAGCGAAGCCGGCAGCGGCGCCCAAGCCGGCGCCAGCGGTGGTGCAGGTGGAGAAGGCCGCCGTGGCGGTGGCGCCGGCACGGGCGGATACGGGGGCGGCGGAGGCAGCAGCGGTGCGGGCGGTGCCGGCCGCCGCCGCTCCTCAGGCACAGCCAGTGCCTTCTACTGGAAATGCAGGTGAGGATGGCTTCACATCGCGTTATCCCCTCGTGTTGTTTGCGAGCAGACAGCCCTCGGTCTGGCCCGACCCACATCGCATCCTCACCCCGTGCCACCACTAGCAGCCCCCAATCCATCGCTGCGCTCCCAACTATGGACCACGCAGGTCCCCCGGCACCGCCGTTCCCCCTGCCGTCGGGCCCGCTGCCGGCCAAGTTCAAGTTCTTCGCTGCCCCGCCGGGGTCCACCCCGGGCCTGGGCCCAGCGCCCCTCCCGCCACTGCCCGCCGCCGAGGCCTCTGCGCCCTCGGGCTCGGGCCCGGTCCGGGTCGACCTGCGGGCTTCCATAGCGGAGGCCGCACAGCGGAACACAGAGCGGGCGGCCGCGGAGGAGGCGCAGCGGCAGTCGGAGGCCAAGGCGGCCGCCGCGAGGAGGCGGCTTGTGGTGGAGAGCGAGAGCGACGAGGAAGAGGAGGAGGCGCCACCCAAGACGCGTCCGGTGAGGGGGTTACCCGCTGTTGGCAGTGCCGGTGGTGATGACGCTGGGGATTGGGTGTTGAGCTTGGCAGTGCCGTGTGGCTAAGCCTCGCCGTGCCCCCCGCAGGTGCCCCCTGCGTCCGCAGCCGCGGCCGCTGCGGCACCGGCCGTGGCAGGCACCCCAGGGCACAACCCGGGCCTGGCCCCCCCGGGAGGCTCAACAGCCAACTCGCACCCGGGCCCGCAGCCTCCAAAGGCCCCGGCCTCCCACGCTGCCCTTGCTGCCGCTGCCGCCGCGCCGGCCGCGAAGCCAAAGCCTTCCGGCCGCTCCGTGGCTTGGTCAGACAGCCCCTCAACGGGTCTGGATGCCTCGGTGAATGGCGTGGCCACCTCCTCAAAGCCAGCCTCCACAGCCACCTCCTCGGGCAACGCAGCTGCCAGCGGCGGCCGAGCCACCGCCACGGCAAGCGGCGGTAGCGGAACGGTGGACACGGGGGCAGGCCGCGCCACGGCCGTCACTAAGCCCGCTGCCAGCACCAGCAGCCATAGCGTTGGCACCTCCTCGGATGACCTGAAGCCGCCCTCGCGCTCCGTATTCGTGGGCACCTCTGGCGGCGAGACCGAGGAGGAGCGAATGGAGGACATTCGGGCGTACCTGCGGGCCCGCGGCAACGCAGCAGCGGCTGCGGAGGCAGCCGAGGCGGAGGCGCAGCGCGCGGGCGCGGCGGCTGCGGCTGCGTCGGCGGCCTCGCGCAGCTGGCCCGAGCCTCCGGCCGAGGTGTCGGAGCGTGTGGCGGCCCTGGCGGAGGCCAAGAAGCCCAGCGCGCAGCGGCAGGTCGCTACCGCCTCCGGCGGGGCGAACGGTGTCGCTGTCAAGCCCGCACCCGCGACCACCGCCGCGGCGAGCACAGCAACAGCAGCAGCCGCGCAGCCTTCCAAGCAGCAGACCACAGCAGCAGCCACGTCAGCGTCGACCTCGACTTCCTCCGCAGCGGCACCCGAGGCCCAGCACGCGTTCGCGCAGTGCAGCACGGAGGGGGATGAGGCGCTGCTCTCCCCACCCGAGCCCTCCTCGGTGGTGCACGCCAGCCGGGAGAAGCACGCGCGGCTCGCCGCCGCAGGCACGGTCATCCCCACGCGCTCGATGCCTGCCCCCACGGCTGCATCCGCCGCCGCCCGCCCTGCGGCCCCCGCGTCCAGACCCACAGCCCTAGAGGTCTCCGCTTCCGGTCAGCGCCCGGCAGGCACTGCCCCGGCCCCTGCTGGCGCCCCGACGACGTCGCCGGCCCCTTCCGCCAGCGGTGTCACGCCCTCGAGCGCTCGCTCCCCAGCCAAGTCCCCTGGCCAAGGCGCCGGCGCCGGCGTCCTGAGCCCGGTGGCCCAACGCACGGGATCCGGTGCCGTTCCGGCTCCGACTGCGCCCGCTGCAACCCACACGGACCTGGGCCGCCTCCCCGCCTGGCTGCCCCCGGCCTGCTGCTTCACGCTGCTCATCGCCTCCCCCAGCAACCTGCCCAGCCTGGAGGTGGGCGCAGTGCTGAGCTGGCTACTGCGATCCACCGCCCCGCCTGCCGGGCAGGGCAGCAAGGCGGCGCCCTACAGCCTGCCCTGCCTGTCCGTGGTGAGCGCTCGGCTGCTCGGCGTCAGCCCCGACTGGGCCCTGCTACCGCCGGCCGCGAGTGCCGCCTTCCGGCCTGCTGCCGCGGCGGGCGCTGGCGGCGGCGCGGCCCCGCCCACGCCCACCGGCGCTGCAGGCCCGGCGGCGCCAAGCGAGGTCCGCGTGCTGGCCGTGGCGTGCATGCCACGTGCGGGCGTGGATCCCGACACGTACAGCCACGTGCTGCCCGAGCTGGCGGCGGCCTCCGCGGCCGCCGCGGGTGTGTCAGCAGGGGCAACCCTCAAGGCGCTGGGATCGGTGCCGTGGGGCGAGGTGCTCACTGCTGCCAGCGACGACGGGGCTGGCGGTGTTCCCAAGCAGCCGCCGTCCGCCGCCTCGGAGGCTGCGCGGACGCAGATGCTGGGGTCTTGGTGCACCGTGCGCACGGGAGCGGACGCCGTGTTCGAGGCCCTGAAGCTCGCCCCGCACGCGCTCAGCGCAAGCGCGCACCGCACGAGCAGCTCGGGCCTGCGCTCGCCGATTGGAGTGCCGCCCGCGTCGCCACCCGCGAGCTCTGGGAGCGCCGCGTCGGTGGCCGCCGCCGCGGCGGCTGCCGAGACCAGCACCTTCGTCTGCGTCCTGGCGGCCGGCGCGCTGCGAACCCCCCAGCTTCTTCCGGGCGTCTTGGCGCGCGCGGCGTGCCTGGGCCTCACGCTGAGGGGCCTGCAAGTCATCTACCCATCGGAAGATGCGGCGGCGGCGGTGGTGGCGGCGACGCCGCACCGACCGCAGGCCTTCCTCGGGGCAGCCGTGCTGGCGCTGTCGGGCCGGAATGAGCCGCTGCGGCGGTGGCAGGCCCAGCTGGGCCCTCCGGACGCCCGACTGGCGGCCCTGACCGACCCCACATCCCTGCATGCGCTGTACGGCGAGACCGCCCGCCACATCTCCTGCTCGTACGACGTGGCGGCCGCTGCCCGCGAGACGGCCGCGCTGTTCGGCGCTGACGTCGGTACCTCCTCCCTGGCGTCGCCCCGGAGCAGCACATCATCGTCGACTTCCTCAGCAGGGGACTCGGTGGCAGGGCCGGGAGCAGCGGCGGCTGCAGCAGCGGCCGGTAGCGGCCTGGCGGCCGCGGCGGCGGCGCAGAGCCAGTGGCTGGCGCTGCCAGCGTGCGGCGGCCGTCAGCAGGTGCAGGCGCTGTGGTGCGTGCAGCACCTGGTGTGGGCGGGCTACAGCCTACGAGGCATGCTGCTCAGCCTGCTGCCCGTGCCGGGCATGCTACCGCCCGCGGCGGCCCACGTGCCCGCGGGCACGGGCGACCCCGCCGACCCCCCCGTGCTCCTGGCGGAGGCGTCCAAGGAGGAAGCTGCCGAGCAGCTGCCGCTTCTGCTCGCCAGCCTGCCCCCGCTCGACGCTTCGGCGGCGCCGGCCGCCGGCAAGGCGCCGCAGGCACAGCCGCCCCTGGCCGTGGCCCCGCTGCTCACCTCCCTGGAGCTACGGTCTGCCCTGCTCCCGTCTGACCTGCACACCTTGCCCCAGCCCCACATCGCGGAGCAGCTGCTGGCGGCGACGCTGGGCGAGGCCCGCTACGCCGGCGGCAGCCTGGGCCTGGACGCCGCCAGCAGCGGCGCCGACGGCGCCGCCGGGGCCGCCGGCGTGGCGGCACACCACGGCGAGGACGGCGTGGCGGTGGTGGCGCTGCAGGCCCGGCCGCTGCACGCCGCCGCACTCGTGCTGGCGGCGCTGGCGGCGCACGTCACCGGAACCTCCGCCGCCGCCGCTGCCGCCAACGCGGCCACGGAGGCAGCTGGCGGCGCCGAGCCCGGCCGCCTGGAGCTGGTGGCGTGCCGCTACCTCCGCCAGGTCCCGTCTGACGTGGCGTACTGCCTCAGCGTGGTCGCGCCCCAGGGAAGTGGGTCGGCGCCAACCGAAGACGGTGTCATGGGGCGGACCAGTAGCTCGGGCCTGACGGGATCGGGCCTGGGCTCCAGCGGCCGGGGCCCCTCCCGCCTCGTCATCAGCCATCCAGCCTTGGTGGCCGTCTTCCACGGCCCGGGTGCCCAGGCGCGCATCTCCCAGCTGCTCTCCGCCGCCCTCCACCGCGTGGCGATGCAGGCCCACGGCGACGCGCCCGCGCCATCCGCCTCCGCCCCCGCCGCCGACCCCTGGGCCGCGCTGCTCGAATCCGCGCTGCGCCGCTACCCCACCGCAGCCGCGCCGGCGTCATCGTCGACGGGCTCGGCGGCGGCGTTGCTGGCGGCGGTCAGCGGCTCGCAGGCCGCCGCCAAGCGCGCCTTTGCGCACTGCTTCGGCCCCAGCCAGGCGTTCCTCGACGGAGACCTGCACGACGGCCGCCAGCGGCCGCCGCTGCCGCCGCGGCTGCTGCACGCGCCGCGCACGACGACGGCGGCGTCGGCCGCGGCAGCGGCGGGGCCGCTGGCCCGGCTGCTGTCAGGGCCGCAGCGGGTGGCGGCGGTGGTGGCGGCGGACGTGGGCGCAATGCAGCGGAACCTGCTGCCGCGCCTGATCAAGCAGTTGGTACGGGAGGGCTACGTCATCCACGGCGGCGCCACGTGCGTGCTGCCGCGCAACGGTGCCGCCGCCGCCGCGTTGGCGCCGCTGGCGGGCGAGCCGGCGGCGCTGCTCCACGTCAGCCGCAGCAACGCCGTCTCGCACCTCAAGCTCCTCACCTCGGCGCTGGCGGCGGCGCTGCCGCCGGCCGCGGGCGGCGGTGCCGGCGGCACCGCCGGCCTCTTCACGTGCGACACGTGGCGCGGCGCCGCCGACGTGGTCGCGGAGGTGTGGCCGGCGGCGGCGGCGGGTGCTGCGCCCATGGTGGCGCCGCCGGCGGCGGCTGGGTCGGCGGCGGCGAAGCGCTTCGTGCGGCCCGAGGGCAGCCGGCTGCTGCAGCTCACGGCCATGGTTGTGACCCCCACCCCGACCTCCAACGCAGGGCCGGGGCCCACAGGTGCGGCGGCGCTGCCAGCTTCCGGCTATGGTCGTGCGGTTCGGGCAGCCCACTCGGTTTGCATGGGTGCTGTCCGCGTTCCCGCATTCCCCCTGCTGACTGCCCGCGTGTTGCCTCACTACGCTCGCCCGGCTGTTGCTGCTCCCCCACAGACCCCTCCTCCGCGCCCTCCCTGGACTGGCTGCGGCTGGCGGACGCCCTGGACGCACTGCACGCGGAGGGCTTCCGCCTCGCGGCCCTCCGCGCGGGCGCCGCTGTGCCCCGGGACCTGTCGGACCTGGCCCGGGCCTCGTGCCGCATCGGGCCCCAGCAGCAGCAGGCGCTGCACGCATCTGCCGCCGCCGCGGCGGCGGCGGCAGCAGCGGCGGCCGCTGACGGCAGCGACGCCGCCGGCGCATTGGCGGCGGAGAAGGCCGTGCCAGACCCGGCGAACCTGGTCTTGTTGGCGCTGTCCCGGGACAATGCGGTGACGACGCTTCAGATTCTGGTGGATGAGGCAACGCGGGCGGCAGGGGTGGCGGCGGCCAGTCGGCGGGGCGGCGCCACGGCGGCGCTGGCGGGGGTGGCGGGCTGTGCGTCTGTGAGCCACAGCCCTGCGGCGGCGGAGGCGCAGGTTGTGGCCATGTTTGGCGAGGGCGGGGCGTACGGCGCGGGACCGGTACTGCTGATCAAGTGAGACTGCGCGGCTAACCAACAACGGTGACGGACAGGGGACGACAAGTACGGACAGTGGTCGTACCATGGGGGCTTAAGCCGCGCCTGACTGGGGGTAGTGTTGGCTTGGCAGGGGATTGCTTCGCAGCTGTGGAACCTTGACATTGGAGCTGACGGTTGCTCGGGTCTAGTCGAGCTTCCACTGCGCGCATGGTGCCGGCCAACGCCGGTGAAGACGTGGGTGGCATACGCAGAACTGGCCAGACTCTTCCTGGTGCGGTCAGCGACGCAAGTGCAAAGTCGTGAAAGTGTTCGCTCCGGAAGCTCAAATGGGGACTGCAGGAAGTTTACGGTGCCGATGGCTGGAAATGCCGGAAGTGCAGCGTGCCGGCGATCCCCGCGACCCCGTCCCTCGACCTCCCGCTCCACCCAGCGGTGGTCAACTGGGCCACCCCTTCTGCACCAGCCCTCCTTCACACTTGACAACAAGGAAGTTCAGCTCACGGGGAAGGGGGCACGGCTATGCTGTCGCTCGAGGGCCGGGAGCGGACCGCGCGAGGGCACCTCTCGTAAGGCGCGATCGGAGACCAGACTCGCCCAGCCTCCGAGTTGGGTCGGCCTCGCCCACTGGTGCATTGAGCCACTGCATAGGTAGTCAAGACGCTTGAGGAACACTGCGGAGTGTAGCTGTCGACAAGCAGAGCTCGGTCTTGCTCCCGCCTGCAGAGACCTGATCACGCCTTACAACCAGCCTATTCCTTATCATTCTTAACAAGCGAAGCGCTTAGCCTACACAGAGGCAGCGGGAAAGGCGCGGGGCCCGCTCTTACTTGGCCACAGCCCCACCCGGCACAATGGACGGCATACAGCGCATGTTTGCGGGAATGCGTGGCGCAGCTGCTGCTGGCCCGCCCACGGACACGCCTCAGGTGGACACTGCGGAGCAGATCTACATTTCGTCTCTCGCGCTCCTGAAAATGCTCAAGCACGGTGCGTCCCAGAGAGCCAGGAGGAGTCTCAGTCGGTGCTCCTGCAAGCCAGGGCACCGTTGCGGAGCATTTCTACCGGCAGAAGCGTGGCAGGCGCCCTCTCCTCGGACATGCTCGGGGAGTCCCATCCAGCCAGCAGGGTTTCCCCCCAGCAACCCGGCAAACCTGTGGGAGAGGGGGGTTTCTCTGCTGGGAGCTCAACCCGGCACTGTCCTGGCTATCCCCTGCAGGTCGTGCTGGTGTGCCGATGGAGGTCATGGGCCTCATGCTCGGCGAGTTCGTCGACGACTACACGGTTCGCGTGGTGGACGTCTTCGCGATGCCACAGTCAGGCACGGGAGTCAGCGTGGAGGCCGTGGACCCGGTCTTCCAGACAAAGATGCTTGACATGCTCAAACAAGTCGGGCGGTGAGTGGCCGGTGGGGTGTTGCGCGGGTGGGGCCGGACTGACAGCGAGCCCTGCCGGAGCGCAAGGGTTGCCTCTCTGAGCAGCCTGGAGGTGGGGGCCAATCCTAGCGGGGCAGGGATTCCTTCGCTGGCGGGGAAGGGGGTGGAGAAGGCGCGACTGGACAGCGTTTGCTGCTGCCAGCAGTCGGCAAGCCTTGGTCCCTCTCCGCCCCCCTCTCCTGCGCAACGGTGTATCCGCAGGCCGGAGATGGTGGTGGGCTGGTACCACTCGCACCCCGGCTTCGGCTGCTGGCTGTCGGGCGTGGACATCAACACGCAGCAGGTGGGGCCAGCGGGTGGCGATGTGGGGGGAGTAGGGGTCACCGAAACCTTGGCATGCGGGTGTGCCGTGTGCATGCCGCGGGGAGCACTGCAACGGGCACTTCAGGGCGGTCGGCTGTGCCAACGCGCACCTGGCAGAGGGGCCGCTGTGGGCAGGCTGCCGAGCACGCACCAGCCGACTACACGCGGACCTTCGGGCCCAACCCGCCCTCCCATCTCCCCATATTCCCAGCGCATCCTCACCTGTTCAGCGTCCATTCCCTACCTCCCCCATGCGGACCCTCACCTCCATCTCCTTACACCCACTCACCCCTCACCCCTTGCCCACCCCCACCGCCACCCCCCCTCAGTCCTTCGAGGCCCTCAACAACCGCGCCGTGGCCGTGGTGGTGGACCCCGTGCAGTCCGTCAAGGGCAAGGTGGTCATCGACGCATTCCGCCTCATCAGCCCGCAGGTGCGGCCGGGGCCCGGCAACTACACTATCCCCTTCTTCTCCTTGTTGAGCGCAGTCGCATGTGCGTCTCTTCGCCTGTTGGCTGCTGATGGGTGTCTTGCCCTCGGCAACTGCCCAATGCAGACCATGATGCTGGGCCAGGAGCCGCGCCAGACCACCTCGAACCTGGGCCACCTCAACAAGCCTTCCATCCAGGTGCGGTGTTGTGGTGATGGGGTGGGGGGTTAGTGCATCTGGGGCCGGCTGGGCAGAAGGGGTGCAGTAGCCTGGCGGAGAGCCGGGAGGGAGGTGCGGTTCTCGAGCGGGCTCCGTCTCTGTTCTGCCCCACCCCCTCTCTGCTCCCCACCCCACCCCGCAGGCCCTCATCCACGGCCTTAACCGCCACTACTACTCCATCGCCATCAACTACAGGTGGGGGGTGGGGGCTGCGGAGGGGGGCAAGGGGCGGGGGAAAGGGGACAGGTGGGGGGAGCAGGGGGGCGCATGACACTGGGAAGTGGTCAGGGAGGACGGAGCCCACTTGGAAGCGCTTCCCCGGATTGCTGCTCCCGTTCCCGTGGCGCGCTTGCGCTGGCAGGGCTCCCAGCGGCAGACTCTACGCCACCTCCTCCTCCTGCCCCATTACCGTAACTCATCACCACCCTCCGCCCCCCTCCGCCCGCCCTCCACCCCCCAGGAAGAACGAGCTGGAGGAGCGCATGCTGCTCAACATGTCCAAGCAGGGCTGGACCGCGGGGCTGCGCCTGGGCGACTTCTCCGCCCACTCGGAGGCCAACGAGAAGACCGTCAAGGAGCTCAAGGGCCTGGCGGAGAGGTGCGACAGCGGAGGGCGGGGGATGCGAAGAGGATGCCAAGCGCGGACTCCGAGCCCCGGCCGTTGAAGCCCCTAGTTCGCCGAGCTGCCCCGTGTCCACCTCGCTGCTCCTGCGCCGTCGCCACTGCGGCCCTTGCCCTGCCCAGTGAACCCCGGCAACGCCGCCTCGCCCCCGCGACGACCCGCTCCATCCCCTTTCACGCACCTGCCCCCACCTGCCCCCCACGCCCCCCCCCCCCCGGTGTCCCCCCCCAGGTACGACAAGGCGGTGATCGAGGAGCAGGAGCTGTCCCCCGAGCAGCGCATCGTGGCAGGGGCGGGCAAGATGGACGCCAAGAAGCACCTGGCGGCGCAGGTGGGGAGGAGGGAGGAGGGGAGGGGCAAGGGAGGGGGGGCGAGGAGGTGTGGGGGTGTCCTGAACGGATGAGGGGCAGAGGCAGCGACCACGGCTCGGGGCCTGGATGGGCATGGCGGCAGGGTACCTGTGGGAGCTGAGCTCACGCACTGCCAACCTGGTCCGCTGAGTACGGTACCGACCACCGCTACCATGCAACCCCACCCCACCCCAGGTCGGCTCGCTCATGGCCTCCAACATCGCCCAGTCCATGGGCACCATGCTGGACACCGTGGTCTTCTGAGCGGGCGGAAGCTGGGGGAAGCTGCCGCGGGAAGCGGGAGGCAGCGGCGCTGCGGAGCGGAGCACGTGCTGGGGAGGGGGCTAGAAAGGGAGGGGAGCGGGGCGCTCGGGGTACCGCATGAAGCGCCGTGCCAGCGGTTGTTGGGAGGGAAGAAGGGGCAGGCGGGCGCAGGCAGACGCGCGCAGGCAGCACTGGCCGTGGCGGCAGCTGACGACGCAGTCGAGGGAGCCGAAGCGTCGGCGAGGGAGCGTCGCTGATTTGAGGGTCCACCGTTTGGCGGGAGGCGGGAATGTATGGACTCGATGGACTTGGTCGTGGAGGTGCCGGCGGAGGGGTTGCGGTCCGGGTTGGGCTTCGGCCTCTAGGCTCCGTCAGGAATGGCGTGGCGCGTATGTAGGGGACCGTTTGGGTTGGGCTTCGGCTCTGGAGAACTAGGCTCCGTTAGGAATGGCATGGCGTGTATGTAAGGACATTGGGCCAGACGGGTCAGATTTGTGCCGCCGGGTCCATGCAGGCCAGCCCCGTGAACTTCCCGGCCAGTCCCAGGAAGGGCCGAGCACTTGAGAGGCCCCACGCAGCCAAGGTGCGGGGCTCATTAGCTTGCGGCGCACGCGACGTACGTGCTGCCTAGCTAGGGAATTGCCCTCGTGGTGGGCGGGCGTAGCAACCATGCAATCGGCGCGCGGCCCGACCGCCGTCGTTGGCCTGGCGCGCCTCCCAGGCAGAGCCTTCTTCGCTGCAGGTAAGCAGGGACACGCGCGAGACGCAATAGAATGCCAGGGGCTGAGGTCGCGAGGCGCGCGACCATTCTCGGCCTTGAAAATGGGCGAGGGTTCGCCCGAAGCCGGCCATGGACGCAGCTCGTTGCAACCTAAACGCTGGACAAGCTGATGTTTTGCGAACCTCCCGCGTTCGCCCTCCGCCGGCCACAGCACCGCGCAGGGGAGGCGGGGAGGGTCGGTGGGTCGCGCATCCCGCCCCGCTGCCACCATGCCGCGCCACCGCCTCCGTCCGCCGCACCGGCCGCCGAGCCCACCGCAGCAACACTCTGGGCCACAGCGTGCTACTGTCATCCTACAACCAGAAGGCCCTCAAAGAGCTGTTCGCTGCGTACATGCCGGCCTCCAGCGGCGGCGCCAAGGGCCACGAGGCCGCCCTCGGGCTGAGCCTGGAGCGCAAGGAGGTGCTGGCCCTGGCCCTGCTGCACCCCCGCTACACAGTGGCGCTCACCCAGGCCTTTGCGCTCACGCCCAACCAGCTGGCGGTGCTAGGTGGGGCAGGACAGCGGGAAGGGGCGGGAGGGCCGGGTTGTAAGATGGGGGCATGGGGAAGGAGAAGGCAGGGGCACGTTGGCAGGGGTACATTTACGCTGCCTCAAGCCAGGGAAAGGCTCACAGCTGCGGAAGTCCTGCTCCATCATCTCCACCCTAAGAGCCGTGGACTTGCATGTGCGGACATGATGCAACAGCTGCGGCTGTATTCTAGCACGGTCTGACCAGGCGTTGGGGCCCTGTGGCTGCAGAAGCTGCACTGTGCTACCCGTGGACAGCTGCTTGCGCCTGCCCCACGGTCGGCCCACCACGCAGGGGAGGATCTGGCCCGCCTGGCCGCTGTGGAGCTGACGTGGACAGCCGCCCAGGAGCTGGGGCCGTCGGCCCGCGCCGCGCCGGGCCCCGCCCAGCCGCTTGCACAGCAGCTGGCCACCAAGGTTGGCCAGGTGCTGAACACCTTCAAACCCTCAAACGGCGGTGGAAGCAGCGAAGACAGGGAAAGCCGCGAGGATGTCGAACTGAACGTCAGGTGCGCGGCGCACTATGGGGGGTGACACGGGCGGAGCAGTGGAAACGGCAGGCGCACGCCGCCCGAGCCCCCGCCCCACCCTCCCACCCCATGTGGCCTCAGTGCGGCGCTGCTCAACCGGGCTGCCGCAGCGCTTCAGGCCAAGTGGCACACCGTTGTGGAGCGCTGGCAGGTGCGAGAGGGAGGTTAAGGCGCCGAGGCACACAGACGCGGGCAAGCGAGCACAGCCGCACACCGGCACGAGGCACCCTCTCGGCTTTTGCACTCCTTACAGAAGCCGCGCCGGTCCAACTTCCCCCCCCCCGCTCGGCCCCGCAGGTGGAAGCGCACATGCTGGATTTCGGCAACGCGGCCTCTGGAACCGGGCCTAGCAAGCAAGACAAGGTGGGCGGGCGGCGATTACGTACGGCCGCGGGCAGTGTGGCCCAGGTTGGCCCAGGTTGCGGAGGCTCGGTGGGTGACCGGTCCACGGGTCCAGCAACAAGGCATTTCCAGCGCCTGCCCGGCCCTGCCCTCCCGGTGCCTCCACCCCTGCCCGCATCCCTGCCCGCAGGCCATGTGCGCTCGGGCGCTGGTGGCAGTGGTGTACTTAGACCGTGGCTACGCCCAGGGCGTGAGGGCGGCGCTGGCCCCCGTCCTGGCTGCCGTGCTGCAGGACTCTGAGGACCCAGAGCTCAAGGTATGGACGGGCTACTCTGCTGCAGGGGGTGCCACAATTAGGTTGACGCGACCAGCATCCGCCGCCTGTCCCCCACCCCTCCTTCCTCAACACAGGAGGTCGGAGCGCGGCTGGCTGCCTGCCCCCCGGCCTCCCTGCCCCGGGCGGCCGACGAGCTCGGCCCACCCCAGGCTGGAAGCACGGCGGCTTTGGCGGGAGCGGGGGCAGCGGCGGGGGAGGCGGGCACCGACCAGGGTCCCTTCCATAAGGTTGCCATGGCGCTCCTGGCCGCACTGGCGGACGCTGGGTACCAACCCAGGGATGAAGGCCGCTTCCTGGTCAGTGCCCGTATCGCTTTTCGAAGCAGGGTTAGAAGCAGGGACTGCGCGACGGCGCGCCAGTCGCCTGCCGCGAACCAAAGGGCAGGTCGTGCCGGGCAGGGTTGGGCAGCCCGTCCGCTCCGCCTGCTCTGCGCCCCTCTCCCTGGCGAGACCCGTCTCCTACCAGCTTGTCTGCAGGCAACCTGCGGTTCATCCAATTCTGCGTTTCACATCCGCCGCTGCAGGCCCTGAGCGACCTGTGGTACCGCTTCCTCCACATGTTCCTCCCCGGCGCCTACCTCCGCCCCTTTCCCTCCGACCCCCGCACCCCCGACCCAAACGCCGACATAGACCCGACGCCCGCCCGCTCCAAGGCCAGCTTCGTACTAGGCCGAGCGCTGTACGGCGTTTTCTTTACGGAGCGGTTACTTGAGGACGCGGCGGAGGAGCTGGAGGCAGCTGGCGGCCGCCGGGACAGCGTCAGCGGCGTCAGCATCGGCGCCATCGGTGACGGCGGCGCTGGCGGCGGCGCAGGGTCCGACGAGGGAGACGAAGCGGGGCCTAGCGCTAGCGGCAGCGTCGGCCTGGGCATCTCGCCGTGGGACGAGCTGGCGTCTAACCCGGGCCGCCGCGCGGCGGCGGTGCGGCTGCGTGAGGCGGCGACCAAGGCCCTGGAGGACCCTACCAGGCTGGCGGCGGCGGAGGCAGGGCTGCGCCTGACGTCAGGGGTGCTGGCGGAGGCGCCGCTGCCGCCGGGCAGCAGGTCGCCGCCGATGCTGGCGCGGGCCGCCGACGGGGTGGTGGCGGCGGCGGCGTTGGATCGGGGGCCGGCGGCGACGCGGGCGCTCGTACGACACATGCTGGCGGCGACGGACGCAAGGGCGGTGCTGGAGCGTGTTGGGGCTTGACGGCGGTGGGGCGGGTGGGGTGGTAGGCCGGAGGAGACAGGTACGGTAAGGGCCCGCTGTGGCGGGGCGGTAGGGCGGGGCAACGGATGAGGTTGTTGAGGGGGTCAAGACAGAGGGCACGGACCGGGGAGGGCTTGCACGGACCTTGAGGTCTCTCCGACGGCACTACAGCAGCAGTGGAATGGAATGGCATCCAGGTTCACAGACTGGTTGCGGGGTCATGGGGAAACCAGCCGAGGGCCAGGGCCCTGGCGCTCAGCTCGAGAGGATCTGGCGGTCTGGTCTCGAGTCAGCCCGGCACCTCGAACACGGAATGTAGTAAACAGCAGTGAAAGCCCGTCATGGAGGTGGGATCCTGCTCCGGGCTGGCTGGGCAACGCAAGGTGCAGCTATCTGGTGGGCAGGGCAGGGCTTGGCCGGTGGCAGGCGGTGCGGAGGAAGGGCGAGGGTATCAGTGTCTGTGGTCTGCAGTGCTATTGAGTCGGACCCGTCGGGGCAGGGGCGGGGACTGAGGAACAGGGTGTGCGGGCACCGCACGAAGCAGTATGCATTACAACAGTGCAAGCGACATTGCCGCCCCCAGATTTGACAGCTGTTGCGCCACCCAAGCAACCCCAGCCCGCTCAGGGGGGTGCCGAAACAGCGAAGCCCAGTCCCCCGGTTCGACAGCACCGGGCAGCAGGGGAGCGTCAACACCGCGCTACGCAATCCCATGCCCCATTCCAGCGGACCTGGACCAGAGCACAACCGTTCCAAGCCTCACACATGGAGGCACGCTGGCTTGGCGAGCCCCTGGCTACTTCCGGCCGCACACACTTGGGCATTTCTACGGCGGCTTAAGCAGCGGCTGTCACTCCAGGGCAGCCTAGATTAGATCCAGCCGTAGCCACAAGACTTGACAGAATGCAGTCAAGTGCTGGCGGAGCTCCCCATGCAATTACTAAACAGGTCCAGGGTGACCGGAAAGGCGTGTTAGCGCCCGGGTTGCCTGGGTACTCAAGTACCAAAGAGTCAGGCGAACGCCCCCACGCGCCACAGACCCCATCTGCGCAGCTGAGCGCTGCCTTGGATGGCGTTGGGGGCGCTGAGCTAACAAAGAGCTCAAACAACAACAAATGTACGGGGCGCTCCGACAGCAAGGAGCTCGGAGCGGTGAGGTTCCTAAGGCATGTGGGCAGGCTCGTGGAGCACACGTACGCACCCTCAGCCAACTTGCCAATACGCACCACAGGGGGCCTGAATCGGCTCCCATCCAAGGCAGACAACCATTCGTGCGGACGGCGGACATTCCATAAGATTAACAAAGGGCCGCCCTATGCCCGGCAGGTAGACGACAAACCTGGCAGAAGGCGCCTTGCCGGAGGGCACACGTGAGGAACGAGTAAGGCACAAGCGACGTATAGAGGGAGCCCTACTTCATACCAGCACCCAATTCGAAGCTACCATGCGAACTGACACGCGCAGAGTACCATCTCGTCCACGTCTCTGATACACATACGGTACGCTAGACGCTCCGGTAAGGGAGGGACAGAGCCTCACTAAAACAGGATTCCAAGCTCAATAGCTCGCTGTACGTACGGCGGTACACCGGTAGGCACAGCCGCTCAGAACCTTGAATTGCGGCGGCAAGATTGCGCTCAGGCGCGGTTTGGTGGGCCTCAGTACCAATGAGTATGACAATGACGCGAAAAGTGATAGACTTGGCCGTTTGATGGCCCCAGAACCGACAACGCCATTCGGCTTCATATTCTTAGCAGTGGCCTTGTAGCGATTGGCCTTAAACACGGCGATAGGACTTAAATAGAGACGGCGCGCACATCCTCATCACTCTGACGCGCATTGCGCAGCAAGACCTCGGCCGTTGACGATCGGGTAAACCTGTGCGCGGTACCAAAGCCCCGCGAAACCCGTCCCGCCTGTTGCAAGAGGGCCAACACTGCGGCCCGTGCGTTTCGCAAACCAAAGGCGCCGCTACGGTAGACTATGAGGAGCCATTTCCAATTTCGAGCAGCGTTCACCCGCTCTTCTTCCGACAACCAAACCCCGCTGCCCTGACTCCTACGCCCGCCCGCCGCAATCCCAGAAAGTTGAGTTTCTTCATACATTTGAACCAGTAGCGTTCCCGCAGCTAGGACCCTGCACATAAGTTGGGCTAGGCCGAGCGCGTGTAACCCTCATGGCCTCTCCCTGATGTCGCGACGTTGCCCCCCTGCTCTGTGATCTCCCCATACCGTTGCCTCCCAAGACCGCACCCGTTACGGCCCAAGAGGTTACGGCTTAGTAAGGACGAGCCCCACCAGACGTGTGTCAATGGGCCAGCCACGCCAGCCACAAAACATAAGCGTGGAACCCACGCCGCCTCTACCTTATTAGGACATCCGCATCTCTACCTCAGGAGTGCACCCGGCAGGTCGCATGTGTTCAGGGCTTGCCTCTCTCTCCGTGAGGGCATCGAGCCTGCCTGCCTAGCAGGCGCTGCACCACGCGCAGTGGCCACCCACCTCCCCTCCCTGCCCATCTTCCACACATTTGAGATCCCCTTCCCCATCTCCAAACCGGTACCGGCGGATAACCGCTCCTCCTCGATCGCCCTCGCAACCCAGCAGTCGCGTCGCCTTAGTCTTCCTTGGCTTTTCCCGCCACAACGCCAGCCGCGCTGCCGGTGTTGACGCCGGCTGCGAGCCGTGCACGCTCGGCCCTTAGGAAGGCCGCGCGCGAGCGCACATCCATGAAGGCAGTCATCGTGAAGCCTACTACTGCAGGCAATGACGCACGCAGCAGGGCGGCGCCGTACGTTGTTCGTACACCATGCGTGTAGATGAGCCCGGCGGCCCCCGGCCACTCGATGATGCGGGCGAGGAGCACGTGGGGCACGCGGATCTGGCGTGGGACGAGCAACGGGGGCGGAAGTCCGAGAGGCGGGGCCGAGAAAAAAGGTCAGGAAACAGTGTAACGAGGGCAGCGCAAAACAATGCACCTCAGCCCACCCCCAGCCCAGCCCCGATGCCGATCAAGCTTGCTTGCGTGACTCACCGGCTCGAAGGTTCCCTCAAGGAAGCCGTCCAGCAGTACGTCCAGTCCGTAGTGCACGTACTTGATTACCGAGTCGCTCATGTGCAGAAAGCTGTACGGGAGGGTGGGCCCGAACGACAGGGTCAGACCTCAGAGCTCAAGAGGGCGGCTGCGGGGTTGCACGGCTGCTACGAAGGCCCACTGTGGCAACCGCAGACTGCGCAAGCCAGCTCTGCCGAGACCCTTTCCCCCAGCGAAGGTCGCTCACCTGGGCAGGGCGCAGATGAGGAAGCGGCACAGGCAGCGGCCGCTGAGACAAGCCAGCATCAGCCGCTCGCGCCAGGCGCCGTACAGGCGTGGCCGCACCAGCATCAGCGCGAGCGTAATGACGTAGGCGGTACCGCCGATCAGGGCCTGCGGACGGGGGTCAAGGGCGGGAAGCCGCGGCTGAGATGCGGATGGGCAGGGCTGCTCGCGTGGGCCAGGGAAGCGTACGCCGGTAGGCACGGCGAGGCCGGGTTGACTTGACTTTTGCGCAGGGTCAGGTGGTGCGCTTCCCAGACCCGTTGCGTACGGCCAGCGGCGGGTATTCTGTCGACTACGCCAAGGCGGCGAGGGCTCGAAGGGTGCTGCTGCGGACCGCCCCTCCCACGTCCCGCCGCTGCTGCCCCGCGCCTTGCCGCCTGCCCTTCCTGCGCACCTGGCGGGCGTCCCCTGTGCTGATGGACTTGAGGAACGCGGCCGCATGCGCAAAGACCTGGGGGGGAGGGCAGAGGTGCGGTCGGGGCACAGGGTCGGAGAGAGCAGGGCTAGCCATCGCGGCCGAAGCCCGGCGCCCTGTCGGGCACTCGCGTCGTGCATGCCAACCATCACAGCACCGCACGCCGATTCAATCCCTTTCATGATTCATCCCCAGCAGCCGCTCACCATGATGACCAGCCACAGCAGCGTGGATGGCGCCGAGGAGAGGGTCACGAAGTCCAGGTACCTCCGTTCCTGGGCGGCGCTGGGGAAGCCGGTCCAGGCCAGGCGGAGGAGCTGCGCGGGGCCGGGGCTGCCGGTGATGGAAGCGGCGCGGGGCGGCAGCGGGGCGGCGTCCTGGAAGGGCTCGTCGGGGCCGGTGGCGGTGGCGGTAGGCGGCGTGAGCTCGGAAGAGGAGGATGCCGGGGCGGCCGAGGTGGAGGGCGCAGACGCCAGGGCCGCCGCGGCGGCGGTGGAGAAGGGGGCCGGGGCCGGCTCCATGGTGGCAGTGGCAGTGGCGGTGCTGAATAAGCCGGCCAGCGCTCGAGTGGATCCGTCGCTTGTGGTCTGCGAGTCCCGCGAAGATCCAGCCTGCGAGCGCAGAAGTACGCAGCACGGAACGTGGATTTGCAGTACCCGACCCTGCCCGCCAACTGCGCCACCTGCACCCTTACAAGCCCGCCCATACTCCCCCCTGTTTCCTCTCCGCTCACCTCCTCCGGCCGCCGCTCCGCCGCCAGCGCCTCCGCCGCCGCCGCCACCAGCAGGTCCTCGCCGCCCAGCGTCGCCCACAGCGCCGCCGGCGTGGAGCCGCTGGCGTCGCGCGCCGTGTGCCACACGGTAACGGCGTCAGGGAAGGCGCCCATGACCCAGCGCAGCAGCGCCTCGATGCCGCGGGCCGCCTCCTGCCCCTCCGCGTCCGACTCGCCGCAGCGGGCGTCCACGGCCAGGAGGTGCAGCGGCGTGAGGCGGTCGGGGCCGCGGGCGGCCCACGCGCTGGTCGGCGGCGGCGCGGCCTCGGCGGTGTCGTCATCATCGTCGTCGGAGGCGGCGGCGGCGGCGACGGGGCCGTCGGCGGCGGCGGCGGCCTGCCAGGCCAGCGCCTGCTCCACCACCTCCCGCCGGCCGCTCCGGACCGAGCGGTGCAGCAGCGTCAAGGCGCTGGCGGCGCCGGCGTCGGCTCCCTCCTCGTCGTCGTCGGGCGCGATCGCGCCGGCGGCGCCCGTCGCCGCCGCCAGGTCTCGGTAGATGGCGCGCGCCAGCTCCAGGCGGCCGTCGTGCAGGAAGTGGCGGAGCAGGTGGCGGCCGGCGCCGATGAAAGTGGGCTGCACGCCCGCCTCGAGGTACAGGCATCTGACCTGGTCAGACAGGTCCACGCTGTCGGGCTCCGCATCGGAAGCCCTGGGGCTGGTGATCTCGGCCTGGGCCTGGGCCTGGGCCCGCGCGCCGCGTGGCGAGCCGCCGCGCGCAACCGCACTTGGGCCCGCGGCGGCGGCCGGAGGCGCCAGCGCGAAGGCGGCGAAGTCGAGCCACGCGCCGAGGTCAAGCAGCAGCTCTACGGTCTCCTCGCGCTGCGCTGCGGGCGACAGGAAGCCGGGGGATTGTGGGTCGGCGTCGCCCGCGCGCGCCCACTCGGCCTCCATGGCCAGTAGCTCTCGGACGCATGCGCCGTCTCGTAGCATGGCCAAAGATGCGGTGCCCAGGACCAGGCCCGTGGAGGACCACAGCTCCAGGCGTACGACAAGGCCCAGGGACGATGTGGGTCGGCCGGCGGAGAGGTAGCCGACGTCCAGGTCCAGCTCGACCACGGTGACGTCACCCTGCGGTCGTACGGCACCGGCAGCAGCACTGCCGTACAGCTGCGGGGCGGCGTCGTACTCGGCGCCGGCGCCGCGGGCGTAGCCCAGGGACGCGCCGCCGCGCCTTGCTGACAGCACCGAGGCGACGGCCGTACGGCCGTTG
Source organism: Edaphochlamys debaryana (assembly GCA_016858145.1). Taxonomy (NCBI): domain Eukaryota; kingdom Viridiplantae; phylum Chlorophyta; class Chlorophyceae; order Chlamydomonadales; genus Edaphochlamys; species Edaphochlamys debaryana. The sequence continues at coordinate 129,438 of JAEHOE010000097.1, read as the reverse complement.
GCCTTGGCAATGATGGTCACGGGGCCTGCAGCTCCGCCGGCGGGCTTGACAGCCAGGCCAGAAGAAGCGGCTGAGGCCGCCAGGCCGAAATCCAGATCCGGGCCGCTCACCAGGATGGTGAACCGGCGCGCGGCGCCCGGGCCCGCGTCCAGCTGCACCGGTGCGTAGAGCGCCAGCGGCGCCGTCACCGTGACGGCCGCCAGGCGGCTGCCGCCGCCGCCGCTCTGCCCGCCGGCGACCGAGGCCGCCGCGGAGGCAGGGCGCTCGCTCAGCTGCCACTGCATCGCGTCAGCGTCCCACCGCACGCCCCACGTGTCGCCGCCGCACTGCACGAGCACGACCGGCGCACCGGCGCTGCCGCCGACGCCGGCCACCGGCGGGGGCACGCCCAGGGCCGAGAGGACGATGGCGGGGAGGTCTAGCTCCTCATGTGAGGCCAGGTCGGAGGGGGGCCCGGCGGCTGGGTGCGGCTCGCCGGGGCCCAGGCGCCGCTCCATTAGGTCCAGCGTCAGCTCGATGCAGCTGCAAGGGAAACGGAGACAAAGTTTTAGATTGTGCATGCAGCACGCTTAAGCATCTGGGTTGGAGGCAGGCACGTGCGTACGCCTCGAACATGATACTGAAGGGCAACGACGCTCCAACACAAGGATGGAAGTTGAGTCTACGCGTGGGGCTTGACTGCAACCACCCCGCCTTACCCCTTGCGCACGTAGGCTCCCACCACCTGCAGCCCCGTGTTGTGCTCGCTCAGCGCGGCACTGACGGCCGCCAGGAAACCCGGGGGCAGGTCGCTGGGCTGAACGCCGGGTAGTTTCAGGTGGAGCTGGCCACCGCCCACAAGCCGGGGAAAGGGCGCTGCGGCGCCCGCCCCGACGGCAGAGCGGTAGCGCAGAGCGCCAGCACGAAGAGATGCAATGGTGGCGATGGAGTCGACCACGGACGCGCCAGGCGAGAGAGCCGCATGGCTGATGCCGGTGTCGGTGGACACGCCAGATGCAGCGCCGCTTGAGCCCGGGGAGAGAGCCGTAGGACCCAAGGGACAGATGGGTGAACGGGCTGGGGGGATAGGGCCGTGCGCCTGGGCGAGCTCGCCAGCCGCTGTGCCGCTGGCCTCAACAACGTAAGCCGCATCCTTGGCGGGGATGGCGTCGTCGTCAACATTTTTAGGCCGGAAACGACTCCCGCGGGTGGCACATCCACAATCGCAGGGACCAGAAGTATGCAAGTCGGAGCTTGTGGTAGGTGATGGCGCCAGCGAGGGACGGGCTACACTGAACGGGACCCCTGCAATGCATGCGAGCCCAACAGAGTTAAGTCCAGCTGCAAATCCGACCGGAAGCCCTGCAATCAACGCAAATGAGCGACACAGCGGGGATAAGCAGACAGGAGCAGCCTCGCACCTTTGCGCCAGAACAGCACAGCGGCAACCGCAAGCCCGCAGAGGACGATTAGCGCCACCGCCTGGCCACCGATGGCTCCGATGAGGACACTCGCGAGCACGGTTGCGACCCCGGCGCCCGTTGCGGCCTGAATGGGTGCAGGCAATGATGTGAACTTCTCCACGGAAGCCCAGCCCTCAACCTAATCAGTTTCCTCTACGCCTCGAGGCCTTCACTTTGCCTAGCCAAGGCCGCAGGCGCCGGAACTCACTGGCGTATGCGCACCGAGGCTCCCCAGGCTCCCCAGCACGCCGGCGGGCAGCCTCGGCAGCATCCTACTTTATGAGGTCACCTTGCGCTAATACAGAGAGTATGAGAGAAACAGAAGGCACGTCGGGGGCCCTCAGTCACGACGATGCCCGGAGCTCTGCCCGAGACGCCTTGTCGCATATCGCGTATCGTGCGCCTGTAGCTATGAAGAGATAGAGAGATGTCAAGCCAACTGACTGTTTAGTCCTGCACGGTGCGTATAGGTGCGAAGACGAAGCCGGAAGAGCAGTATTTCCGTGCATGTGCGCGGCCGGTACGCCCCGTGAGCGGCTCCGCGCGCGCCAAGACGCTGGATCGCACTACAATTGCTGCTTTGCGGGGCGTGCTGGGTTACGCGAAGCCGCGCCCGCGAGCCGCAACGGTGCGACCGCTCCGGCTCCCCGCTTCGGTCCTCGGTCGCCTCTCGGTTGCCCCCCCCCACCTCGTCTCCCAGTTCCCCTCCCCCCCCCCCCCCAAGCCCCGGCCTCTCCCTCTCTCTGTTGCGTTGCGCACAGCCTAGTTGCGTTCAGCTGCATTCCCCTTCGTCGTCGTCGGGACTACGCTGCACGGCCCCTGCGAGCACAGAACCCCCATGCCTCGCTGGACTGCGCTGCATGGCCTCTGCGAGCACAGACTCTCCCAAGCCCTGCGAGCAAAGACCCCTATGAGCCCTTCAAACCTGGTGGCCCGAATTGGGTGCGCAGGGCTCCGGGCTAGGGGAGGGTTGGGGGCTTGGAAGTCGGCTCTGGCCAAACGAACAGCCCCGGGGGCTGTGGCGGCTTTAACCGTGTCGCCCTCGAACTCGTGCACGCCGTTTCACATCACAATCAGTGAGTAGGACACAGAAACCCTCCACCGGTTACATGCCTGCTTGAAAGGACACGTCTGCCCACCGCCGCTCAGCAGAAAGACTACACCAGAGACCGGGGCCCGTGCAGCCCGTGTTCACAGCGTAGCTACTCGCCTAAGTGTCTGAGGCCCCAGCCCTGTGAGCCCATGCCCTCAGGAGAAAGCCCGCAGGCGACCTGGGCGACGGACGAATCCCTCACGATAAGCGCGCCAGCTCTTGGCATCGTCCTTCCCCGCCATTGCCTTACGCTCGCAACGCAGCCCCCACGCCTTCCGTGCCCTCACCTCCGACGCCTCCTCGCTGCAGGCCGTCTTCACGGCCTGCTCGACCACAGCAGCACCCGTCCCTCCTCCCCGGTCCCCTTCCTCCAAGGGGTGTCCACACGCAGGGCCATGAATCCCCTACCCGCACCCCCCTTGCTTCCTCACCAACCATAAGCGCACCTCCCCGAACCGCACACCCTCTCCTCCCCCACGCCAGGCTCGCCCTCCCGCCAGCCACCCCAAGGCCGCAGGTCCCCAACACGGGCTGCCGCCGCACCCCGACAGCGGGTTCCGCCGCACCCCGGCAGCGGGGCTCCGTCACCGGAACATGCGCTTGGCCTGCGCCGCCCTGCGCGGCAGCTTCCCCTGCGCGCCAAGCTGCTGGTAGGCGCGGTGCACGTGGCGGGGCAGCAGCGGGCCCGTGTGGCCCTCCTGCGAGGCGCACACGCGGGCTGCGGGGCAGGCGGCAGAGAGAGGCAGAGGGAGGCAGGGAGGTGTCAGCGGCCGGGGTGTGTGGGTCGGGTCCGGTCCGGCCTGGTTCGCAGCGGGCTATTTCAGGATGCGTGCCTCGAAGCGCAATGGCCAAGCTGTCGCATCCAAACAGCGCATTCGAATACGGCGGGAAAGTGCGTCAGCACTTGGTCCTCAGCCGCCTGACGGCTGTGATTGGTTTGTATGTCCAGTCAGCGCGATCAGCTGGCGGCCCCGGCCACACTTTGCCCCAACCACCAGCCCCTATCGCTCACGCCTATGCTGAGCCTGCTGCGGGGGCCACCGTATACGCGCCTTTGTTCCGGGCCAAGGCCCCCGGCCCCACCGTTCTCGACCAGCTCGCCCACGAAGAGCTTGGAGATACCGCACAGCGCGATGACGGCCTTCTCGTTGGGCACCGCGTTGCGCAGGATGGCCTGCATCAGCTGCGGACAGGGATAGGGTTGAAGGGGGAGGCAGCGATGAGGGGAGCAAGGACTATCAAGGGGGCAGGGGACGGTGCAAATGCGCTGCAGGATTATGCAAGGCGCCAAGCACAACGGCAGCCGAAGGGGCAACTAAAGCGCCGCTCATCATCAAGCAGCCGCCGCACGCATGTAACCCTAGAGTTTAACCCCAAGGCACAGCTGGTCCGTTGCTGACCGCTCCATGCGTCTCGCACCCACCTCAATCCCGTTCACCCCAGTCCCCCCCCGCTGTCCCTCGCCCCCCACCAGACCGCAACTGCTACCTTGCGCATCTTGGCTCTCCCCAGCGACGACCGCATGAACGACTCGTAGCGGTTCTTCTGCTCCTGGGTTAGCGACTCGTACACCCTGGTCGGGGGGTGGGGTGGGGGAGGCACGGGCAGGACCAGGTCGTGAGGTTCCGCAGACACAGGAGGCATCGGTACTAGGGGCTGGGGTCCGAGACAGGAAACACGGCTGCGTATCAACCTCAGCCGCAGCTCCGAGTCTGAGCTGTGCGTGTGGCTTGTCTCGAGGCAGTTGCTCGTACTAGTTTCGCCCTGTTCCGACCCAGCCCGTACCCGCCCCTTCTGTTCGTCCCCGGCGACCCCTCAACCCGCTCTCAGGACAGCAACTCACTCTGCCTTGTACGCAGCTGCTCGCTGTGCTGCTTTCTCTGCCGTATCGGCTTGCGCCGCCTGGGAGGGACCGGCCTCCCCTGCCGCTGCGTCCTGGGCGACCTCTTGGAACAGCTCCGCAACCTGCAGCGTGCCATCTGCGTCCTCGTCGCCCGGCCGCGCAGCCGCTTCCCCCTGTGCCGCTGCGTCTGGCTCCTCGTGCTCTTCTTCCTCCCTGCATGCGGGAGGGCGCAGCTCGTGACGCACCTCGTGTAGGCGGTGCCTGAAGTCCCCGACGCCGGGGGGCGGATGGCACCATGGCACGCCTCTGACCAATCCGCGACACCTCCCCGCGCAGCAGCTCACGCTACAGTTGCCCCCGCGGGTTCATCGTCTGCAGGAGCTGCGTCCTCAGCAGCGCCTTGCGTCGCGGGCTCCTCCTCCTCGTCAAATGCGTCAAAGGCCTCGTCGAATGCGTTATCTAGTTGCTCGTCGACTTCCATCGCGCTTGAGTCAAGCCAATAATGAGGGACGGGATGGAAGGAACGGGACTCGGCGCGAGTCGGATGGCGAGCTTCGCCTTGACAGAACTGCTAACTGTGCAATAGCAATGACGAGAGCGAGCGGAGGAGAGCGTAAAAATAGCAGTGGTGCTGCATAGCGGTACTTGTGGCCCTGGTCCGTGCGCTGCATCAAATTGCCCGAACCCCCACGCTCCCCCCCACCTTCTCCCGCTCGCCCCACGCTCTTTCCGGATCGGCAGACCCCAGACCCCGCCTCCGGAGCCTTGGTTGGAGTTGCCGTGGGGGCGTTGGGTTCCGGCTCCCGGAGTCCCGGTTGGCTCGCCGGGCCTGTATGTAGCCTGCTCCCTCCCACGTCTCCAGTGCCCAAGAAAAATCTCAGCGGCTAGGTGACCGGCCTTGAACTTACGGTGCGCGACTTGGGACTTGAACTACCACATGCCTATGACACTGGTTAGAGCCCTGTCGGGAACGCTCACGGGACTTTCGCTTCAGGGGGGGGAGAATGTAGCGGACAGGCTACCCTGCGGGACGGAATACCCAGAAGCGAGGCTTCTGACAAGTCTAGACCTGCCTTTTAAGACGCATCTGCTACACCGCCCGTCCAGACGCCCCCGATTGCGGCCGGACTTGCACGAAGGCGGGGTCGGGGTCGTGGTGATCGTGAAGAGGGTGGGTCTGTGGGGTTGGGACTTGGGAGTCTGGGAGCATCAATGGGCTGTCGAGCTGCGGTGTGTGAGGGGCCTGGGGAACAAGAGGTGCAGCGTGCAGGGGTCCCCCCGCACCGCTGCACGACTGGCTACTACGCCAACCCGGGGAATCCGGGAAGCTTGCGACTCACTGCAGCTAGCGAATGACGTTCAATGCGCGACTCACCCGGGTTGCGGCCTCTCCCGTCCCTCCCTCCCTGCCATCCTGTCTCCGCTTCCCTCCGTCCCTGCATGCTCCACGAATCCCAATCACCCCATCCCATGTCGTCCTTACCAGGTCCAGTCCTCCCTCGGCTCCTAGCCTGTTGACAGTGTTCAGTGATCTCCGCTGACAACTATTGTGCTTGCACTTTGCCTTGACCGACTGCTGAGACGTGACTTGTCGCCAGCTCAGCTCCATCAACCCGGGCAGGGATTGTGGGAGAGTGTCGGCACAAGCATCCTCCAGGCTCGAGCCACACTACAGTGCACAGCGCCAAGCTCCTTGACGGAAAGCTGAGGGAGGGCTGACGGGTCAGAGATTTACAACGAGGAGAGGAGCCCAAGGCGACCACCCGAGCTAGTGCTACGCGTTCCTCAGGCGTTGAAGTACCCGCGGTAAGTGTCAGGGACACGGTGCCCGGTGTCGTGATCAACGTGCACAATCACGCGCCTAACCCAACTGCCTCTCTGACAACATGGCACAACCAGGGCACAACCGAGGCCCAGCGCGCAAGGGTGGCCCATTTGCAGAGGACAAGCCCTCTCCCCACTACCTGCCACCTGCCCGACGCTGAACATGATAACGGGGGCACTCCTCCATCTCCCCCGGGTTGAGTTGATCAAGAGCCCCGCGGTGGGGCCGTGGGTACACAGCGCGCCAGTATGGGGAAATCCGGCCCTCAGACCCGCAGCAGCGGGCCGTGGGGGGCTGGAAAGCATGTATGCGGACCTGATGGGTATCAATGAATTGAGGACTGTTGGCCAACTAGTAAGAGCCTATAGGGCAGGGGCGGGAGCAAGGGCGGGGCTCAGTGGAGCCCAGGGGGGCAGGCTGCCACCGATGGCTAGGAGCGAGTGCTCAAGGAAGGTGAAAGAGAACATCGTAGTTGGTCTGTGGGGACGAGGGGGGTATGAGTCTCTACCCGCAGCGCTACGCAATGGCCCTGCGCTCCTAGGGAGGATCGATAGCTTGATGGGCCATATTCCCGTACCGTGGGTGCAAGCAGCAACGGAGGTGGAAGAGAACCCGGACTTGGCCTGCCCAGAGGAGGAGGCATGGAAAGAACTCTTGGGATGCATAGGTTGGCGGATCGGACAGACGCTTGTGTCAGCGGCTAGGCTGTCGGTGAGCTTGGCCACGGCCCTGCAGATGGAGCCCGCTTTTGAGTATGTGAAAGGCAAGCATTTGAATTTTGTGGCAGAGGCGCTGAGTGGTGGGGTAGGGGACGAGTCAGACCTGTTGGACCTACAAGCCACCTTGCGCAGGCTGTGGGCCCTGCGCTGGGAGAACGTGTGGAAGGAAGCTTTCTGGCGCTTGGCGCTCAACGGCTTTACTGGCTTTTCGGCACATGAAGGAACGGCCACGTGCCCATGTGAGATTGCGATGCACGGAGGGGACAGATTGCACCACTTTTGGAAATGCTACTTGGCTGAGGGCCTAGTTGATGAGATGTGCGCGTGTCTAGGGGGCGAGCAGGGCATGCCATGGACCTGGCCACTTCGCCGGTTCAATCTTTGGCTGGCTCGACCAACGGAGGGAGTTGACCAGAGAGTGTGGGATGTGGTGTGTCTTGCAGCCACGACAGCCATGGAGAAGGGACGCCGATATCTATACGCGACAAGGGAGAATGGGAATCGCCTCGGGGTGCTGAACCGTGGACGTGTGTTGGTGTCAGCTGAGTTTTGGGGAGCGCTTCACTCTTTTGCTGCGCTCAGGCCACCAAGTGGCTGGGAGACAATACCGGCGGACCACCCTTTCCTGCGAGTCTCAGGTGGCAGATTGACTGTGCAGGAGCCCCCAGGCGTCCTGGCCTTGATTGACGATGATTAAAGGCACAGCGGAATTAGTGGAATAGTACTGAGGGGGGCTCTACGGGCCCGACCCTAGCAACGTGGTGTGACGACCGAAAGTCAGTCACGTTGCGTGGGTGTCGGTGTGCAGGTGGCACACCCAGTAGGTGGCGCTCTCGCTCAACCCCTCCCCTTCTGGAGGCGGTTCCTGCTGTAACCATCGCACCCTGCCACCGTGCGGCTCCCGGGCCAATGGCACCATGCGAGGCAGGAGGCCTCCTGATGCTAGGCACGCCACAATTTGGCAAGCGCCGTCAGAAAGAAAAGCACCCATGCATAACAGCACCGGCTGCAATCAGGGGCGTCGCGACAGGGGCGTCTGGCCTGGGCACGATACAAGTTGGGCGGATACACGCCCTCAACCCTTCTGGCCGCCGTCCTCCGCAGGCCTCTGTATGTACACAGCCGGTCAGGCACTGGATCACAACGCGCGCTTCACACCACGGACACCATGATGCATGGAAGGGGAAGACGTGGGAAGGAACAGGCTACAAATACACAGGCGCTAGAGCCAACCCAAACTCCGAGCCCCGGCGCCCCCACGGCCACGCCATCTAGGCCCCCGGAAGCGGCCAGGTCTAGATGTACATCAGCGTACATGTTGCGTCAGGGCCCTTCACGGAAGCAGTTGGCTCCTGAGAGAGGCCATGGCTCGCATGGCCATCCCGCCCGAAGCAGGAGTCCGCTCAGGTCCGGAGCACTGCTCAGTCCAGCTGAAGGCACGTACAGGGCGTCATGTAGGCCCGCATCAGGCCCAGCAATAGAAGCACAGTGATGAAAAACGCCACCTGCGCGTCGCCCATGTGCAGCACGTTCTGGGGCGGGGGCTGCGCTTGCGCGGACGGCTGCTTGGAGGGTCCTGGGCCGCCCGCCGAGCCAGAGGGGCGCTGGCCGTCCATTTCTGCGACGTTGAGGAATGGGTGGGGGCGCTTGAGTGCACGGGCACTTTGCACCACCTGGCCTCGCTCCCTAGGCATTCACACGCTTTGCCAAAACATAAACGGGCTCACCGGAACGAGGCTGCAGCCGCAAGCAAAGTCCCTAAAAACGAATGCGCGCGCTACACGCGGCGCAACGGGCCTGAGTGCGCAGCGTCGTGTTCAAAGTAATGCCCTTCTGTATGAAGGACAAGGATGTGTAAATCGTGTAAGGATAAATCGAGAAGCGGCGGGCCCTCTTGGCGCAGTACTGCAAAGTTGCACGACGACACGCTGCACGCCCAGAGCCCCGTCCGCCCCTTCTGCCCCGCAACCGCGAACTCCCGGCCCCTCCCAGCTCTTCTTACCCATCTAACCGTGACAGTCCCTTCTTTCTGTGATTGGATTTCGGTAACAAGCCTGAGAACCGTCCCCATAGCAAGAGTTGTGACGGGTTGAACGCTGACCATGCCCAACACGCGTCCCTGATGGCCCAACTCCCCCTACTCGAGTGGCACCGTTGACTCGCACCGCTCCCCGGCTCGCCGCCCCTGTGACCTGGACTCGTGTGGGTAGGTAAGAAGGCACGTGGGAGGGAAGTGCACTAGGAGCCCCATGACGCTTGAACCTGGACACGACGGAAAGCAGGCCGCGCGTCGCCCACGCTGACATCTCGTGCCTAACTCATGGCCACCATTCACGGAGGGCCCGTGGGTGCCCTCGTTGCCCACGGGGGCTACTGCCACGCTGAGGGTCTGACTCCCCGGCCTAAACCGTCCATGAACAGTCGTGAAGCGCTTGGACGCTATGCCCACCTGCCCCAACGCCCCAAGCCCTCGTCACTTCTGCACTGCGCGGGGGCTGTGCTCTTGTCCCTCAAGTCCTTGCTGCTTGCGTGCTGGAGAGAGCCATGCCCACGCTCCCCCGCCCAGCCCACATGTCGAGGTCAAGCATAGATACCAAGTGCACAGCAGCCTTGCCAGCCGGCCTAGGGTCGAGGGCGCCCATCCTGGCCAAACCCTGGCCCAGGGATAGGTCCCAGCTGGTCCCAGCCTGTGAGCTAGCCCCTGGCCCCTGGCAAGGTTACCCCCGCAGCTGCAACAGCAGCTGCTCCCCGCAGCATCGGCCATGAGGCAAGGGTGTGGTTTGTCCCAGGCCGGGCACAGAGCGGGGCGGCAACTGGGCAGACCAGGCGCCAGGCGCACGGCAGACCCGGACCCGCCATGAGCGCCATCCACCACAGCCGACCCCTGGCCGACCGGCGCTTGGCTCTTGAGTTCGGCGCGGACCCCCGTCCCTGCTTGACCTGTTATGGACTGGGGCTGACGTATCAGCAACCAGCTTCCCTGCTCCGTGGAGACCTGGGCCAGCGCTCCGTCCAGGGCGGGCCGCGTGCACGTGGACCTCGCTGACGCCCGGCTCCACCCGCGCGAACCCCCACACCAGCAAGCCCAAGGGAACTGTGGGCGACAGACCACCGCTCACACGGGGACTGGGCAGCGGGGCCGAACCCCGGGCCGCAGCTTCAGAGAGAGCCGCAGGGCCTTGCGGCTGTCGTGGCGGCCTCGTCCCGGGCAAAGGGGGCGGATAACCGCGTGGGCTCCAGCAGAGCCCTCCAATGCCGGGTCCCTTCGCGCCCCCCGACGAGCCGGACAAGGGCACCCTGCCGGCGTGCGCCGGCTGTGAGCCGTGAGGTGCTGCCCGCGGAGCAGACCAGGCCAAGACCGACGTGCGGGCGGGCATACTGGCAGCCGCCCGAATCCTGGCGCCATCGGCACGCATGGTCAGGCGGCTAGCAGAGCCCGCAGGCCCCAGGCTGTGCAGCCGTCGCGAGCTCCGGCCCCTTCCCGTGTTATGGGCATTTTGGCACGCAAGAGGCGGGTTGCGGACGGCGCGGGCAACAGCTGGGCAGCACTGCCAGAGGCGAGTGGGCTGGGCCTTGCCGGGCAGAACGACGCTTTGGACTGGAAGGGGCCCGTCCCCGACGGCAGGACTGCCCCGTATTCAAGCCACCAGCAACGCGCCCGCGTGGCTTGAGAGCCCCTCCCCTCGGGCAGCACTCGCTCTAGCTGCAGCTTGAGTTCAGGCCGCGATGGCACTCAACCAGCGAGCCCGGGCAGTCGCGGGCATCCGCTAGCGACCGCAATGGCATACTGGGCCTGTATGAAGCTTGGAGGAAGCGCATAGGCGGCCGGAGGCTCGCACAGTGCAGCGTGGGGATGGGTAATTGTCGGCTGTGTGCGCACCAGGAGTTTGCGCGAGTGCGGGTTATGTGGGAGGGGTGTTGCTTGAGCGCATAAGCTCTGACAACGCTCACCTGGGGGACTTGGGAATGCACTCGGGCGTACGGCAATTTCGCCCGCGACAACTCCCGGTGCGGTCCCCCCAGTCCTCCCTCTTTCAGCAGGTGGTTGTTGCCAAGCGACGACCATGGCCAAGCCCGCCAAGTTCATTGCCCGTGGCATCACGGCCGAGGGCCGGGCCAAGACCTACAAGTGAGTGCTGCCGGCACGCCGGCCGCCGCAGACGAGCTTGCCCCAGTGAACAGCCTATTCTGAAAGCGCCACTATGTAGCTTGGGTTGGGAAGCGGCGCGGTGTGGCCGACCGCCGCCAAAATGCTGCGCCCACTATGTGCAGGCGCAAGGGTCTGTGGGCGATCAAGAAGAAGAACGGTGGCAAGTTCCCCACGCACGCCAAGAAGGCTGCGCCCGCCCCGGCCGCGACCAAGGCGCCTCGCTTCTACCCCGCCGATGATGTGCCGAAGCCTCTGTCGCACCGGGCGGTGAACAAGCAGCAGCAGCTGCGCGCCAGCATCACGCCAGGCACCGTCCTGGTGCTGCTGGCGGGCCGCTTCAAGGGGAAGAGGGTCGTGTACCTCGGCCAGCTGCCTTCGGGCCTGCTGCTGGTGACCGGCCCCTTCAAGCTGAACGGCGTGCCGGCTCGCCGCGTGAACGCGGCGTACGTCATCGCCACCAGCACGAAGGTCGCGCTCCCCAAGCTGGACCTCGCCAAGTTCACCGATGACTACTTCAAGGGCCAGGAGAGCACCAAGAGCAAGAAGGGCGAGAAGGAGTTCTTCTCCGCGGCTGACGCCAAGAAGAAGGAGCTCGCGCAGGAGTACATCGCCAACCAGAAGTCGCTGGACGCGGCGCTGCTGCCCGCCCTGTCCGCCGACCTGAAGGGGTACCTCAGCACCCGCTTCAGCCTCAAGGACGGCGACCGCCCGCACCTGATGAAGTTCTAAGCGGGTGGCAGCAGCTGGAGAAGGAGCAGGGGGAGCGCCGGAGCCGGAGGCAGGGGCAGGCAGCCGTGCGGCAGGAGGCCGCCTGGAGAGAGCTGCACCTGCGGGGAGTGTGTCCCGCGGGGGGAGCACCCCCATGGTGTGTGTAACGTGAATGCCGCGTATCCTTGCCCGTCCCCGTGAAGCCTTCCCCCACGCAGCTTTGCACACTGGTGGCCTTCTGAGCGCAGCGGCGTCGGCAGCCTGTGGCAGCGGCGCTGGCGGCGGCTGCCAGCGGTGGGGCAGCAGCAGCAGCGGCTTGGCCGGCGCGGTGGCTCTGCCTTTGGGGGCCAGCGTAAGCAGTGATTCTGGCTTACAGGGAGACCAGCAGCAGCCAGCTAGCTCAGCGGTGGAGGCCAAGCGGCCTGTGTGTTCTGGCGGTGGCGGGCTGTGGAGGCGTTGGAGCTAGCAAGCCGCCGGTGAGTGCTGGGATGGGTGCGGAAGGGGGGAGGTGGGAAGGGGGGGCGGCTCTAGGCGGGGTTCGAGGGCTGCTGGCGGCTGCCGGCTCGCGCCACCTCGGCTGGCGGACGGCGGCTGGTGCACTCGGAGATGCAGCGGCTCTGGAGGCTGAAGCGCTGCTTGGGGAGCGGAGCGTTCTGGCGTGCGGCGGCAGCCGGGCGTTGAGCGCGGCCCCATGCTGGTGGCTGCCGCTGGCGCGATTGCGCTGGGAGCTGGGCGAGTGGGGATGAGCGGCCGCGGCGGTTGCCGTCGATCTGCGACGGCCCGCGGCATGGCGGGCAGGGGCCCGCCGATCAGCAGCCGCGGGCTGCTGCCGGCTATGGAGGAGGGAGCAGCCACAGCTCCCTTGGCTTTCGGGCTGGGCATACGGGGCTGTGGGGTCGGAGGGTTTTGATCAGGGCTGGGTCCATTGAAGCGGGGCGTCAGGGTGGGGCCCGGGCGCGTCTGGCCACGTCGTTGTCGGGCAGCGGGAACACGGGAGGGATAAAGGTATGGGCACATGAGAGTGTGTAGGGGCGTGGAGGAGGGGATGGGGCGCAGTACCATGGGCTGGGCGTGCTGGAGCAGGGCTCCGGCTGCGGTCTGCTCTAACCTGGGCAGCGTGTTTGGGTGGTAGTTTGGCATGGGGTGCGGCACAGGGACCTGGGGTGTGTGTGGGGCCAGGGCTGGGGCCTCTTGCCTGGCTGTTCTGCATGGTCACGCTTACGGGGCTGCGGGGGCGACGCTACGGGCTCCACGCGTTTCTCTATACAGGGTCTGGGGGGCCAAGGGTTTCGACTAACGCTCCCTTTGTGCAGGTACCCAGCCCGCCGCCGCCGCCCTCGCAGCCGCTCGCAGCAGCCTGCCAGCTCAGCTTAGCAGGCCCGCATGCTGTCAGCAGGCACACCTCACACAGCGTCAGGGGCAGGGTGCGCCCTCGCAGCCAGCACGCACCTGGCAGCCCGGGAGGCTGGGACCCTTCAGCATACAGCCGGCATTACCGCATGCCCGCAGCGCATCACATGGTCTGTCACCACGCTCAGCTGCATCCCGTGCACCGCATAAACCATTGGCCGTTGCCCCTGCCGTTGGTGCCCCTGAGTGCTGCATAGTTCTTGTGTGCGGCCGTCTGAGTTAGTGTGGTGCCTATATGACCGGAGTTTCGCATGTTCGCCGGTTTTGCTGCATTTCAGCACATGTTGGCTTGCCTTCTGGGCTTGAGGGCTGGCTTGGCGCCGACAGGGGTGAAAAGCGAAGTCCAGCGAGGGCACGTCCAGGGCTCACAGGGGTATTGTGGACCGTAGCGGGCCTGCGGCCGCGCGAGCAGATTGTAGGGTCTGGTGATTGGTGGGGTAGAAGGAGTTGAGATTCACCAATGCAGCACAAAGTGGAGTCTAGGGGTCAGCACGATAGCCGCCTTGCAGTGCACCGGACAAGGATGAGGGAAAGGCTAGACAGTCGACCCGTAACTGCACGGAATCCAGTCAGACTACCAATAGACATCGTGCTCGCCAACCCAGCAGGAGCAGCGTAGGGGCACCCAACAGTCCGTCGAGGCAGAGAACCGCGTGCCGGATCGGCCGGGAGCAGGGACACGTGGGCAACATGGCTGCCCAGCACTCAACGGGGGTCGTAGTCAGCAGGATGGCGCCACAACAGCTATGTGTGGCGCATCACGTGTATTGACGGCACTCTGCTTCCGTGCGTTCCAACGGGGAGGGAGCAACGGACATGCCCTAGCCGCGCTGAGCCGGGCACGCGGGCAGTGACACTCAAGCAAAGCCAGCTGCCGTCTGCCGATTGACGAGCGGCGGCACAGCTCAGGGTGTGGGTGGTGGCGCCCGCTGGTCACCGATCTCACCGTAGCTCAACGGAACGGGAGCGAGCGGCGAGCTGCGTGTGGTGCGGCGTGGCCGTTGCCTCCATCACAATGCCAGCAGCTGGTGTGCAGAGAGGCACTCAACCATTGTTGCAATCTTCATGAGACCATCCATCCTTGCACTGGAATGGTACACCAGGCCATGCCCTCGTGCACTCGCTTGCATCGCACGTCTGCTTTGACTGCGTGTTCGTCAAGCACGCCAGGGTGTAAAGACTGCGGCCTGCGCCCTACCAGACACCGGAGTTGCTATGTAACTGACACAAGCTCTCCTTCAGATCATCACCAGGTTGACTGTCTCCTCAAGGCACGAGCATCAATGCACAAGGGCCGACAGTAGCTGCTTCCGAAAGAGGCCCCAACAGGCGTCGATGAAAAGGTGCAACCGCACACTGCGTCCCGGTACCTCGTCAACACTGTAAAGCTCCGCATCATCCATCGCAGGAGCCCAGGCATCATCAGCTACGGTACGTACGAGCCGTACGAGTTGCCGCCGACTTCACAGATATCGTACATGCCCGAGCTGTAGGTAGCACGTACCGCCGTGCACGACGGCCTCGTCCGGCGGTCGTAGGAATCGGTAGGAAACTCGGCACAGCAACCCAAGCTGTGTCTCCAGCCACGCGTCCGCCTGAGCCTTCCTTGTCGTCAAACAAACTTCCACGAGAGGCATCACAGGTGCCCCAGCGATTCATCCAGATATCAAGCAACTGTGGCGCTGGCCCAAAGCTCCTTCTAAACACCCCAAACACAGCCCTGCCACAAATGATGCAAACACACCATCACGCCCCGCCGCACAACCCCCGCTTACCCAATGCGGGCGCGTGCTCCCCTCCACACCACACGCACCCCCCCACATGCAACTTCTTCCACAGCCCCAAATGCTCACGCCACCCTGCACCCCAAACAGCCACAGCAACCGACTAGCCCAAGTACCCCAGTACTCACGACAGCACCGGTTGCACAACACGCCACGAACAACAATAGGCCCCATACGCACAGGCGCGGGAGGCAAATAGTTGATCAGCCCACGACCGATGCTTAAGCAAGGCTTCGGCCCGTGCTAGAACGATGCGCGTAGGTGCGTACTTTTCTCTTCGTTCCCCACCCCATCCACTACGTACAAGGTACTTACATCCAGGCGAGCCCCCGGAGGGCCCCCGCGACCTCACTGCTTGCCCCCAGTCAGGGCGTGGGGCAGCAGGCTGAATCCCCCGATGAAGCCGCGGCAGAAGGGACAGAGCGCGGGCTTGAAGGTATTGAGGTTGCACAGCTCGCGGCTGCGGGCCAAGGGGCAAGGGCAGGGCCAGGGGCGAGGGCCAGGAGGCAAGGCACCAGTCAGCCAGTGGCCGCAGCAAGCGCACAGGTCGACAGCTCTCCACACCAGCGTCCACGGCCAGGCCAGCCCGCGGCCACGGGCCGCGACCTGCCCCACCACTTCTTTCGCGCTTCGGCTAACCCACCCCATGCTTTGCACGCCGCGGCATGTGAACCCGTCTAGCGGCAGTTCCCGACCAGCCGCTCCCACACGACTCCCGCCTCTTTGCTGCACCCGCTGCACCCCGCCCGCGCTTGCCTGCAGGCCGCGCACAGGCGGTGGCCGCAGCCCTTGATGGCCAGGTAGTCGGGCTGGTCGAAGCACACGCCGCACAGCCCCTCGCCGCTCTCGGAGGCGGCCCGCGAGGACAGCGTGCGCAGCATCTGGCCAGCCAGCTGAGGGGGAGGGGAGGTAGGGGCGCGGGAGGGAGGGGGCCGAGGATGAGCACGGTACACAGCGGCAAACGGGGCAGGCATGGGGCTTGCTGGCGTGTGTGCTATGCTGCTGTGCTTTGGGATTTGAGAGGCGCTAGACCCTCGCGCGGGGCTGTAGAGAGGTCTAGCAGGACAGGACCAGAGGCGCAGCCAAGGGGGCAGAAGCCGTAATCCCGACGAGACCCCGCGGCCCTTACCTGAGTGGCGGAGGCGGCGGAGGCCACCACGGCATGGGCTCCCGAGGCCGGCGCGCCCATACCCGCAGCGGTGGGGGCGCGGGTGGAGGCCGTGGATGGGGGCCCGTTGTCGGTCGGGGCGGCGGCGAAGGGGGAGACGGCGGCGGCAGAGCCCTCACGCGGCTCGGGGGAGGGCGACGTCGGCAGCGGGGGTGCGGGGCTCGCGCTGCCGTTGCTGGCGTTGGCGGCGGCAGCCGCGGCCAGGAGCGAGAGGGCCGCGGGTGAGGCCGTCCCGGGGTCAGCGGCTGCCGCCCCAGGGGGGGTGGCAGGGCTGGCGGAGGCGGTGGTGGCCGGGCCGGCCGCGGAGATGGCGCCCGCAGGGCTGGCGGCGGCTGCTGCAGCCGCGGCGCGCGCTGCGCCGCCCTCGTTGCCGTGCCAGGTCGTCCTGTACGTCGGCTGGCCGCCGGCGGCGGCAGCCGCCGCCGCCACCGCGTCCTTGCCCGCCGGCGCACCGCTCCTCACCGAGCCGTCAAGCGCGGCGGCGGTGGCGGCGGCGGGGACGCCGACGGCGCCGGCGCCGGCGCCGGCGCCGGCGGCGCTCCGCGCCGCCATGATCGCCATGAGCGGCCCCTCGGCCGTGGCGTCGGAGCGCGTGCGGTTGAGCGGCCCGACGGCGTACTGGCTGCCGCCGCCGCCGCCCGGTCCACCCACCGCTGGTAGCCCCGAGTTGACCGTGGGCAGCGCCGAGGCGGTAGCGGCCATCAAGTCGGAGTGGTCCCTCAGAATGTCCTGCAGGTCGAGACCGTGCGTCAGCTGGAGCAGGCGGTAGCGGCGGAGAACCGCCTGCGGCGCCTCCGCCAGGTTGGCGAGCATGGCCGCGACGGCGACGTCGAGCGTCTCGGCGTGGCGCAGCGCCGCCGGGCCAACGGCGGCGGCGGCAGCAGCGGCGGCGGCGGGGCTGGCGGCGTCGCCGCTGGCGATGCCGCTGGCGCCGAGGCCGGGGCCGGGGCTGGCGCCAGCGGCGGCGGCGGCGGGCGTGGCGACGGCGAAGGCAGAGGCCATGGTCATCGGCGCCACGCCGCCGTCGGTGACGGCGCCGCGGCTGGGGCCGTCGGTGGGGCCGCGGGCCGGCGTGGCCGCGAACGGGGAGGCCGTGGGCGAGGCCGGGTTGCCGCGGGCCGAGAGGCCCAGGCGCTGACGCAGCGGCGTACCCTGGCTCCTTGGACCGGCGGCGGCGCCGTCGGCGGCGGCGGCGCCGTCGGCGGCTTCGGTGTGCGCGGTGGCGTCGCCGCCAGCGCCGGCGACGGCAGCGCCGGAGCTTGACTGCTGGCCGGTGGCGCGGCGCCAGAGGTTGCGGCCGGCGCCGCCCATGGCTCGGGCGCGTGACACCGCCGCTGCCAGCGCCACGGTCTCGATGGCAGAGCGGTTGGTGCCGCCGCCAGCGGCGGCTGCCGCCGCCGCGGCGGCGCCTGCCGGCGGCACCGGCAGCGCGGGCCGCGCGCTGGGCGGGCCGGCGTCGTAGAAGAAGGAGCTACCGGCGCCTGACGGCGCCGCCATGGCAGCCGGCGCCAGCGGCGGCGAGGCAGGACCGCCGCCGCCGCCGCCGCCACCGGTGCCCTGGAGGAGGCTGCGCCACAGCCCGCCGCGCCGCTGGCTGTCGTTGTCAGCCTCCGCCGCCGCGGGCGTGCCGCCGGCGCCGGCGGCAGGCGGCGCCGCCGTCATGACGTCGTCCAGATCCCGCAGATCGCGTGGCTGTAGCAGGGACAGGATGTCGTCCAGATCGTCGGGATCCAGATCATCGTCCAGCATGGAAGGATCAGCGAGGTGCATGCCGGCGGTCTGCGGCGTGGTTCCGGTGGCGGCGGCCGCGGTGGCGGCGGCCGCGGTGGCGGCGGCGGCGGCGCTGGCGGCGACGGCGCGGCGGTTGCGGCCGCCGGTCAGGAGGGAGCGCAGGCTCCGTGTGCGGTTGGGGTTGGCGTTGGCGCGCGGGCTTCCCTGGGGGTTGGTGAGCAACGGCAAAGCCATGTGGGTCGGTCGTACGTCAGCTGTTGTGCCCGGCGTTGCCCGGCGTTGTTTGCCCACCCCTCCCCCATGCACAGCACGCCGGCCAAAGAGTCCACACCACACGCGACCCCCCACCCCGCCCATCACGGCCAAGCCCAAGCCCAAGCCCAAGCCCAAGCCCAAGCCCAAGCCCAAGCCCAAGCCCAAGCCCAAGCCCAAGCCCAAGCCCAAGCCCAAGCCCGCCCGCACCCCTGCGCAGGCCCCCCCTTACCTTATCGCCCCGTCGGCCCATCTCGCGGCCCTGGCTCCTCGCCAGCGACGCGAGCGTCACGGACGCAGCGCTGACGTCGCCCTCGCCCGCCGCCGCGTTGGCGCCGCCGGCCCGGGTCGAAGGGTTGGCGCCGCCAGGCATGTTGCCGGCGGCGTTCCGGCGAGCCAGGACGCCCAGAGTGATGGAGGAAGAGCCCATGTGGCGTAGCCCATCGCCGCCAGTACGGCCGCCGGCGGCGGCGGCGGCGGCGGCGCCGGTGGGGTCGTCGAGGCCCTCGGCGGCGAAGGCGGCAAAGGCGGAGGCGCCCTCGTTGAAGGTGGGGGGCGGGAAGAAGGGCGCGATGGGGGCGGGCGGGAGCGGGAGGGTGGTGGCCTCGGCGGGGGCGGGCGCGGCGGGCGGCGGCGAGGCTTGGGGCGCGGCTGCTGGCTCCGGGGGGCGCGTGAGGTCCTGTGGAGTCCAGCAGCGCAAATAAGTTGAAGGTCAGAAACAAGTATGGGGCACTTTACTTAGCCGTGAGCAGGCCCGAGAGCGGTCCGGAAGGGGCCAGACAGCAACGGCAAGTATCAATTGCGGGGGCCAGTAACCTGGACCAAGTGGGTCGGGGAAGGCATACGTGCAAGGTCTGCTTCCAATTCGTCCCGTGCCCTTCCCTAGCCAGTATCGTGTCACGCGCGGGCCGCCCCTGCAAACGGCCCCCACGCGAGGCCCCCATTCCTCCCAATCTCTCCCCGAAGTCTCCCCCAGCACCCCCCACCCACCGGGATGGGGTCCACGGGCATAGCGCTGCGCTCCGAATCACCCGCCGACTCCGAGCTGCCGTTGGAGCCGGGGGCACCCCCCGCCGCCACCGCCTTGCCGTCAGCCGCCACCCCCACCTTGGGGGCTTCAGCCGCTGCAACCACCACCGCCGCCTGCACGGCCGCCTCGGCGCCGGCCTCCGGCGCGGCCGCGACCGGCCGCGCGCCGTCCTGCGACGCGCGCACCGCTACCAGCACCGCGCCCAGGCCCAGGCCTGGGCCCGGTTGGGCCTGGCCCGGCTCCTGTGCCGCTGGGGCCAAGCCGGGGCCGGCCGCCGGCGCCGGCGCCGAGGACTGCGACTGCGGGTGCACCTGTCCGCTGGAGATGCGGCGGCCGACGGAGGCAGCGTTGCGGACCGCCGACATGACCCTGCCAGAGGCCCCGATGGTGGGGGCAGCGGCGGCGCCGCCAGGCGCGGCCCCAGGACCGGCCCGGTCCATCGAGGTCCGGAGCGAGTTGGGCCCGTGGAGGGATCGGTCAAAGGAGGCGCGGAGGGAGGCGGCGGCAGCGGCGAGGACTTGGTGCGACGCCGACTCGCCTCC
This sequence comes from Edaphochlamys debaryana, assembly GCA_016858145.1. Lineage (NCBI taxonomy): Eukaryota > Viridiplantae > Chlorophyta > Chlorophyceae > Chlamydomonadales > Edaphochlamys > Edaphochlamys debaryana. The sequence goes on along the minus strand of JAEHOE010000097.1, from coordinate 109,741 downwards.
GCCGGCGGCGGAGCCTGCCACCGCCGCCGCCGCCACGGCGCCCGACAGCGCGGCAATGCTGCCGGAGCGGGTGCGGTTGGCGGGGCCCAGCGTGCCGCCCGTGCCGCCGCCGCCGCCGCCGCCGGCTTTGGCCATGGCAGCCACCGCCAGGTCAATCTCCGCCACCAGCTTGGCCTGTGGGTAAGGGGGGGGGGACGCCAAGGGTGGAGAGGTGGGGCCGTGGTGTACGGGGTTTAGGAAAGGCTTTGTCAGGGTAGGAGCCGATGGCAGCACAGACTGGGAACCTGGGATGGGTGAGTGGCAGCCTGTCCACCTTTGCCCGCGCATCACCCTTGCTCACGGCGAGTCCCCAACTCCTCCTCCAGCCCAGGACGTGGCCCACTGGACTTGGCCCACAGCGCCTCAGGAACGGCCTGATCACTTGCGGCTCAATCTCCCCACGAACAGTCCCCGCCCTCCCCGCCCGCTCATCCACCCTCCCTCCCCCCCGCCCCCAGTCCCCTCCGCCCCCCCCCGCCCCCACCTGCAGCGCCTTGGCCGCCAGCACCGCCAGCTTACTAACGCCGTACATGCGGGCCGTGGCCTCCATCTCGGCGGGCGTGAGGATGAAGGAGAAGGGCACGTCGGGGTGCAGCAGCTCGGCCAGGTGGTTGTGGCCGCGGCTCACCTGGGGGCGGGTTCGGTAGCGGGTTTCGGAGGGGGAGGGGTTTGAGGCGAAGACCAGCAAGGCGCAAGGTGCCGGGGGCGTCAAGCGTGAAGAGGCAAGGGGCCGCAGGAGTTGGCGGCCAAGACAGCCGAGGGGTGGAGCGCAACGGCAGGACACAGCACTTTCCCGGAGCTTGGGGACCCCCCCGCCCTCACCGCCACGTGGTATGCCAGCTGGCGGTTGGCGTTGACGTGGCGGCGCGGGTCGCGGCGGCGGCGGTCGGTCTGCGCCGGCGCCTCGGAGCCCGCGGGCACCTGGCTCTGGACCTGTGTGTGGGGGTGGGGCCACCGGGAGGTCGAGTCAGGGAGGCGCGTGGTGGTGGAAACGGACAGGCTCCTGGCGCGGGCAGGCGCATGCCCCCCTCCAACCCCCTTCCCTGCACCCGCGCTCCTCGCGCTGCGGTTCACATCCCCTTCCCCAGGCCCCCTCAGCCCACGTCCCCTTCCCCCCCTCCCTCTAACCCCCTCCACCCCCCCCTCCCCCCAACCCACGTAGGCCGACAGCAGCAGCTTGACCACCTCGGCGCTGCCCTTGTGCGCCGCCAGGTGCAGCGGCGTGCACTTGAGGCAGGACACCACCCAGTCGCTGCCGCAGGCCACGTTGCGCGCCGACAGGGAGGCCTCGAAGGACACCAGCGCGCGGATGGAGGCGGTGGCGCCCGCCCACACGGCGTAGTGCAGGGGCGTGTAGCCCGAGTCGTTGCAGATGTCCACCAGCCTTTGGGGGGCAAGGGAAGGGTGGGGGTAGAGGGGGAGGCGGGGCGGAGGGAGGGTAAGGACGGTGAGCCGCCAAGAGCACTGACGGCTGGAGGCCGCCTGGCTGTGCTGCTGCTGGCATCTCCTGCACCACGCGCTTACAGCCCCCTCCCCGCGCCGATGTCCGCTGCCCTTGCCCCCTCCCCAGCTCCGCCCTAGAAGCAGCCCAGGCTCAGGCCCAGGCCCAGTCCCAGGGCCCGCCCCACCTGGTGCGGGAGGTGTTGGGCCGCCGCAGCGCGTCGCCCGTGGGCGGGGGCGTGTTGGCCGAGATGACGGTGCGGATGACGTCCACGTGGCCCATGGAGGCTGCGTAGTGGAGCGGCGTGCGGCCGCCTGGGGTGGGGGCGGGGGCGGGTCGAGTTGGTGATGGGTGGGGGGTAGGGGGTAGGGACCGGGGCTGGGGACCAGGGCCACAGGGGCGTCGAGGTAGGGTGTGGCCGCAGCTGCCGGGCCGTGGCCTGGCACAGAGATGCCCGGCGCTACGGGGCTCGGCGGAAGCCCGTCGCTGCGCACCTGGGCTGACCCCAAGCCAGGCCCTGCGATCGTGCCCACGAGCACCCCGCATGGCGGCTCCCTTATCGGCGGCCACCTCGCTGCCACGAGCGGTGAAACCCGCAAGCGCCTTTCCCGGGCAGGTGGCTCCACCTCCACCACCAAGCCCTCCCGCTGTGCGCCCCCCACTGCGAGCGCCCTCGCTCTCCGCCGCCCCCCCTCTGGCCCAGTCCTTAGCTCCCAAGCCTCCGCCTCCCTTATTCCTCCGCCTCCCGCATGCCTTCACCGCATAGCACCACCGCATGGCACCCCTGCTCAGGCGCTCACCCAGCTCGTCCCAGGTCCAGGGAGTGGCGCCCAGCTTCATCAGTGCCGCCGCCACGTGGGCGTGGCCGTAGATGCAGGCGATGTGCAAGGGAGTTTGGCAGCGAGCGTCCTGGGTGGGAGGGAGAGGGAGGAGGCAGGAGGGGGGAGGAGTCAGGGGTGCAGGGCAGGGGTGCGGGGCGCTGGGTGGGCGGGGAGTGCTGGAGGGGAGAGGAGGGGAGAGCAGGGGTGACGGTTGGGTGCCGGCTGCGGGGCAAGGTGCCAGGCCAGGCCAATACCCCGCCCGGGCTCAGCACGTACACACACACCTGCAGGTTGGCGTACGCCTTGAGGATAGCATCTGTGGAGTGCCCCATGCTGCGAGACAGGGCAGAGCAAGCAGAAGGAGGGTCGGCCTGGGCCTTTCGCAACCGGCGTGGACCCCTTCGACCCCTGTCGCCCCGAACGTACTTCCCGACGTCCTAGGCCGACGTCCTAGGCCAACTGAGCGCACCGCAAGAGCTTCTTCCAGGTTTCGGGGCCTGCCGGGTTGAAGCGGACGGCGTCGACCACGGCCTCGAGGACATCCAACCGGCCATATCGAGCCGCGAGGTGAAACACGCTCTGGCCATTCCAGGTTTGCGCCTTGTAGCCCCAGTCCACGCGTCGGGTTATAGCCTGTCCACAGGGTCGTAACAAGCACCGGTCGCGCAAGGTGCCGGAAGAACGCGTTTCGAGTGGCGACACCCGGCGCTCGAGCTTGGGGCATGAATCCAGCTCAGGCTCAGGGCTTCAGGCTTCGGGCCAATAGTACGCTCGGGGGCGCCCCAGCCAGCCCATCCTGCTGACAACTAGCACTCACCTGGTGCACGGCCGCACAGTCGCCCTCCTTGGCCGCTCGGAGGAAAGCAGCCTCCTCGCGACCGGCCTTGGTGCAGGCTTGGCCCATAACGAGGTGTGGCGCTTAACACCTCGGCCTGGGCTGTGCTTGCCGCTCTTCCTCGCCCATCGAGCGCTACACTCGACCTGCTATAACCTTAAAAGCCTTCTAGTCGCATATGATGGCCAGGCTGGGCCCCAGGCGACAAATTCGTGGAAAACTAATGGTGCGAAGAAGGAGCTTGCGCGTGACACGCGTTCGGATTTGCGTATATCACCGTATGCAACTAGCGGTTGTGTGTGAGTGCACTCAAGAACGACTGCGGGGCGGCGTGAGGGGCAGCATGCCCGGCGCGACACGGGGCATGGTAACCCGTACCAGCTGCCGCCCCGAACATATGGCGCCAGCGGTGCGCAGAGCAGTACTTACCCGCACAGGCGCCAACACCGTTCGTGCAGAAGCACATTGTCGCTGGGGTACAGAGTGGGCACGGAGTACTCTCCAGCCAAGGGTGCTGCCGTCGGTCTAAGCGCAAACCCCTTCGCCGCCGTCTTCCCAGTTGCCCCTGGCTTCCCCCCGGCCTGGAGAGCTCTCTATACCCTTGTCCATCGCCAGGGCCCTTCTTATCATAGGCCTCCCTTTCCCACTGACTGGGCATGTGGTTGACGTTGGCGCAGGACCCGCTGCCTCCCTCAAGCTGCTGACGGACTGCCCGCGCCGCTACGCTCTATGCCGTCTGCACCTCCTGGTCTGCACCGCTAACTTATAGTTCTCTGCCGGATCTGTTGGGAGGCCTAGGTCCTGCCAGGGATGGGAAACAGGGAACAGGAAAAAAACAGGAAAAAAAGGAGTCTCTCGAGGCATTCCCGCCGCCCATGCCCTGCCAGGGTACCGCTGTGCCCTGCCCCCGCCCCTAATCGTGAGAGCCCGGGAGGGCAGGCGTGCGGGTAGCTGCTCTGACGATGGACACACTTAGGGAGGAGGGGGCACCGTAGCTCAGCGAGGGCGGGTGGGCGGTGTGAAGCGCGGGATGTGTCACGCTTGGCGAGACGGACGGACGGACGGCAAGGGACGGCACGAAACGGCAAGGTGCTCCCGTGTGCCTGCCTTCCCCCCGCCGTCGTGTCCCAAGCGGGGTTTGACGAGAACAACGTGGCCAGAAGCCGCATCGTATAGGTGCCTCAAGTGGGGTGCGGCGGGCCTGGGGCCCTGGGCTACGCAGGATGGGATTGGCGGCAGGAGGCTGGGGGCACACCAAATCGCCGCCGTTAACATCAAAGCTAACAATATGGCTAACAACATCAAGCGGATGCAGGAGAGCGTGGGCCAGGCGGAGCGGCTTCTCGCGGTGTTCGCGGAGAACACCCCCATGGAGGACCGCGGCCGGCTGCTGCTGAGGGCGGTGCCGGACCAGCTAGCCGACCGCCTCCGCTCGGGGGACCTGTCTGGACTAGGGCCTTCGGACGGGGCTGCACTGAGTGCATCGGTGCAGCGGAGCTGGAAGGGGGAGGGTGGCTGGAATGTCGTGCTGGGGGTGACGCCCCGCCAGCGGGCTTTGCTGGTAAGGGTGGCCAAGGAGGTGCGCGCGGTGACGGGGGTGATAGTCGCGCCCTACCTCACCGCTCTCGGGCGGGCAATGCGGAAGGAGCGGCAGGGTATCTTCGAAGTCCTGCGTGCCAAGCGGCTGCAGCCCCAGTGGTGCAAGGGGGCGGACATTAGGTTCTTTGAGGGCGAGGGCTGGATGAAGTACGGGTTCTGACGGGGGGTTGGTAGGGTGTCCGTGTAACAGGGCCAACTGCGGTCTATGGCCTGGATAGCCAGGCGGGTAGAAGCCCCACGGTGGCGACCCCCTAGTAGTGGTTCAACGACCAACAGTTGGCTGTTGCTAGGGTGGTGCTGGTATGGGAGGGCCATACCCAGTAGGTGGCGCTACACGCTTAACCTCTCTCAGCCTCGGCTCGGAGCTGGTTCCTATTGAAAATATCGCATCCTGGGGGCGCTGCCTTCCGCGCCCCGTCCAGTCCGCCCCTCGGCCCCCCTACATTGCTACACTCCCCACGTCTTCCGTCCAGGGAAGGATGGGGCGGTGACGGGCAGGGAGGGGCAGGGGCACCTCCCACCCCGCCTGTCGGTCTCGTCCTTCCCCGGCCAAGCTTGTCTGCCCCGCTCCTCCCCAAGCTTCCCGGTCTGGCCGGGCCGGGGCCGGTGCACCTCCAGCGCCGTACCTTCGCGTCCTCCTCTCGGGGTCCGCCCTTACTGCTACTGCCTGCTCCAAAGGGGAGGGGCAGGGAGGAGAGGCGTGGAATATCCTGGTCCGTGTAACAACAACACATACCTGTCAGAAGGTGGGGAGCTTGCATGTGCCCAGCAGGTGGTCGTGCTGCGTGTGCCTTGAGGCCTGCGCTGTAAGCGCTGGCGGGCTTCACCGGCACATGGCGGACAACGGAACGACTGGGTCAGGGGAGGGAGGCCAACACGGAAGGGGAAGAGGCGCAGAGCACCCTCAAGAGGTGTCACATAGCAGACAGATCCGCAAGGCAAGTGCATGAGGAAGGCAAGCAAGTGCGTGCATACGTTACGAGCGTGTGCATGCTGCCAGGCAAGAATGTTCAAGTGGTACTAACATAGAGGAAGCTGCATGTGAACTGATGGGATCCTACCGATGGGATCGCCCATCACCGGCTGCTTGGGAGAGCGGAGCAGATGGACCGGGACAGCATATGTAACGGGTTGCTTTACAGGCCACTCCAACCGCTCACGCTCCAACGCTCCAAAATGGTCGGGCTGTGCGGGCAAGGCACATACCACGACTACCATACACGCTCCTCTCCACGGAGCTGAGTCCGAACACACCTCGAGAACAAGCTACCCGCCTGCGGCCATCCAGCGCCTAGCCAAAAACAGCGCATCCAGACCGCAGGGGGTCGGGGGAACGTCCTGCCGGGTCCCACCGACGCGGGCACATGCCGCCTAAGCAACACGCGCCACACGCGCCGGTCGCCAGTGGGTGTGCTGGCATCCGGCCCCAAGCGTCATTCCAGCCCCGATGCATGAGGCGACAGCCCCGGCGAGCACACGCGCGCGACCCCTCGCGGGGCCATCCATCAGCACCTGCCCTCCGCTGTGCCATTAGTGAAGTACACCCTGGGTCCGCCGGGCCAGGCCCCACGTCCCCAACCTCCTCCCCGCCCCCAACATCAACGCCACCACAAGCGAAGACCTAGCCACCGAACGCAGATCTGCAAGAACAGATTTACGCGACCCACTTCTGGGCGGTGATCTCAGCCAGGTCGACCACGCGCTGGGAGTAGCCCCACTCGTTGTCGTACCAGGCCACGACCTTGACCAGGTCGTCGCCCATGACCATTGTCAGGGACGAGTCGATCGAGGTCGACTGGTCGGTGCACTTGAAGTCGATCGACACCAGGGGGGCGTCCTCGACGTGGAGGATGCCCTTCATGGGGCCGTTGGCGGCCTCGCGGAAGGCGGCGTTCACCTCCTCGGCGAAGGTCTTCTTCTCGACCTGAGGGGGAGGAAAGAGGCGCAGGGAGATGGCAGAGGGGGTCAGGACCAGAATCCAACACACATGCATGCGGGGTCAAGGGAAGCAGCAGCTCTGTGCGCAAAATTTGAAGCATTTCGAAGGCCCCATCCTTACCTGGATGACCAGGTCGACGACGGACACCGTGGGGGTGGGCACGCGCAGGGCAATGCCGTTGAGCTTGCCCTTGAGCGAGGGCAGCACCAGGGACACGGCCTTGGCGGCACCGGTGGTGGTGGGCACGATGTTCAGGGCGGCGGCGCGGGCGCGGCGCAGGTCGCGGTGGGACGCGTCCAGCAGGCGCTGGTCACCGGTGTACGAGTGCGTGGTGGTCATGATACCCTTGACGATGCCGAACTTCTCGTCCAGCACCTGTGGAGTGGAAGCGAGGGAGGGAGGAGATGGGTTAGCAACTAATTTGTCGAAGTGGGTCGGGGCGGGTCGATGTGGGTTGGCAGGCACCGTGGGCGGGAAGGCACAGAAATTGACGCAAGGAACGCCCCGACAGGACCCCAGGCAGGTAAGGATCTGGCAAAGCTGCTCACCTTGACGAAGGGGGCCAGGCCGTTGGTGGTGCACGAGGCGTTGGAGATGATGGGGTACTCGTGCTTGTACTGGTCAGCGTTCACACCGACCACGAAGGTGGGGATGTCCTTGTCCTTGGCGGGGGCGGTGATGAGCACCTTGTGGGCACCGGCCTGAAGTGAGACAAGGAGACGAGGGGGGGCTGGGTAAGAATGCGGCGCAATGGGGGGACATTCTGGGCAAAGAGCAGAGAGGTTTCGGGAGCAAGAGTTGCCGGTGTAACGCCCTCGGGCAAGCATGTCCCACCATCCCCTTGCCAGTGCTCACCTGGATGTGCTTGCCGGCGCCGACCTTGTCAATGAAGACACCAGTGCCCTCAATGACCAGGTCGATGTTCATCTCCTTCCAGGGCAGCTGGAGGGGGTCGCGGCTGGACACAATCTTGATCGACTTGCCATCGACCGAGATGTGGCTGTCGTCGACGATCTTCACGTCGGCGCCGAAGGTGCCGAGCGTGGAATCGTACTTCAGCAGGTGGGAGGCCTGCTTCACACCGCCGGAGTCGTTGATGGCGACGACGTCCAGCAGGGAGTTCTTGCGGCCGTGCCAGCAGCGCAGGAAGTTGCGGCCAATGCGGCCGAAGCCGTTGATGGCCACGCGCAGCTTCTTCTCAGCGCGGGCATCGACCACGGCGACGCGGGCGGCCTGCGGCGGAATGCAGACGAGAGGGGTCAGCCTCGGAGAAACCGCCTTATCCTCCCAAGGTGATCGCCATTATGGGCAAGGATAGCGGTAAGCGACCGCATGCATTTGAAGCCGAAGCCAGAAGCTAAGAGGCTGAAGTGACCCAGATGCCGACCAAGTCTCACCTTGGCGCGCACGCCCGACTTGGCGGCGACCTGGCTACCGGTGAAGGCGCTCTGCGTGCGAATGACAAAGCGCGGGTCAGGCTGGGTCCAGGCTCCGAGGCGACCGAGCGAAAGCGTAGGTGGATCGGTCGGGTTGCGAGCTGCAAGTGGGTCGCGAGCCTAGAGCGGTGCGTATGCTGCGCACCTTCTGCATCATGGCGGCCATTGTGGAAATGGGACCCGGTAAGAGTGCAGAGGCAGGGCCGGGCTTGCGCTATGTAGCGCGCGGCTCTCAGCGGCTCAGGCGCGCCGTACGAGTCGTACGGCAGGATAGAGCGGATTGAGCGGTCCGTGCAAGCAGCGGCTACCCAGCGACCGATGCTAGCGGTGATGGGCACGACCCACAGCACGTCCAGAGGGGCTAGCGCTCGCTCGCGGGCCTCAGCGCGCACCAAAAGTGGACACTCGCGTGCACCGCTCGGTCGCGAGCCTCAACCCGGGCCGCCCGCTTACCCTAGCTCAACCCTAGTGTATACACGACCCCTAACGCGGCATGTATGGACTGCAGCGGAGCCCTGAGCGCAGAGGCGAGCAAGCCGAAGCTTCCATACTCGGACTGCTCCTTTGCTCTTCGCACGATGGCGCGTTGGCATGATCAACGTGTCGCTCATATATAACGGAGGCACGCAGCTGCGGAGACGCAACTTTTGGCGTGCATGCGTTTTGGGAGCTGCGTCAGCGCGGAGGACATGACAGCGCCACGCGCGGCAGTTGTCAGTCGCCAAGGCAACTGGGTTGTGTTGCACTCGCGTATGGTGCACTCGCCCTACCTGCACCAGGGTCGGCACCACATCCTGGCATGCGTTCGCCCGTTCCCCCGGCCCTGCCCTCCCGCCTGCATCCCTGGAACTGTCGCTGATCGGCGGCCTCCTCAGACCCGCGACCCTCGAGGCCCAGCCCACGCCGTGGAGCGTGGGGCCGCTCGGGCAAGGCGAGAGAGGTCGAGGGCACGTTGCAGTGATGCTCGACAAGGCGTTCTGCTGCTAACCGTGGGGCAGGCAGCTGTCACGTCAACGGCGCTTCTTAGCGCCTCCACTGAAGGCTCAGTACCTTGCACACAAATGTCAAGCTACGCGTACACAATAGCTGACCTGGTGGCCGGTCCCCAGTGCTGCTAAAGGGGCGGTGCCGCTATGCGCACCTGCGGTTTGCTAGGGGCCTCTCTCAGCCGTGCGGCGTGACTAACGGGAACCGACTGGGCGGGTGCTGCTGTCTTGGGGAGGCGGGAATGGGTAAGAAGCCAACACAGAACGCAATGTGCTGGGTCCTGGACGCCCTGGGGCCGCTGGAGGGGATGCTGGGAGCCGCCATACCCACCGGCCCCACAGGTCTGCGTAGTCTGCGACACACGCCCTACGCCACAACCAAGCGCCTCGCTTCGTTGATGTCTTCTACACCCACGGGCCCAGTTGTTGACGGGTCAGCTGGTCAAGACCTCGGGTCTCGGGCACTCCAGGCTCTCGCGCGCTAGCGGGCCTCGGGGCGCAATAAACGCGGATACTTGACGCTTGTTGCATGCGGGCTCCTAGGCCCGAAGTGCATAGGCGCCGGCCCAAAGTGGATGGGCCTCTGAACCACCATCTCACCAATGCCACCAAGCGGGAGACCGCAACCCCTCAGGCAGCAATCCCACCTAGCACTACAGCACTCGTGTCCGGCAAAATGTTCGAGCGTGACCGAAGCACTTTGGCCCCGATACCGGCTGCTACGCTCACGCCACCGCCCTCACGTCCACTACCCGACCTCGAAGCAGTGCGCGCTCTGCCCAGCTCTTGCGAGTAGCCCCTAAGCCCTAGCACGGCACCCTGCTCACACGGGCCTCAGCCTAGCGCTCCGTCCCTCTCCACCCCTGGACCCTGGCCGCGGCTCTGGCCCATATCCGTCCCCATCAGTCCTCCGTTGACCTCCCTCCCCACTTCACTCGCTGCCTCAGCTCTGCTCCTCCCCGGCCTCCACCACTCATCCCCACCCCACCCATTCTCATCCCCACCCCACCCATTCTCATCCCCACCCCACCCATTCTTGCTTGCTTGACATTGTCCCCGCCTTAGCTCTCACCCAGCACCCGACCGAAACAGGCACCGGCCACCGGGTCCGGACCGGACCGGACCGGACCGGACCGGACCGGGTCCAACATCGGAATCGGAACTGGTCCGGACCGGCGGTCGTCCGGCCCCCCTCACGCCAGGGTGATCTCCGGCTCCCCCAGCAGGACCAGGCGCCGGTAGTGCCCCAGCGCCCAGATGGGGAAGATGTTGCTGCATGGGGGGGGGGGATTGGGTGTCTGAAGCTGATAAGCGGGAGAGCGTCGAGTTGTGAGTGGGATTGCCGGGGAATAGGGAAAGGGGCAGTCAGTGGAGGGGCTTGGACTGGAGCCTGGGTAGGGAGGGAGGGAGGGTAGGAGGGGGGTGGTTACTGGTTAGGGGATGGAAAGGGACATTGAGGGGAGGCAGGGGCGGCGTAGCGACCAGCCGGGTTGTCACTGACGCCTCTGCGCTCAGGGCTGGGCTGCAGTCTGCATACGAAATGGAAACCGGAGAGGCTTGAAGGTAGGGTCGTGCCCATCACCGCTAGCATCGGTCGCTGGGTAGCCGCTGCTTGCGCAGGCCGCTCAATCCGCTCTATCCTGCCGTACGACTCGTACGGCGCGCCTGAGCCGCTGAGAGCCGCGCGCTACATAGTGCAAGCCCGGCCCTGCCTCTGCACTCTTACCGGGTCCCATTTCTACAATGGCCGCCATGATGCAGAAGGTGCGCAGCACACGCACCGCTCTAGGCTCGCGACCCACTTGCAGCTCGCACTGCGCAAACCCGACCGATCCCCCCACGGGGGCAATCCCGATGCAATCCCAGGTACCTCGAGCTCCCCACCCAGGTGGACATGGTGGAGGGCCCGACTATGGTGGACTACGGTGGCCTATGGTGGCGCTGGTTGTCAGGTGGTGCGTAGGATCCTGTCAGGCCGCGTCCCTGGCCCGCGAGGCCCTTCCCCAAACCCGTCCGCGACAACCCAAGCCGCCAACCGCCAACGGCCAACCGCTCACCGGTAGTTGGCGTACGTGATCATGCAGTTGCGGTTGAAGACGCCGCTGATGTGCTGCTGCGGCCAGTCGCCCGAGGGCAGCTGCGCGGAGGCCAGGAAGCGAGCCCCGGCGTGCAGGGGCGCGGGGTCCACCTGGGGGGGGGGGGGGGGCGGAGGGGCAGCGCGGAGAAGGGTAGGCAGGGCAAGGGGGGCAGAGTGAGAGGGTGCAAGGCGAAAGGCGTCATCCTCTCTACGCCCTGCCCAGCCCACGACCCCTTACACTCGGCGTCCAGCCACGCCCAGGCCCCCGGTCACCCCCCCCTGCCCACTCCCCTTCTCCCGCCCAGCTACGCCGCAATCCCCCAAGCTCCCGCAGATCCCCCCTTCCCCCCGGTCCCCACCCGGTGGTACCCCGCCCCCATGAGTGCCAGCATGGCCCATGCGGTGTTGACCACGTGGGAGCCCCCCTCCAGCTGCGAGTAGACCTGGGGGAGAGGGGATGAAGGGAAGGGAGGAGAGGTGGGGAGGGGAGGGGTGTGTGCCTGACCAACTCGCGCCGGGCTGCTGGTGCGTGGAAGAAGACGGAGGCACGCTGGTTCTTCACATGTGCCCCGCCATCACCCCTTCACACACACACTCCGCCTCCCCCCCCTCCCCCACCCCCCAACCCTACCCCACACCCCACCTTGTCCTGGCACGACAGGTAGCTCTCGCCCCACCCCCCGTCCGCCTGCTGCTTGTCAGCCAGGAAGGTGCAGCAGCGCCGCAGCGCCTCGTCCGACTGGCAGCTGTGCCCCAGCGCCGCCAGGCCCGTCGCGCCGAACCAGCAGGCGTACGTGAAGCACACGCCCCACGAGCCGTACCTTTGAGGATTGAGGGGGGGGGCAGGGGTGGGGGTGGTTTGGTGGGAGGCGGATGGGTGGGTGGGTGGGTGGGTGGGTGGGTGGGAAGGGAGTGGGGCAGGGTTGACGCCGGTTGTGTGGCGTGAAAGGCAGGCACCCCCTTCGCCCCCTCAACTCCGCGGATACAAGCGCCCCCCCCACCCCCCCAAGCCCCCCACCCCCACCAGGAGCCGTCCTTGCGCTGTATGGAGCGGATGAAGGCCTCCGCCCGCTGCAGCGACGCAGCGATCTCGGAGGACCTGTGGTCGGGGTACTGCCTGGGGGGGGGCGGAAGGGGGGAGGGGTGTGTGTGTGGGGGGGGGGGGCCGTCAGCCCCGTGAGTCCTAGTTCAGGAGCTCCCAGGAAGCCACCTTCCAAGTCCCCTCACAGGTGTTGGGCTGACGGCGTCAACCCGGGATACCGGTACCTGGCCCCACCTATTGTTCGCCCGGTACCTGGCGCCACTCATTCCGCTCATTGCCCGTCCCTTGGGCCCGGGCATCACACGCCACACCACACACCTTCCCCCTGCTTTACAGCAGCCCCCAGCCCAGCCCAGCCCCCAGCCCAGCCCCCAGCTCCCAGCCCCCGGCCCCCAGACCCCCCCCCCCCAGCCCCGCTCACTTCTTGAAGGCGCACAGGGCGGTGATGCAGGCGCTGGTGCACTCCACGTACGAGTAGTCCACAATGATGTCGCCAAAGGTCTCGGCGGGGTTGAGGATCTGCGGCAGGAGGTGGGCGGGTCTGTTGCTGAGAGGGTGAAAGGGGGTGACTTGCACCTTCGCCGCAATTCCACCTGCCCCTTCACCTGCCCATGCCCCCTTCCATGTTTCCACTCTCACCATCTGCCCTCTCGCCCGCCCGTGCCCCCTTTCCAAATCCCGCCCTGAGGGTGGCGCCCTCCCCTCCTCCTCTCCTCAACGCTACCCCCCTCCTCCTCTATTTCAACGCTTCCCCCCCCCCCCACCTCGAGCCAGTGGAAGGACCGCGTGTTCTCGTACGTGGCCATGCCCCCATCGCTGTTTTGGTACGACAGGATGACGTTGACACAGTCGTATATCCGCTCGGCGGGGATGGCGGCGCCGACCTGCAAGAAGCGGGCAAGAAGGGGGGAGTGCGGCAGTGGCCGGGTAAAGGAGGGGCAGCGCACGATGCGTCGCGCGGGCGCCATCACTGCCCCTCACTGCCCCGCCTCTCACCCGCCTCCCGTCCGCACCACCTCGCCCTCCAACTTCCCGCTCCTCTCCCCCCCTCTCCCCCCTCCTTTCCTGAGCCCTCGTCCTCTCTGGCATCCGCTGAGATCTCCCCTTCCCCTTTCCCCCCCTCCTCTCCCCCCTCCACTACCTCCTCCTCTCCCCCTCCTCTTCCCCTTCCTCTCCTCCCCTCCCCCCCCCACCTTGCTCGCGGGCAGCTGAGCCAGAGTGAGCGCCGCCTTGAGCCCCTCCGAGGAGCAGTCGCTGATGGGCCAACCGTGGTCGCGGGAGGAGAAGGGCCAGGCGCCCTTGGAGATGTGGCGGTAGTACTCGGACAGGGGGGCCTGGGCCTCCTCAATCACCTGGGGGGGTGGGGGCAAGGCATCAAGATAAGTCACCGCGAGTCACCGCCTCCCTCTCGCCCCGAACCCCTTGTCCCTATCCCCGCCCCCCACGCACACCTGCAACTGCTCCCCCGTTCCCCCACCCTCTGCCCCTCCCCCCACCTGCGACTGCTCCACGTACTCGTGTGCCTTGGCCAGGCAGCGGGCCGACACGTCCATCAGCCCCGCCTCGGCGATGGCCTGGGGGGGTGGGAAGGGAGGAAGAGGGGGGGTAGCATAAGCGGTGTGAAAGGGACATGTCCGCCTTCCGGCCATTCCCTCCTCCACCGTCACCGTCTGCCTCCCTTGGCACCCCCCTTGGACCTGCACCGTCCCCCTTCCCCACACCCCCGCCCCACCTGCCCCCCTAACCCCCCCATCCCCAACCTCAATCCCCCACCTGCACCGCGAAGCTGGTATCCCACAGCTGGCTGCCGTTGTAGCCCTGCATCTTGAGCCCGTCCTCCGCCAGCCACAGATAGTCGTACACGCGGGGCAGGTGCCTGGGGGAGTGGGGAGGAGTGGGGGGGGCCCGTGAGTAGTTTTTCGGGCGACAGACGGCCCCCGGAGGAGCCGGGAGCCAAGAAGGGGATGGAACGGCGACGCGGAGGGCTGCATCGAACACATGCTCGGAGATGGCGGCGTCAGGGATAAGGGAATAAGCAGGGGATGAGAGCCGCTTAGGGATGCTGGAAGCAAGGTGGGGGGGCATAAGCTTGGCAGCCAGGGATGCCGAGCCCAGCTGGGGTTGCGGCGACCGTTTGGTGCCTGGCCCCCCTCCTCACGGTCCTCCCCTCATCCCCCCAGACCCACTTCTGGAAGGCCTGGCCCTTGGGGTCCTCCAGCCAGCAGGCCAGCATGTTGATGACCTGGGGGGGGAGGCGGGGGGAGTGTATGTTGGAGGGGGGGGAGGGAGGAAGGTGCAGGAAGGTGGAGGAAGGTGGCCAACCCAGGTTGAGACGTCGGCACGGCCAACCGTGCTCCCCGTTCTTCTCCTCTGCCGCTTGTGCCTCGGCCCATGCTGGACCCTCCCCTGCTTTGCCCCCCCCTCCCCCACCGCACCTTGTTGACGGGCCCTATGTCCACGTAGCGCGTGTTCTCGTCCTGGGGGTGCGGGGTGGGGTGGGGTGGGGCAGTGTCGAGGGAGCAGTGAACCCGCATGACCGATGTCCTTCACGTCCCCCCTCTTCCACCTCTTCCACCTCCCCCCTCTTCCCCCCCCCCAGCCCCCACCTCGCAGTGGATGTGCTCCATGCACTCCGTACAGCCATTGCCGTCACCATCCCGGACCGTAGTGACACAAACACGCCCCTCCCCCCCCCGTCTTCCCCCCCACACACACCTCGTAGTGGATGTGCTTCATGCACTCGGCCAGCGCCTTCTTCCGCAGCCACGAGCCCTGCAGCACCCCCTCCGCCTGGTACAGGGCCCACCACAGCACGTCCTGGGGGGGGCCACGGGGATGGACGGGAGGGGGGGTGGGGTGGAACGGTGTTTGGTGGCGTTGGGTGGGTTGGGGGAGCTGGGGCGTGGCGTGCAGCGCGCCGCTCAGGATTTCGGTTGCCGGCCGACCGGCCGGACCCCGCAGGACATTGTACGCTGCCGGCTGTCTGGCATGTCTTCACTCACAAACCGCCAACCACTCTGGCACAAGTGATGACACCGCGCCAGCAGGCTGTGCCCACTCCTTCACAGGCCGGCCGGCTGTGGACGGCTGATCATGCTGGCGGGCATTACATGCTGCCGGCTGCCCACGTGACCAAACCGGCCTGTGTTGCAGTGTCACACTGCAACAGCCTGTCCTCTCCTTCCCTTGCCAGCTCCCGCCCCCCTCCCAGTAGTTCACGCGACCCAACCGGTCTGTCACGTTAACACTCCTTCCCCCGCCAGCTCCCCCCCTCCCCCCCCACCTGCACCAGCGGGTGGGGGTAGTACAGGTCCTCCTTGGCGCACAGGTTGCGGGCGGCGTTCCAGTCGATCTTGCCGTACGGCATGGGGTACAGCTCCTGGCTGCACGGTGGTACGGCAGCACGGCAGGGGCCGTGAGGCACGCGGTACCGCAGAACGCCAGACACCGGCACACAGTCTACCCGTCTCCCCATGTGCCCCATGCCCCATGCCCCATCCCTCGTGCCCGCCTGGGCTCTCAAGTTGCCGGGTATACCCCAGCCTTGGCTTGCCCCTCAACTTTCTCCAAGCAGGCCGCTCGCCCCCCTCCCGCCCTCACCGGATGGCGGCGGTGAGGGGCGTCTCCGTACAAGTGCCCCGCTTGCCGTACACGTAGCTCATGGGCAGGTACACCTGACAGGGGGGGCGGGGGTAGACCAACGGCGCAGGTTCAAGTTCAGGCTTTAGCCCTGCCTCCGCCTCACCCCGCCCCTCGACCGTCCGCCTCCATCCCCGCCCACACACATCTCCCGCTCAGCCTCCTTGCTTTCCCCCCTCTGTCCCCGCCCCCGCCTTTCCCCGCCCCCCTCATGCCCACCCCCACCGTAGAGCCCCTGCCTTTCCCCGCCCCCCTCATACGAGCTGCCCTTCACACCCCCGCCATGCGGCAGTGGCGCGACACCCTTCCCCTCCCCACGACCGCCAAACGCTGCCCTCCCCCACCCCAGCTACCCCCATGCACCCTCCTGCCTGTCCCCCCCGCCCCACCATGCGGCAGTGGCACCAGAAGCGGCCCGGGTGCAGCCAGCCGATGCCCGTCCAGGCCTTGTGCGGCAGCAGCCACATCTCGGGCGTCAGCGGGTTCATGCCGTCCCAGCTGCGGGCGGGGTGGCGGGCAGGATCATGGGTTGGGTGCACGCAAGGTGCCGCCGGGCCTGTGCCGGAGAACACAATGTGTGCAGCCGCTCCGATGTCCCCCTGACTGGCAAACCGCTGCACCGCTAGTCCAGCGGCCGACCTCGGGGGCCATCGTGGGCCCCTCCCGCCTGGGACCCCCTTCCCTTTCCCAGTCCTGCTCGCCCTTCCCCTCCTCCGCTTCCCCGCCCTCCTCCCCATCTGCGCACCTCCCACCTCCCCCCAGCACGGCCAGCCAGCACTGAGATGCCCCCCTCCCCCTGCCCCTCCAATACCCCTCTTCCCCCTCCTCCCCCTCCCCGTCCCCCTCCCCCTCCCCCCCCGCACCTGTACACCCCCAGCACCGCCAACCAGAACTTGCCCCACGAAGTGATGTACGTGGCACCCCCGCGGGCGTGCATCTGGCGGGGGCCGAGGGGGGGCGAGCGAAGGGGGGCCCCCGGTGTGGGCGGTCAGGCAGGCACGCCTCCCCCAGCAAACACGGCTGCCCACGTGGCGGCACCCAGGAGCCCCTCAGCCCTTCCCGGTGGTGTGACGAGACGATTTGCGCCACTGAGCAAGCGCCAGGCGGCGGGTTTCCGGGGCGGACCCCTTTTTGACCGTGGTTACTACACCTTGGGTCGCGGGTCCGGATAAGGGGCCCCTCCGCACTCACCCACTCGCGGGCCTTCTTGATCCACTCCTCCTCCGCGCCCGCACCCAACAGACGGGCCATCACGTAGCTGCCGGGGTTGGAGGGAGGGGGTTAGAATAGGAGTGCCAGGGGGAGGGAGGGGTGGCAGAGGAAGAACGGGCCGGGAGCGGGCATCAGACACTGCCCATGGTAAGCGCAAGACTGAGAGGCCCCCACGGCTCTAAGCGCGTAGCCGCTGCCCCCTGCTCCCGCCCCTGACCAGTGCCCTTGCCCCCGGCACACGACCTCCACTACCCCAAGCCCTGGTCGGCCTCATCCGTCCTGGCGCGCGCCCCTGGCTTCGCCCGTTCGCTGACCCGAGCCACGCCGCTGCTCATCTCTCCGCAGCTCACTTCCCCGGCCCCGCTGCTCTCCCCCCCGGGTCCCTCACTTGAGCCCGGTGCCGAACATGGTCGACCCGCCCTCGATGTGCAGCCCGAAGCCGCCGTCCTCGTTCTGGTGGTTGGTCAGGTAGCGGAGCGCCTCCTTCTTGTGGTGGGGCGTGAACACCTGCGGACGGGCCGGCCCCGGTCGCGGGTCGCACACGCATGCCCCACACGCTCGCGGCCGTTACACCCGCACCCCAGCGGGCTCCACCCCCCTATCCCACCCCTGCCACGCTATCCACGTCCGACCCAGCGCCGCGGTCCTTGCCTGGTCGAGCACGCCGCATGTGTAGAGCGCGATGATTAACCCCGGCAGCAGGAACATCGGACCGCCATAGTCCCCGGGGAAGTGCCCGTCCTCCTGTTGCAGGCACTCGTAAAAGCTGATCGCGCCCTTCAGGTGGGCCTCCACGCCCTCGGCGGACAATTTGTCGGGGACAGGTCCCGATGGCGGGGCATACTGCTTCGCCTTGATGCGGTCAGCACACTGCAGCCTCAGCAGCTCATCCCCAGAGTGGTGCTGCGTGTCCTTGTTGGCAGTGAACGCCGCGCGCAGGCGCTCGACCTCCGCGCGCTGCTCGAGCGTCCCACCGTTGGGGTCATACTCCCAGGTCTGTCGCCCCTTGTTGTTGTTCAGCGATCGCAGCAGCGGGTGACCGCCGCTGTTGCCAGCGCTCACAAACTTCCACATCCCGGATGGTTGCGCGGGAGCGCGCTCCGCCGGTCCCCAGCCAAAACCCTCGGCACTCTTGCTCTCTAGCGCCTAAGTTTACGCTCAAGGAGGGTTGGTGGGCAAAGCGAGGGAGGTCGGGTGAGGATGGAAGGTGCGTTATGCGCTGTCGCGACCTTGGCCTAGCGGCACTAGCCGCGCGAATGGCACTATCTAGGGCGCTGGGGTGAGTGTAGAGGGTGCAGCGAGTCGCGTGAGCTCAGCTGAGGGGCTCCCGAAGGGGCTGTACCGCCGTCCGTTCCTGCCGGTCCGTCCGGCCATTTGGGGGTAATCCACGCACCCCGCATACCAATATTCCATTACCCCCGGTACCCCGAGGACCCGAGCCACATTTGGACCCCTCTCTTTGCACCCGACGCCCGTGTGGCATCGCTTGTGGCGGCAGCAGGAGGGCAGCGAGGGCTGCACGCTGCCGGCGTCCCATGCTGTCGGCGGTGGTCCTCCGAACTACAGGAAGTCCCCTCCGCCCCACGCCCCCGCAGCCAAGTCTGCTGTCCACAGGTAGTCCCGAGTAGAGCTCCCCAGCAGCCTCGCATTGGTCGCTAAGCCAGAACAGCCGTTCCCCAGCCACTTTTGAAGCACGCCGTTCAGGACACAACGTAGCGGCTGCACGCTGCCTGCATGCCCTCATACGGTGCTTGCAGTGTGGCACCACTGCAGTTTGCCGCGTGCCATACGTTACCAAAGCCATTCCAGCTTGGATTTGTCTGACTGGGGCTAGCGCCATGCGCTGGACTGCCCGACGGCGGGTGCGGGCGGACAGAGCGGCAGCCTTGCATGGTTGTGCGGGGAGTTGGGGACTGCACCACGTCCCCTGGACCTTAGCCCGATACCTCGCAAACCTTGCCGCCTCCACCTCCACCTGGCCCTGTCCCCATCCTCTTCACCTCCGACCGAGGGCCTCTGTATTACGACTCCGGCCAGGCCCTTCCACGCCCCACAGGGGTCAGCCATCTGACACCAGCACCGGCCAAGCTGCCCCCCATCTGGATTCACTCATTTCACACTACAAGAGTCCCCAACGCTGCACCAGCCACACCCCTTCCCCATCACGCCTTGGTCGACGCCGCTCAGCGCCCTCCCCTGGACGCCAGGGCCAGGGATGCCTCCATGTCGGCAAACTCCTCTTCGAGGCTACGCATGTCCCGCCTCAGCGCCGCCAGCCGCCCGCCCGCGCCGCTTCGGCTCCCCACGCCGCCGCCACCCGCGTCGCCCTGCCTCAGCCCCCCGCCACCGTCCACCGTGTACTGCGCCGAGCGAGGATGGGCCTCACTGAAGCCTCCCCGCATCGCGTGCTGCATTAGGGCCTCCCCCGCTAAAGGTGCCCGTCCGCCGCCGCCACCGCCAGCTCCGCCGCCGCCAGGGCCAAAGCCAGGACCGCCGCCGCCATGCCGCCAGCCGCCGCCGCCGCCGTCGGGCTCTTGGTCCGCCCAGCGCACCCCTGCTTGGCCTGCAAGCGGCCGAGGAGCAACCGAGGGGCCGGGGTCGGCGTTTGCTGCTGACGATACGTCCTTGCTGCGGGGAAACAGCCCGGCGCTGGGGTTGTAGCTGGAGGCTGCGGGCTGCGGCGCCCTGATGCCCCGCGCAGAGGGCCCAGCGACCGTGGCGGCGACAGCCGGCGGTGGGACGTCCTCTGATGCCCAAGCTCTAGACGGGGGTTTCGGCACGGCCGCTGACCGTGCCCGCTGCAGCCCCGGCCATTGGTTGAGCGCAGACGTGAGGTCCGCCAGAGGGGAGGTCTGCGGCTGCAGGTCAGGCATGAGATGTGGCAGGGGCGGCGGCGGCGGCGGCGGTAGGGCCCGCGGCGGCGGTGCCGAAGCCGACGACGGCAGCGGCGGCGGCACAGGCGTGATGGCGGCGGCGGCCGCCAGCGCGGAGCCTATCGCGGCGGCGGCATTCTGGTACGGCGCCAGTGCCGCCGCCAGGGCTGGGTTTGCCGCCGCCGCCGCGGCCAGGGCCGATGCGGTGGACCCCGCGGGGGCTGCTGACGTGGACGACATCGGCGCGGCTGCGGGCGCAGGGGCGCTGGGACCGGGCCAGAGGGCCAGTTGGCTCTCCAGTGCAGAGGCGGATGAGGCTGCCAGCATGGCTGAAGAGGAGGCGGGAGCCTGAGTGGAGGCGGCGCCAAGCGCGGGCCCGGTCCTGCCGAGCAAAGACAGGGCGCTGCGGATGTCCGCGCCCTGCTCGAGAATGCTGGCCTGCGGGGCCCAGGGCCGAGGCACGGCACGTGAGAGAAGCCAGCAAACACAGGCATGCCTTAGGGCCCGTCAGCCCCTGTATCCAGCGTGTCCTGGACGCTGCAGGGGTACACGATTTGAGGGCGGAGGCCTCCCATGCACAGCACTCCCCGCCGCGCACCTTGACCTCCCTCAGCTCCTGCTCCCGCGCCTCCAGCATTCCCTCCAGCGAGCGCCGCTCCTGCAGCAGCTCCGCCACCTGCTGCCGCAGCGCACCCAGCTGCTCGTTGAGGCTGGACACCTGGGGGCGCGGGGTTGGCGCATAGGGCTTCAGCTGAGATGTCAGTAGCAGCTAAGCGAGCTTAGAGAGAGTCTGCCAGTGGTAGCTCAGCCGTGTGGGGCCACGAGCTCGAAGTGCGCCAGGGATGGCTAAGCCGGCGTGGGCCTCCTTGCCAGCCGGGGCATCGCCTTGCACCGGCTCCGCTCCGGCCCCTGGCTCCCGCCCGAGCTGTGTGCCTCCTACCTCTCCCTCCAGCGCCACCCTCCGCGCCTGCAGCTCCGCCATGACGCCCAGGCTGCTGTCCTCCGACTGCCGCGCGGTGCACACCAGCGCCGCGTGCAGCTGGTCCTGCTGCTTCAGCCTGGACCCGGGGTTGGGGGATTGGGGGATGGGAGATTGGGGGCCAGAGGTCGGAACGTGGACCAGAGTTGGGGCTGGATGGACACTGAGGCCAGGTGACAAGCACTAAGCAAACCCTTGCCATTCTGGGCTCTTGCAAGTCAGACCCCGCCATACTCCTGGCCAGGCCCAGGCACCGCCCCACAGCGCGCTGCAGACCCGTGCCCCACCGCAGCCGCGCCTCCTCCAGTGCGCCCGTGAGCGCCTGCTGCTCCCGCGCCGCCGCCTGCCCCGCGGCATTGAGGTGCACCACCTCGGCCCGCAGCCGGGCCAGCTCCGCGTGCGCCTCGCGCAGCGATTGCTGCAGCTCCAGGGCGACGGCGCTGGTGCGGCCTGCGGGCAGAGGGGGTGGGGTGGGATGGGGCTGAGCGGGAGGGAGGACACGGCAACACCCAAGCCGGCTGCCGGAGACCCGCTCATCAGATACCCGTACCATCACTTGCACGGGTACGCCGGTTCAGGCAAAGCACTCCACCCGTGTCGCCTGACCCGCCCCTGCCTGCCTTACCCGCGCCCCGCTCCTCCAGCAGCCCCAGCTCCGCCCTCAGCCGCACCACCTCGTCCTTGAGCTGCTCCTTCTCCATGTCCCAGCTGCCGTTTGCGGGGCCCCCTCTCGCAATGATCATGGCCGCAGAGTGCCCTGCAGACCCGGGGCCCGGCCCGGCCCCGGTTCCGGCGGTCGTGTCGCCCTCGCCTGCCAGCAGGCCGGCGAGCCGGGCGGTGTGGCCGGCGGCTGCGGCCATCAAGGCCTCGGCCTTGGGCGCGGCTGCTGAGGAGAGCCCCGTCACGTTCGCGAGCAGCGCCTCTGTCCCCGACCCAGATGCGGCGGAGGGGTTGCCGCCGCTACTCCCCAGTAAGAGTTGCCGCAGCGCAGCGTGGGTTTCTGCCAGCAGTCGAACCTGGGTCGGCAGATGGCGGGAGCGGCAAGGGCTTGGTTTGGGCGACCAAACATGAGCTAGCGGAGCGCGGCAACGACTTGGCTTACCTCTGTGGCGCCCTGCTGTCGCCTGGAGGCGACGGCTGCCTCCACAGCTGCGAGCCCCTCCCGCAGGCCCCGCAGCGCCCGACGGTCCCGCTCCGCCCCCGAGCGAGCTGCCTCGTGCAGGGTGTCCAGCTCCGTGGAGAGCTTGCGGTTGGAGTACGACAGCTCCGCGGCACGGGCGTCCGCTTGTTGCCGCGCCTCCTCATGCTCCTTGGCCTGTTTGGAGGCGAAGGGGCCGGAAGGGGAAGAACAAGCTGTCTTTTGTTGGCGGCCCACAACGACCGCCACCCCCGTCTCAGCCCTTCCCGGGTGCCCCTCAGGGCCGTCTGCCGGCCTCGGTCCCTCCCCCACAGCGCCGTCCCGTACGCTTCACCTGCGCTACTGCGCGCTCCCGTCTCTTGACCTCGCGTCGGAGGTCTTCGCGCAGGGTGCCGACCTCGCGTGTGAGGGCACGCACCCGAGCCTCGGCATCCCGCAGCGGGTCAGCACGCTTCGGGCTACCTGACATCGCGGTGACGCCTTGCACACTTGACGCAAGTCAACGATCGTGCTAAGCGCCTGCAGCGCTGTGCTTGCGCAGCCTCGGTGGCATGTGTGCCAGGCGGTCCTGCCCGCGCACCCCTGATATTTGACCGTGAAGCTTGGCTAAGAGCGTGATTTTAGGGAGGCAGCGCTGATGCGTGTGCCCTTATCGATACAAGCGGAGGAGCTGTCAAGTCGAGCGTCTGTCGCTGGGCCAATTTGGAGGCAGTTTGCGTAGTCCGCTTGTTATTGGTATCCTGTCTATAGCAAGCGTATAATTTATAGCTGCCTGAAGCCCCCGAGCAGCCTCAGGCTTGCGAAAGGGCTTGCCAAACCCAAAACACACCATGCGGCAATAGGCAACACGCTAGCCTCCAGCCGGACGTTTTTTGTGCTTCGTCTACATGGCGGAGGCAGCAGGCGGCGGCGAGGAGCATTTTGTCCTGCGCGTGCAGGATGAGGCGCTCGCGGATAAGCTGCGGAAGCTGCTGCACGAGGAGGCCAAGATAAACGGACATATCGAGCTGAAGTTCTCCGGTAAGCTGGTCGTCGGTCACCTGCACGGCCTCCCCGCCACTCCACACTCCCGCCCCCGGGCCTTCGCCCGGCATGCCTGAGGCCACACTTCGGCCGGGCCAAAGTCTCCGCGGCTTTCCCGCTGGATTGTGAGGATGTGAGACCCCAGTCGTTGCCCTTGCGCGAGCCTTCCAGCCACCGCGGCTTCCAGCCACCGCGCCTGGCCACCGCGCCTTCAAGCCACCCTCCCACCTCGGAACACGCGAGCATCCTTCGCCGCCCCCACTAGCCGCCTGTAACTCAGGCCTCCTGACCCTTACGACGCCTATCTGGCCCACCCCGCGCCCTCAGATAACAACACCGACGGGACGCTGAGCGTCGAGGGCACGACGTATCCCGTGAAGCTCCTCAACCTGCCCACCGTCGTGGAGGCGTACAAGACGTACGACGAGATCAACATGGTCAAGATTAACGACGTGGGCCAGGTCAGCAGCATGCTGTCACGCGGCCATGTGCCGATGCAACATCGTGGGGAACCGGGCCCTGGGCTGGGGTCATGGGGAGCCATCGTGTCTACGGGCGTACCCGGGCTGGCAGCACAGCGCAAGGGAGCTCTGCCTGTGCCGCGTTATGCAAGGCCGCGGCAACCGCCACCCATACCACTGCCCACAAAACCACCGTGAGCCTTCACCCATGCGGCCCCTCGATCCCTCCAGATTGTGTTGGTGGGCCGCCCGGGCAGCAACCTCCCCGCCGGACCCGAGTCCGTGGATGGGCTGACTCCGCCCATGAACAAGGCCCGCCAGCGCCACTTCAAGCCGATTCCCAAGGTGCGGTAGGGGCGCAGAAAAGCGGGGCTTTTGGAGCGCTAGCTGAAGGAGAGTAGGAGACAGATGAGTGCGCTTCTCCTGACGGTGGGCGAGCCGGGCCTCCTCCTGTCCGCCCTCCAATGTGACGCTCCCTGCCCCGGGCCGGCGCCCTTGCACCCGACCCACGGCTCCCTTGGCTTCCAATTTCCAACCTAACCATGCTCAGCCACCCCTTCCACCTCTTCACTGCCCGCACTCTTATACCCCTGGCTCGCAATCATGCACCCTGGCCATGGCTTCCTTGGCCTGCAACCTCCCATGCTCAACCTCCCCTTCCAGTGCTACACGGCCAACCTCCCCTAACCCCTCTGGGCCCCCCCTGCTCACGCCTCCCCTGCACCGAAATCACCTCTCCCCACCGCTCTGCCCCTCCGCCCCTCCCCAGGTGGACCCCGCCGAGGTGGCGGCGGTGGAGCGGGACCTGCTGGCGCTGCTGAGCGGCTTCGCGCCCGCGGGCATGACCATCACGGACACGGAGGAGGAGTTTGTGGTGGACGAGGAGACGGGCACAGGGTCGTGGAAGCCGGTCAAGGGGAAGGAGAAGTAGAGGGGCGTGGGGCAGTTGCGAGGCGGGGATGGGGGCGAGCGGGAAGAGATGCGGGGGAGAGGGGGGCGTCAGGGAGCGCGGTATTTGGTATGTATACATTGTGTTTCTCATGCACTGAGGCAGGTGCACATGACTACATGGGCTTCTGCCTAGGCAAGGGGCAAGGCGGGGCAATGTGGGCCTGCGTACCGTCTGCTGCGTAGGAGCAGTGACGGACAGCGCGCCGTCAGGGAGGTTTCAGGCTGGAGGAGCGCCTCGAGGAGGATAAGAGACTTAATACTGCGGTCGCTGAGAGGGCTGCTGGCGGGGTGAGTTCTGAGCGCCAAGGAGCCGCCTTGCGGAGTCGAAGCGGCACGGGCGGGGCTCGGGGACAGCCGGGATGGAGGTCCTGGTGTTTCGCGTGCCGGTTCGGGCGGAGTTTGGGACTTCCGTCGCTGTGTGAGGTGCCGAGCAGATCAGCCTTACATTGACAATCCCACAGTCCCGTTACTGCCTTGCGTTCGCGACGCTCGCGGTCAACATACAAGCATGGGCCGCGCTCGCTGCCTACCGTGTCGAACCAACACAACTGAGGACCGTGCATGCTGCTTGGGATAACCTCTTCGCTTTTACAGTCTAGAGTACGCAAACAGCGGTACATGGCCCGTCATGGACCGCATTCTCAAGGCGTCCTACGGAGACCCGCAGCAGCGGCAGGCGAACTTAGAAGCAAAACAGCCGCACGCCAACGCGGCGCAAGTAGAGCAGGCGTGGCGGGAGCGGCGAGCGGCGAACCCACGGGCGGAGGTAGGACCCGACTTTCCCCCACCCCGAAAGCTGTCGGGGCCTGCTGCCCACCACCTGCCCCGACACAGGGTGTCTGGCAGCTCAACCCTCCCTCTCGGCTTGTCAGCAGCCGTCACCTAGGCCTATGCCGACTTTTCCGCTGCGTGCAGCTGCCCACGCCCCCCGCTGGCAACGGCCCGTTCCTATGGGACCCCAAGAACCAGGGTGAGCTGGGCGGGAGAGCATAGCTAAACAAAGCTAGACTTCGTGGGGCCAGCACCTGAGCGCTTTGTCATCACTTGCAGGATCTGCGTATGGGCTGTACAACGCCCAACGGGAGCCGCGGAGGGGCGTCAAGGTGCGGCCTTCGAGGGGTTGCATGGAGCGGGGCTGCATCGGCATGGGCACAGCTCTGCACAGCAGCCAACAGCCTTTCTCCACAACGGCCACAACGGCCACAAAGCGGCATGCCGCGATCTTGCCGCACATGCTTTGATCCCGCCACCGGTTGCCGTACCACAATCATGCGCAGGTCGAGATCCGGCCGGGTGTATTCCATGAGGTTGACGAGCCCCGTGGGCGGGCGCCTGCGATGGGGGCGGCAGGGGCCAGTCCCGGCGGGGGAGCCGCGGGCGGGGGCGCGCGCCGAGGGCGGCCCACGAGCGCGCCTCCGGGCGCCCGGGGGGCTGGGGGCCCGTCCCCAGGCCGCGCCTCCCCTGGGCCCCCGCCCCGGGCAGTGGTGGAGATGTTGCCCGAGGTGGCGGCCCTGGAGGAGAGGATGCGGGGGGCGCTGAGGAGGGCGGCGGCGGTGGGTGCGGGGGTGTGGGAGGAGTGGTTGGGGTGGCTGGCGTGGGTTAGGGCGGCGCTTGAGGTGTGGGAGGACTGATGGAGCCTCCATCAGCCGGCAGTTGCCTTGCCATACGCACTGATAGGCGCACCCTGGACCTCGTCATCGCCTTCACGGCCCCCCTCCCGCCCTCAGGTCCACATCAAGGAGCGCACGGTGCTGCTGCAGGCCTTCGCGGCGGTGCTGGGGAAGAGGCACGTGGAGCTGGGGCCGAGGGACAAGGTGGGCCTGGGGGTGGGGGTGGGCCTGGGGGTGGGGCTGGGCCTGGGGGTAGGGGTGGGGGTGGGGGTAGGGGTGGGGCTGGGGGTGGGGCTGGGGGGTGGGGGTGGGGGTAGGGGTGGGGCTGGGGATGGGGGTGGGGGTGGGGGTGGGGGTGGGGGTGGGGATGGGTGTGGGCCTGGGGCTGGGGCGCCAGGGTGCTGGGGCGCGGGGCAGGGGCTTGGCCCGTGGGTCGATAGTGGGGATGGTGCGGACAGCCTGGGGCATTGGGCGAGCGGAAGGGCGTCAGGGCCAAGGTGGGGGCGCGGGCGGGTGGGGGTGGGGGCTACGGGCCAGGGTGCTGGAGGGGCAGTCTGGCTTGTGGGCAGATGCGGAGACCAGGGGCATGGGCCGTGCGCGTGGAAGGGCATCGTAGCCGCTGAACACGAGGAGGGCGCTAGGGCCCGTAAGGGCTGCCATGACTGTTACCGCGGCTGCTTTGGGTAAGGCCGCGTCAAGAAACCCGAGCGTGGGCAGCAACGCCACTCGCCGCCCGTCGCTGTGTGCAGGTCACTCCCGACCAGTTCGCTGCCGTGTGGCGGCGCTTCGGCATCTCCCTGTCATCGGCGCACTGCGCGGCCTTCTTCGACAAGTACGGCAGGGACGCACGGGGCTGCATGCCCGTACTGGTGGGTGGGGGGCGGGCGGGCGGGTGGTTGGCTGGGCGGCTGGGGGCTATGGGAGGTTCGGAGTACGGGCAGAGGGGTGGACGGCAGCGTGTAAGGCAGCGCTCGCATGCCACCCTAATCAGCCTACAACCGCCGTCACTGTCGCAGTGCTCTCACCGCTCGCCTCCCCCTCACTGTACCCTCTCTTCCCAATTCACCCTCCCAACAAACACGCCCCTGGAACTTCCCCGACGCGTTTGCATGCCACCCTCATCACCCCACCCCCACGGCCACCGCCACCGCCAACCCCACCTTTCCACTGCCCTCCACCACTTCCTTCCCCCCACAAGACACTCCACTCCCAACCCCATCCCCAAACCCCAACCCAAAACCAACCCCAATCCCGACCCCAGAACTTCTCCGACGCCTTAGTCATGGGCGCCTCCCGCCTGGACATGGCCGCCAACGACACGGTGCAGCGGGGCGCCTACGTGGCGGGGCAGCCGGCGACCCACATGGGAAAGATCCTGTACCCGGAGGCCAAGAAGGCGAGGGGGCGGGGGTGGGGATGTGAGGGCTGGGGTTGGGGTGGGTGTGGGGATGGGGTCGGGCAGTTGGGACGTGAGGGCCTGGGGGCTGGAGATAGGAGTTGGGGGTCAACGGGGCGAACGGTTCAATCAGGCTGGCTGGCGACGGGGCGGTTGCCCCTGCCCTAGGCTTGCTCCCTGCCTTCTTGCCTGACAGCCTCTCTCTGCCCCTGCTACCTCCCTACCTACCTCCCACCCTCCCCCAGGGCGTGTGGCCCCCCAGCAACTGGGACCCCCGCCTGGCCGAGCGCTCCGCTCAGCTGCCCGACGTGCGCCTGTCACTGGAGTTCGTGCACGGATACGACGGGTGCGGGGGGGCGGGGGGTGGGGCGCCGGGGCGGGCATGCGTTGCTTCTCTGCGATGGGATGTGGGGTCCTAGGCGGTGGTGTTTTGGGGCTGTAGGCACGATTGTTGCACCCTCAACCCACGGCGCCACGCTTGCGGGCCCTCTCGCGCTGCCCCCGCCCCAGGCACCTGGCCACCTCGCCCAACATCTTCTACACGGCCTCGGGGGAGGTGGTGTACAACGCAGCGGGCCTGGGGGTGGTGTACGACAAGGCGTCGCACTCGCAGGCACGTGGCAGCCAAGGGGGCATCGCAAGGAGGGTGGCAACGAGATCGGTCGGTCCGTGCCAGGGTTGCTCTTCCCCTCTCCCACTTCCCCACCCCTCCTCCCTGCCGACCCCGCCCCTCCTCTCTAAACCCGTCCTCCCCCTCCCCAACCCCTTCACCTCCCCTTCCCTCCGAACCGTGCCCCCCGCAGCGCTTCTTCCTGGGCCACGACGACGACGTCCACTGCATCCTCCTCCCTCCCCCATGCCCCTTCCCCTCTCACCCTCCCTCCCCTTCCCCAACCCCCCCTCCCCCCTGTGCAGCGCTTCTTCCTGGGCCACGACGACGACGTGCTGTGCCTGGCGCTGCACCCCCTGGACCGCACCACCGCCGCCACGGGGCAGTTGGGCGCGCAGCCCTGCGTGCTCGTGTGGGACAGCGTCAGCTGCAAGCAGCTCGCGCGCATCAACGTCGAGTGAGCGGCGCGGGGCTTACGTGGGGCGGACTTGGGTACCTGGTTCGGAGGGAGCGGGAGAGGGGGTAACGGTTTGGCGGGTAGTCTGTATGTGAATAGTGTCAGGGCGGCAGGCATTGCCTGCTTAGTGCCTACGCTTCGCTCATGCGAGATCACCCCACCTCACCTCCCTCCTCCCTCCCCTTTTCCCGCCTCTCCTCTCCTCTCCTCACCTCCCTCCCCCCAGCCCCTTCTACCGCGGCGTGCAGGCGCTGGCCTTCTCCCCCGACGGCACCCGACTGGCCGCCATCACAACCGACAACTCCCATTCGCTGCACGTGTGGGACTGGATGCGCCGTACGCCGCTGTGCGAGCCGCGCAAGTCGCAGCCGGGGGCGCCGCCGGCGGTGTACGGTGTTATGTGGAGCCGCTTCGAGCCGGAGAGGTGGGTGTCTGTGTAGGGGAATGCAGGGCGCATGCAGCGGGCGAGGGCTGGGCCGTGGGCCGTGGGCTCGTGTGGCCCCGGGCCTGCGGGTTAACCTGGTTATCCCCACGCATTTGACTGCCGACTGACTGGCTGCATCCGGACGCGAGGGAACCTATGTGAACTAGAGCTCAAAGCCCAGGCCCTGCTGCCGTGGGGTGCATTGCTTAGCCCCCAACACCTTCTCCGATCTCCTTCGCAACACCCCCTCCTTACCCACACCCACGCACACACCCCAGGCTGGTCACGTACGGCCAGAACCACATCAAGTTCTGGAAGGTGCCGCCCGACCCCCGGGCCGGCGGCGGCGCGCTGGCCCCGGTGTCCGAGGCGGGGGTGTACGCGCTGGGCAAGACGCACACCATCACGGCCGCCTGCTTCCTGCGATCGGGCATCGTGCTGTCGGGTGGGGCCATGGGGAGGGGGAGGGGAGGGGGGAGGCAGTCGGGCTGGGGCCGGGGCGGGAGGTACGGGCCTCACTGTGCTGGGTCTGGGCCTTGTCTGGGCCTGCTTGTGGGCCTGGGCCTGGGCCTGGGTCTGGGGGCTCAAACGGCGCGGGGGTGCACCGTGTAAGTTTTCAGCTCTGGGCGCGCGCCACGTATGTACGTGTTGACCCCAGCTCTGGCCACGTCTCTCTGTTGCTCTCCTTGTGCCCCCTGCCCTCCACCTCCACCACGCCACCTCCACCTCCACCACACCACCTCCACCTCCACCACACCACCTACCGCCCCAGGCAACGAGGCCGGCTGCATAGGCTCCTGGAAGGGCGTGCGGCTAATGCACGAGACGCAGGCCCATGCCCCCGGGCCGCCCACGCGCCGCCCGGACGGCACCCCCACCTTCGGCGGCGTGCGGTGCCTGGTGCTGCAGAACGAGCGCACGCTGCTCAGCGGCGGGGCGGACGGGTGGGTGGTGGAGGGGCTGCTTGGTAGTGGTGGTTTTACCGGGTATGCTGCCAGGTGCAGCGCTGGGCAGCGAGTGCTGCGGAGCGTTCCCCTGTAGCGTGGTGCGCGTGTGGGACGGCACGGAGTGGCCCGCTTGACCAAACCTTGCGACCTCCCACCCGGCCTACCCCTCTCATGCCTCGTGCCCCCGCTCGCTCCCCGCCGCCCTCGTTCCCCCCAGCGTGGTCCGCGTGTGGGACGTGTCCGGGGGCGACCTGGGACCCATGCTCAAGCAGTTCCCCATGCTCATGCCCAACCAGGTGGGGCGTATGGGCGTGTGAGTGTATGGGTGTATGGGGGGCGGGGGGCGGGGCAGGGATGGATGGGGTCGGTCAGGGGGCGGGGGGCGGGGCAGGGATGGATGGGATCGGTCAGGGGGCGGGGGGCGGGGCAGGGATGGATGGGATCGGTCAGGGGGCGGGGGGCCGGGCAGGGATGGATGGGATCGGTCAGGGGGCGGGGGGCGGGGCAGGGATGGATGGGATCGGTCAGGGGGCGGGGGGCGGGGCAGGGATGGATGGGATCGGTCAGGGGGCGGGGGGCGGGGCAGGGATGGATGGGATCGGTCAGGGGGCGGGGGGTTCGGGAGGGGCCACGTGGGGCGACTCATGCCCATGCCCATGCCCAACCAGGTCGGGGGAGGGGCAGGCGAGCAAGGGGAGGGCCAGGGTTATACCTTAACGGGTGAAACCGTGGGGCGCGTTCGCGGCGAGACTGGCTCGGGCGGGGCACACACGCAGGTGGGGGCTGAAGTCAGGGTCCAGGCGCGGGCTCCACGAGCTACTGCAGCTTGTGGGAAGGGGGCGCTGCCACTTCGCTCCACGGCAAATCCCCCCGCTCCCCGCCTCAGGTGGGCACCCAGGCGCCGCCCGCGGTCCGCGGGCTGGACTGCGCCCCGGACAACCCAGAGATGTTCGTGGCAGGTGGGGGCCTGCGGGAGGGCGCCCGGGGGGCTGACGCAGGGGGATGGCAGGCTGAACGGTGGTAACGGTACGTGCTGCCCGGGGCTCTGTGAGCTGGGGTGCTTCCACCCCTCCTGCGTGTCCGCTCAGCAGCAAGCTCCCCCCGCCCACCCCCCACCCCCTCCCCCAAGGGGTGGCCAGCTGCGACGTGTGGGAGGTGGACAAGGACCCAGAGGTGCTGGTGTACGGACAGCAGGTGGGGGCCTTGGGAGGGGGAGGGGGGGAGATGGGATGGGTCGGCACTTGCCACGCGGGCTTGTTCTATGGACCCGCTAGCGAGACATCTGCACGGTCTGCCTCCCGTGCCCCTGCGTCCCCAACGCGCCTACCCGCACCCACCATCCCCGACCCCACACCCCGCAACCCCCCCGCAACCTCCCTCCCCACCCCCCAGGCTGACCTGTACGGCCTGGCCACCAACCCCGCCTTCCCGCACGTCTACGCCACCTGCTGCGACAGCGACAAGGTCACCGTGTGGAGCAGCGCCACGAGGAAGGTGCGGGGGCGGCCGTGGTTACCACTTCGAGTCAGAACGCGCAGCTGATCACCCCTACGCCCTCAGTCCCCCAACGCGTTATGCCCCAAGCCCCCCCCACACACACTTCTAAGGCTGGCCGGCTCTCCGCCGCGCCTTGTTTCTCTGGTTTACACGAGCAGCCCTTCCCCCCCCCCACACACACACACCTCCACATCCAATCCCCCAAGCACTTCCGTCCCCAATAACCCCGACCCTACCACCCCCTAACCCCTCCACCCCACCCACAGCCCGTCCGCATCGTGTCCATGGGCGGCCTGGTGGCCCGCAGCTGCGCCTTCTCCCCCGACGGCCAGCAGCTGGCGGTGGGGTGCGGCAACGGGGGCGTCAAGGTGCTCGAGTTCCACCCCACTGTGCGGCAGGTGCGGTGGGCGCCCCGGGGCCAGCCGGGGCGTGGGGAGACCCCACGGCTAGGCTAGGCACCACGGCTAGGCACCACGGCTAGGCACCACGGCTAGGCACCACGGCTAGGCACCACGGCTAGGCACCACGGCTAGGCACCACGGCTAGGCACCCCGGCTAGGCACCACGGCTAGGCACCCCGGCTAGGCACCACGGCTAGGCACCCCGGCTAGGCACCCCGGCTAGGCACCACGGCTAGGCACCACGGCTAGGCACCCCGGCTAGGCACCACGGCTAGGCACCCCGGCTAGGCACCCCGGCTAGGCACCACGCTAGCACCACGGCTAGGCACCACGGCTAGGCACCACGGCTAGGCACCACGGCTAGGCACCACGGCTAGGCACCACGGCTAGGCACCACCGGCTAGGCACCACGGCTAGGCACCACGGCTAGGCACCACGGCTAGGCACCACGGCTAGGCACCACGGCTAGGCACCACGGCTAGGCACCACGGCTAGGCACCCCGGCTAGGCACCACGGCTAGGCACCACGGCTAGGCACCACGGCTAGGCACCACGGCTAGGCACCCCGGCTAGGCACCACGGCTAGGCACCCCGGCTAGGCACCCCGGCTAGGCACCCCGGCTAGGCACCACGGCTAGGCACCACGGCTAGGCACCACGGCTAGGCACCACGGCTAGGCACCACGGCTAGGCACCACGGCTAGGCACCACGGCTAGGCACCACGGCTAGGCACCACGGCTAGGCACCACGGCTAGGCACCACGGCTAGGCACCACGGCTAGGCACCACGGCTAGGCACCACGGCTAGGCACCACGGCTAGGCACCCACGGCTAGGCACCACGGCTAGGCACCACGGCTAGGCACCACGGCTAGGCACCACGGCTAGGCACCACGGCTAGGCACCACGGCTAGGCACCACGGCTAGGCACCACGGCTAGGCACCCCGGCTAGGCACCACGGCTAGGCACCACGGCTAGGCACCAAGGCTAGGCACCACGGCTAGGCACCACGGCTAGGCACCACGGCTAGGCACCACGGCTAGGCACCACGGCTAGGCACCACGGCTAGGCACCACGGCTAGGCACCACGGCTAGGCACCACGGCTAGGCACCACGGCTAGGCACCACGGCTAGGCACCACGGCTAGGCACCACGGCACGGCTAGGCACCACGGCTAGGCACCACGGCTAGGCACCACGGCTAGGCACCACGGCTAGGCACCACGGCTAGGCACACGGCTAGGCACCCGGCTAGGCACCCCGGCTAGGCACCCCCGGCTAGGCACCCACGGCTAGGCACCCCGGTAGGCACCCCGGCTAGGCACCACGGCTAGGCACCACGGCTAGGCACCACGGCTAGGCACCACGGCTAGGCACCACGGCTAGGCACCACGGCTAGGCACCACGGCTAGGCACCACGGCTAGGCACCACGGCTAGGCAACCACGGCTAGGCACCACGGCTAGGCACCACGGCTAGGCACCACGGCTAGGCACCCACGGCTAGGCACCACGGCTAGGCACCACGGCTAGGCACCCCGGCTAGGCACCCGGCTAGGCACCACGGCTAGGGCACCACGGGCACCCCGGCTAGGCACCCCGGCTAGGCACCCCGGCTAGGCACCCCGGCTAGGCACCACGGCTAGGCACCACGGCTAGGCACCACGGCTAGGCACCACGGCTAGGCACCACGGCTAGGCACCACGGCTAGGCTAGGCACCACGGCTAGGCACCACGGCTAGGCTAGGCACCACGGCTAGGCACCACGGCTAGGCACCACGGCTAGGCACCACGGCTAGGCACCACGGCTAGGCTAGGCACCACGGCTAGGCACCACGGCTAGGCACCACGGCTAGGCACCACGGCTAGGCACCACGGCTGGCACCACGGCTAGGCACCACGGCTAGGCTAGGCACCACGGCTAGGCACACGGCTAGGCTAGGCACCACGGCTAGGCACCACGGCTAGGCACCACGGCTAGGCACCACGGCTAGGCTCCACGGCTAGGCACCACGGCTAGGCACCACGGCTAGGCACCACGGCTAGGCACCACGGCTAGGCTCCACGGCTAGGCACCACGGCTAGGCACCACGGCTAGGCACCACGGCTAGGCACCACGGCTAGGCACCACGGCTAGGCACCACGGCTAGGCACCACGGCTAGGCTCCACGGCTAGGCACCACGGCTAGGCACCACGGCTAGGCACCACGGCTAGGCACCCCGGCTAGGCACCACGGCTAGGCACCACGGCTAGGCACCACGGCTAGGCACCACGGCTAGGCACCACGGCTAGGCACCACGGCTAGGCACCACGGCTAGGCACCCCGGCTAGGCACCACGGCTAGGCACCACGGCTAGGCACCACGGCTAGGCACCACGGCTAGGCACCACGGCTAGGCTGGGCTCCCAGTCATGCGGTGCATTGCACCAACGGGCAAGAGTGTGCGCGCAGCTGCCTTCCTTGTCCCCTGCACGGCGCAGCCGTTACTGGTGCGGACCACACCCTCTGCCGCAAAGCGCGACCTGAGCTCTCCAGCCTGATTTGTGCACCCGACCTTCTCGAAGAAGGGCCGTTCTGACCCATTCTTCGCTGTGACAAGCCGTGTTCAATCCCCCGTCCGCTCCCGCCCGCAGGTGTGGTGGGGCAAGACCTTCGGCTCCTCTGTGGACGAGCTCAAGTACTCCCCCTGCGGCAGGTTCCTGGCCGCGGGGAGCCACGACCAGGTGGGGGTCGAGCGCTGCAGCGGTCTGGGTGATTTCTGATGAGAAAGCCACTCCGTTTCCACCCACCACCAAAACTTCTCCCAGCCCCATTCTCCTTGCCACGCCCCCGTATCATCCTCCCACCGGATCCCCTTCCCCCACGCCTGCACACGCCCTGCTCCCCCCCCACACACAGTTCATCGACATCTTCGATGTGTCCCGGGCCTACGCGCGCGTGTGCCGCTGCGTGGGCCACTCCTCCACGGTGCGGCACCTGGACTGGGCGGCCGACTCGTCCGCCATCCAGTCCATAGACCAGGCGTACGAGGTGGGTGGGTGGGGCGGGGGGCCGGATGGGGGGCGGATGGGGGGGTGGAAGGGCGGGGGCGGGGGGTTTGGAGGGGTTGTGGAGGGGTGCGTCCAAGGGGCGGACGGGGGGTCGCGGCTTGAAGCGGGAGCGCTCAGCACGGCCGGGGTAGGCTGGACACGTGGCTAGCGGAGCCATGAGACAAGTGGGCATCGTGCCCAAGGCAGGGAGTCCATTTCCGGTCAGGGGGGAGGCCCAGTCGGGAGGCCTAGACCGCCCAGCTCTGACTTCGGTCGCCTTAGGCCACCTGTCCGCTACGACCCGCGGCCGTCTCGCTCTCACCTCCCCAAACCTCCTACCCATACCCACCCCTCCCATACACCCCCGCCTTACCGCCCTGCCGCCCTCCCCATCCCTCCACCCCCACCCCCCCAGATCCTGTACTTCGACCCCCGCACCGGCAAGCAGCTCAAGGCCAACCAGCGGGACACGCTGTGGGCGGGCTGGTCCTGCCTGCTGGGCTTCCCCGTCATGGGCATATGGTTCCCAGACAGCGACGGTGAGGCTCTTCTGGGGCTGGGGGAGAGGAAGCACCGCAGCCAGAATGCCTCGGATGTCTGTCGAGGGCTGCAAGGACCACATCCATTGTGGCATCAAGCAGGCTCTCCTGGTACTGCAGGGAATCCTTCCCCGTATGTACAGTACTACATCTCGTGACAAGGTCGCATATGGTACCCCTCAAACCTCCAGCTGCTGCCTCTGGCCGTTAGCTCCACTCCCCTTGACCTACCCTTCCGTTTCCTGCCCGGCCCTCTCCCCTTTGGCCCCCAGGCACCGACATAAACTCGGTCCACGCCTCCCCCTCGGGCCGCTACGTGCTCACCGCGGACGATCTGGGCCGAGTGCGGCTACTCAACTTCCCCTGCGTCGTACAGGCGAGGCCGGAAGGGAGGGGGAGAGAAGGGGGCGGTAGCAGGGCAGGGGCGGAGCGGCCTACAGCCTGGGACTTGGGCTGGCCCACAGTGGGCTGTCGCACATTCGTGGCCAGTCTCGCCGACGCCTTCCCCTACAAAACGAAGTGCCTTTCCGTACATACCGGTGCCGTACCTCCCGTACAGGGCGCTCCCGCGCACGTGTACCGCGGGCACTGCAGCCACGTGATGAACGTGCGCTGGGGCAGCGACGAGACGTACGCGGTGCGTGAGTGGGCAGGCGGCGGATGGATGGTGCTGCTTGTTTCGGGTCTAGCACACTCTCGGGCATGGTGCCTCCTAGCTTGGGGCTACGGACCTCGATTTGTGTCAGGTGCTGAGGTTGTCGATGGCGCCTGCTGGCCCCGGGGCTTACTCAGCGACCTGCGTCCCCGCATCTTGTGTCTCCTGCTCGCTCGCTCGCTTGCAGGTGAGCGTGGGTGGCAAGGACCGCTGCGTGTTCCAGTGGCGGGTGGTGCGGCAGGCGCCCAAGCAGCCGCAGCAGATGTACGTGCCTTGGGCCCAGGTGAGCGGGCCCTGGGCTTGGGTGCGCGTTGGAACAAGCGTTGGGTGTGGGCACGGAGGGGGGAAAGGGGTGGCTCACAGTGCGCACTCGCGCCCACGAGAAGGGAGCCCGGGAGCGGACAAAGCCATGCATGCCTGGCTGCTGTTTGCGGTCTTCCCTCGCCCGCTTGCCGTACATGTGAGCGCTGACCTCTTCCGCCTTCACCTGCGCTGTGCGTCCACCCCGCGGACATCTACAGGTGGACGACAAGGGCCTGGTCTGGGCCGAGCCTCCCCAGCAGCACCAGAGGGCGGCTGCAGCGGCGGCGAGGGGCTCCCCGGGGCCGCTGGCGCCGCCCGGGGGCACGCCGGGGCGGGGCGGGGCCGCCGGCCAGGCGGCGGCGGGGCAGCAGCGGGCGGGCTCGGCGAGGAGGCGATGAGGCCCGTGGGGCGAATGGCGTGGAGGGCCGGTGCCGCCAACCGAGCTGCTGGCAGTACCGTAGTTTCGTCTTGAGGCTCGGGGTGCCTCCGGGTGCCGCAGTGCTGGGGTGTAATGGAGAGGTGCTGGGGTGGCGTCCGGCTGGGGCCTCAGGCAATGCAGCCACGTGGAGTGAGCGTGGCGCTGCGGTGAGACAGAGGGGTGTTGCGGGCGTTTACCCCACCCGGCCCCTCTGTTCGGGCCAGAGAGGAGACGGCTTTATCAGGGCGGTCACGACCCAGAGAAACCATGTGCGGGGGTGTGGGGATCAACGTCGGACTGCGGGCTTGGCCCACTGACCTAGGTAATGAGATGGGACGCAGCAGGGTGATCACGCAAAGGTCCCTCCGGGACGGTCCAGGTGTTTCCCTGGCGGACGGGACTTCTCGAGACCTCACGAGATGCCGTACACATATAAGCTATCACGACGGTGCTTGTAAGGCCACGGGCTGAGTGATGGGGACGAGATGCTTGTTGGGGGGGCAGGCGCGGCTTGGGGAGGGTCACTGCATTCCGGCCACATTGTGACGCTGTCAACAGTGCTGCTTTCTTCCTTTCGGTCTCACGCAAGCTCAGACTCCAACCGAGGTTCATGAGGATGCGGTGTGTTACAAGAGGCCCTGCATGGGCTCCAACTCTTTGCTTTCGACCCTTGCTGGCCCCAGAACACGACAAACACTACTGTAGGAGGAGAGCCCCGAAACCCCCGACCCTCTTGACCACGCCCACACCCCGGAGGCTGCGTCTTCGCTCGCCCGGCAATCCGTTGCTCGACGCCCGAGATTCCTACTCCACTGAAACCCTAGTTTCAAAGTGGGTGTCAAGTAGCGCTAACGTCGCCACCGCACGACAGGGGCTGGCCCAAGGCCAGGCGAAGACCTGCGCCCTGGTCGGTGGTTGCCACCCACGGGGCTTTCATGGTCCGAGCCTGTCTCGGCTGGGCAGGGCCATCCAGGAGGACTAACTCCGAAGGGCGCACACGCAGCCCGCTTTCGCACTTCTGCCAGCTTCTGCCAACAGACAGAGCCTCAAAGTGCAGGGGCCTTCGCACTCCGGCCAATGGAATAAAGCGACGCTGCTCCTGTCCCTGCAATGTAAGCCTGTGCCTGTTCTCAGTATCAAGCTAAACCCTTGTCACGTGTTGTGTGCTCTACACATGACGTGCCAACGCCTTCGTCCATGCTCGTCGAGCGTTGAGGGCGAGATGTGCAGGGCACGGAGGGCGAGCTCCAAAGAGCGAACGTGCACGCCGGGCGCGACCAAGAACAGCAACCCCCATCCAGCTGCTCTGCAGCAAACTAGTGGTGGTGCCCGCTCCGACAGTGCACAGGTCATCCCTCCGGCTGGCGGCCTCATCCTACCCCCTGCCCCTGCCCCCCGTCCAGGCCCTCCAGGCGGTTCAGTACGTCCCGGCCCTCGATCAGCTCTGCCACTGCAGTGTGGCCCCGCCGCCGGGCCCACGCCGCCGCGGTCATGCCTTCCTGCGTGCATGGGGGCGGGCGCACGCGGGGTTGGATGCATGAGCGCAGGCGAAGCCGCGAAGGCGGAACGGACGAGAGCCCAAGACTTGGTTGCTACGGGCACGTCTGGCCTGCCCGCCAGGTCCATCTGTTCCCTAGCCGAGACCCACACACTCGCTCGTGACTAACAGTGAACTGAGCCCCTTGCCCCCTTTCAGCTAGGTGCCTGCACGCACGTGCCCCCCTGCGCTCCCCTCCCTCCGCAACCCCGACCCCCCCGCACCCCCTCCTCACCCGCTTACCCGGTCCCGCTTGGACGTGGTGACCCCCGCCTCCACCAGCAGCCGGGCCGTGCCCTGGTGGCCCCCCAGCGCCGCCGCAAAGAGCGGCGTCTGGCCCCCCTGAGTGAGCCGCAGGCAGGATTCAGGTTTCATCATCAGCATTGCGGCGGGCTGCTCGCTTCAGCATTTGCAATGCGCCAAGCAAACAGCCAGGCAGGCCCGCGTTAGCGCCCCTGATAAGGCCAGGTGACCAGGTGATGGAGCACGCTCACCGGCGTCGCTGCCTCGCGGTTGGCCCCCGCAGCAAGGAGCAGCCTGACGGCCTCCCGGTGCCCGTGGCTGGCCGCGATCCAGAGGGGCGTGGCGCCCGTCTGTTGGGGGTGAGATAGAGCGTGGGGTTCAAAGTAGGGACGGGGCACGTGGCGGGGAGGTAGCCGCAGCAGAGGCTGAGGGCGGGTAGTCGATGGGGGTGCGGGTCCAGCCTCCGAGCCTAGCCCGCTCTTCCCCGTCGGCACGCGGGGTGCTGTGGAGGCGCTCCGGGCCCGCCCCTCTTCAACCACCGCAGCACTACGCCACTTGGCTATTTCCACTTTGTGCGCACCCGATTGATGGCCTCCCTGCTCGCGCCCGCCGCCAGTAGCGCCCGTAGTGCCTCGGTGTGGCCGTAGCGGGCCGTCAGGAAGAGGGCCGTGGCGCCGTTCTGGGCGGGTGGGTGGGTCAGGGGAGAAGCCGAGCATGGGGGGGGCGGGTGGGTGCATTGGTACGCGTGGCAGAAGGCAGGACAAGTACGGTGAGGGAGCGGGGAAAGCCATGCCGCCAAGCTACGAGCGGGGGTTTAGTACCCAACACGGTACCCAACGGACGTCCAGACACTACTGCTCTCATGGGCACTCTTGCCCTGCCCTGCCCTGCCCTGCCCTGCCCTGCCCTGCAGCTAATGTCGGTCGCGCCCTACACCCCTCCCTCGTCCCTCCCTCCCTCCCTCCCTCCCTCCCCACCGCCCCTTTCCATCGCACCTGATCCCGGACGTCCACCTGCCCCGAGGGCCCCGCCATGAGCCGACGCAGCGCCACCACGTTCCCCACCAGCGCCGCACACAGCCCACAGCAGGCCGCCCCGCCACCGCCGCCACCCCCGCCGCCGCCCCCGCCTCTCCGCTCCGCCGCAGGAGGGTCCTCGCCCTCCCCGTTCTCGCCCCCGCTGGAGACAGAAGGGCCGGGGCCAGGTTCGGTGTCGAAGAGGCCCGGCTGCGAGTCCGGCAGGGAGTCTGCCTCGTCGGCCGTGAGCGCGTGCGCCTGCAGCCACTCCTCGATGGCGCTGCGGAGTGCGAAGTTGGGCACCACCCTGCGGGCCACAAGGCGCTTGTCTGGGCAGGCGGCGAGCACCGGGGGGGGGGGGTAGCAAGCCGTGTAAGCCGGGCCGGCAAGAAGCCACGAATTAGCATACTGGGGGCGCTACCCGCACTCTGGGCCGATAGCACACGCAGGCAGTATCGGGGGACAGGGCACTCACAGCCACTCCTGACTGGGAGCACGAGGCCCACATTAGTACAACCCAGCTGGCCTGCATGAGCTAAACCTGCTGAGCTAGATCAACAGCACTTCAGCACCCCAAGGTAGACTAGAAGCAGCAGAAGGGTCAAACGCACTCACTGGTAACCGGGTTGGTGCCGTTCCTGGCGAGGTGCTGCTCGATGGCCGCACGCTCAAACGTGTGTCCCGTGTCCACCAGCATGACCGGGTCGCGCAGCACGCACAGCGTGATGGGGCAGCGGAACGAGGAAGGCACGCGCAGCTGTCCCGACATCGGGTTGCCGGGGTGTGCGTGACACGGGGTGAGGGATTGATGGGGCTGAGGATTGAGGGGCTGGGAATGGGTCGATGTACCGGTAGCCCCACAGTGTAACCCCTGGCTGGGGCCAAGAGCCGCGGTGGGGGGTTCGGTGGAGGTCCCCGCTTGGTTGCCAGGGTGAATGAAGGAAAGAGGCGAAGGGCGTCACGAGCCTGCGGACAAGGGTCCAGCGGCGTGGGTGGAGGGAGGGCGCGAGGGTAGGCGTCCTTGTTACGTGACCTGGAAGGGCATCCGCGAGAACGCGACCACGGCGCTCCTATAGCGAGCCCGGAGCTAGGAGTCCATGCTGCTGCGTCCGCACCAGTCGCTGTCGGCTGGTGTCGATTCGGCTTTTGTCGATGAGTCCGCTCGGCGGAGCACCACGCTGTTCCAGGCGAACTATCGTAATGAGATCGTTGTCTAAGGAGCTGATTGAGGCATGGAAAGCGCGTTAGCATCCTGGCAAGGACTGACGAGGTCCTTGAGCGACGCGTCGGTTCTTCGGTCGCTTCAGACGCGGGAGTCACAAGAACAATATCAATACGAGGGAGTTTGTGCTGAGCGAGCGCACCGGCGAATCCATGT
This sequence comes from Edaphochlamys debaryana, assembly GCA_016858145.1. Classification (NCBI taxonomy): domain Eukaryota; kingdom Viridiplantae; phylum Chlorophyta; class Chlorophyceae; order Chlamydomonadales; genus Edaphochlamys; species Edaphochlamys debaryana. The sequence goes on along the minus strand of JAEHOE010000097.1, from coordinate 68,793 downwards.
AATACGCGAATAGTAATCCAACGTGTCCAGCACCGATCCGGCTCCGAGACTTCCCCGCCTTCCGACACCTGCCCCACCTCGTGCCCGCGCGCCGCCCCGGACGTTTCTGAGAGGACGCACGACGAGATGTGCGCACGACCTGCTTACAGTGGCGTGCCTAGAGCATTGGGTCCTGCCCTGGCCTCGATCAGCCCTTATCAGCATGTCCGTGACCTGCCTCGGCCCCCTTTCACGTCCCTTTGCAATCCACCCTCTATGCACCCTCTACTTTCAGCCAATACCCAGCCAATATCTTCCAGCCTAGGAAGCTCAAGAAAGCTCGCGCGTAGCACGTCGTCTGCGCGCCCCAAGGTCCGGATGAAGGGCCCCCAACCTCCACAAGCGCCGACCCGACGCCGACGACGTCGTCCCGCCCTCACGCCCTCAGCCCCCCATCCCCCGGCCGCCTCCCTCCTCTACCTCCCCTCCCCTTCCCTTACATTCCGCCAACACCGACCCTTCAGGCCCGTGCGCAGTACATCTTTAGCGCCCGTACCATTAGGTCGATCCCCTCAACCGGCTGCTGCGGCGAAGACCCCGACAGCACGCCGCCGCCGCCCATCAGCACGTCCGCCGCGCCGCCGCCGCCCAGCCGCCCCGCGCCGCCCCCGCCCAGCGAGCCCAGCGCGCTGCCGCCGCCGTTGCCGCCGCCGCCGCCGCCAGCCGCCGCCGCCACGGACGCCTCCGCGTCTGACAGGCGACCCAGGAGCTCCTCCGTGTGACGGCACGTGTCCGCGAGCTGTAGCATGAAGAGCTCGAGCTCCTCCCTGCTCCCGAGCGCGCGAGCGTCGGCCTCGGTTGGCGCCGGCAGGCCGGCCGCCAGATCCAGATTCGCCGACGCCTGATCCAGCAGATCGTCCGTGTCCATGGCGGCGGCGGACCCGTTGTTTCCGGATCCGTTGGTTCCGGATCCGTCCTTGCGCGCCGCCAGGAGCGAGGAGAGGGACGACATGGGGCGCGGTAGGCAGCGCAAGAAGTGGATGGCAATGGTGGAGAGCGCGGCCTCGAGGACGAAGAGAGCACGGCCGAGGGCGCGGTCCAGGGAGGACGCCGCCAGGGCCCAGTAGTGGCGGGCCAGGCGGCGGCGCGCCGCCAGGCCCGCCGCCGACGCGCCCGCCGCCACCGCCGCCGCCACGGTGGCGCTGCCGGCGGGCGCGTAGGCGCGGAGCCGCTCCGAAACCGTCGCCTCGTCTAGCTGGGAGTCGGGCAGGCGCAGTAACGCCAGCAGCTCGGCCAGCTCGTCCAACGCGGCGGCGGCGTCGTGACATGCCTGCTGCGCCATGTCGCGGACGAGCAGGAGCGTGGGCCGGCCCGACAGGGGGTCGAGCTCGCGGTGCTCCGGCGGCCCGACGGCGCGCAGCAGGCCCGACGGCGGCGCCGCGGCGGCGGCGGCAGAGGCCGACGGCGCCGTCGCCACCGCCGCCGCCGCCATGTCCCGCAACAGCCGCGCCAGGCTGCACCGAACCGACGCCACGCGCGCGCCGCGGCTGCAGGCCGCGTTACGCGCGCCGGCCGCGCCATAACCGCCACCGCTCCCGTTCCCGTTACCGTTGGCATAACCGTTACCGGCCCCGTTACCCGCCGGCACGATCGCGCCCGCGCCCGCGCCCGCACCCGCGCCGGGTGGCATGGCGAAGCCGGCGGCCGCCGCCGCCGCCTCGCGCCGCGCGGCCCGCAGGCCCTGCACGATCGGACTGGCGGAGCGCTCGTCGAGGCAGCAGAACTGGAAGGCGAGCTTGAAGGCCATGGCCTTGAGCCCCTCCGCCACCAGGGGAGCCAGCGAGGGCAGGGCGGGGACCAGGCGCACCAGCAAGCCCAGGGCCAGGTCCGCCAGCTCCAGCTCCGTGTCGCCCGGGGCCCAACTGCGGGAGCCTGTGGGGGAAGAAAGGGGGGTTAGGTGAGGAATGTTTTTTGACAAACTGGAGAACTGGAGAGCGGAAGGAGAGGAGGAGCGGGTGAGGTGGGCTAGGTGGGGGTGATTTTCGGAGCATTGGAGAGCGAAGGAAGAGATGGGGTTGGGGGCAGGGTGGGGTGGAAGGCGGGCATGTTTGTGCTGTCCGGGCTCTGGGCTGAGGTCGCCTGAGAGGAAGGAAAGGCCGCTGCGAGACGGTCCAAGCTCGTCTTGCCGGGGAAGCCCCCCCCGAAGACCCCAATTAAGACCACCCAAAACCCTGCCGCACCCTCCTCACCCGCTCCCGCAGCGTCCGACATGAGGCGGCACAGCAGCCCGTGGTGCGCCGAGGCAAAGGCGGCGGCGTCGGCCCGCAGCGCGGGGCTGTCGGGCAGCGCCGCCGCCAGCGTCAGCAGCAGGCGCAGCAGCGGCGCCGCCAGGGCGTTGAGGCGGGAGCGGGTGCTGTCGGCGGAGGCGGCGGCGGCGGCGGAGGCGCCGCCGCGGAGGGGCGCGGAGGCGGGGTCTTCGGGGACCAGGTCCAGGGCGGAGCAGCTGGGGGGTTTGGAAGTGGGTTTGAAAGCGTGTGAGTGGCTAGCTTCACGTGATTTCCTGCGGAGGTGTGGTAAAGGCGAGCCATGAGGGAGGAGGGCCGGTGGGCAAGAAGGGGATGGGATGGGACGGGATGCGATGGGCGGGGTGACTCGAAGCGGCGACAGATGGCAGAGTGAGGAGAGGAGGCGGGGCAAGAGCGCGGAACGGCCTCGTGATCACCTACCGCGTAAGAGCCGTGACGGCGTTGAGGCTGTACAGCTGCTGCGCGGCGGCCGCGCGGGCCGCCGGCGGCCCCGCCGCCGCCAGCGCCGCCAGCAGCGCCAGCGCCGCCTCCATCACGTGCACCGCCCGCCGGGCCTTCTTGCCGCCGCCGGCCAGCGCCGCCGGCGTCAGCGCCGCCACCTGCGCCAGCAGCTGCTGCGGCACGCCGGCGGCGTACGACGCCGCCGCCACGGCGGCGCCGGCGGCGCCGCCACCGCCGCCGCCACCGCCGCCGCCAGAGTCGACGAGCGCTAGGGCGCGGAGGAGGTGGAGGGCCACGGCTTGGCCCAGGGGGGGTGCGGAGCCGGACAGGGCGTCCGCTGCCAGCGCCTCCACCAGGGCTGGTCCGGCCTCGGAGACGACGGCGGCGTTGGCGCGCTCAATCAGCTCCTCGGACTGGTGGGCGTGGGGAGGAAAGGAGGGGTCGTTGGGTGGGTGTGGGTGTGAGGGTGGGGTTGAGGTGGACGTTGGCGTGATGGAGTCGGAAACAGGCGCTCCCACGCTCATCCTCACCCGGATTAGCAATTACCCAGAGGGAAGGCTTGCTTGGACGAAGCAACCCTGCCCGCCCCCGCCCCGGTTTCGAGCGGGCCTACGGCCCTGATCGCCTGTAGGCTTTCAGCACCCCGGCCCCCCTCCACCCCCACCTGGTCCATAACCGCCACCGCCTCCACGGGTGTGCCCCAGCCCTGCAGCAGCGCCGCCAGCACCGGGGGGGCGCAGGCGGTGGCCAGCTTGGAGCCGCGAGAGAGCTGGGGGGGATGAGGGGGGGAGGGAGGTCTTTGTTGCTGAGCGAGATCGCGCCGACGCCAGGGAATCCTTGGGAGGGAGGTGGAGGGGTGGGTGCGGGTGTGCAGAGGAAGGCAGCGGGAAGGGAAGAGCTTGCTATGCGGGGGTGTGGGCTGGTGGGCTTCCTGTCGGAGGTGCGGTACGGTGCGGTGCCACCAAGCTCCAAGCTCCCAGAGCATGTCCCTCTCCCTCGGGACCCCCCGCTCCGGGAACCCTCGTACCTGCAGGTACTGCAGGGTGGCGGCGTACAGCTGCAGTCGTACGGCGGGCGCCCGGCGGGCGGCCGCGCCGCCGATGAGCCCCGTCAGCAGCCGCAGCAGCGCCTGGGGGCGGAAGGGGGGGCGAAGGCAAGGGGAGGTGGTTGGTGGTTGTGGCATAGAACCCGTTGTGAGAGCCGGGCAGCCGCCACCGAGCCCCGCAGCCCGCCTGTGTCCGCTTTGCCGCAGCCCTTGCTCGGGCCACCCGCCCCGCTGCAACCCCCAAGCACTAGACCGCTTCCGGCAGCCCCAGCCCAGCGGATCCCTCAGCTCTCCCGCCCCCGGCGTCAGGCCCCGGGCCCCAGCCCAACCCCCACCTGGCAGCGGCCGGGCACCTTCCCCGCAGCCCCAGCACACGACGGTCTCCGGCGGCCGCAGCCCCAACCCCTCAAGCCCCACCCCACCCCCACCTGGCAGCAGCCAGCATGGCCATCCTTACCCCCAGCCAACCTAGTGCCCAAGACTCCTTCCCGCGGCCCCAGAACGAAACCCCTCAGCTCCCTCCGCCACCCGGGCCTCCGCCACCCGGCCCCCCACCTGGCAGCGGCTGGGCACACGCACGGAGGCCAGGGGGTCGGCCGCCTGCCCCAGGGACACGTGCAGCAGGGCTTGCTCCTGGGGGGGGAGGAGGGACAAGGATTGGAGGAGGTAGCGAAGCAGCAGCAGCAGGATCAGCGCACATCCCTCTTCGCTCCCCGCTTCGTTCGGGCGCAACAGAGCATGCCCTTTCTTGTCAGCTCCCACCCTGCGTGCCTCTTCTCCCCCTCCTCCCCGCCCCCACCCCTCCCGCCCCCGCACCTGCAGCTTGCTCAGCAGCACCCTCGCCGCCGAGCACAGCGGCGCCGCGGCCCGCTCCGCCGCTCCGTCCCTCCTGCCCAGCAGCCCCCGCACGGTCTCCAGGCAGGCGGCCAGGGTGTCGTGCAGGGCCTCGGCGGCGCCGCCCCGCAGCAGCCCATCCAGCAGCTCGTACTGCCGCGTGTACACCACCTTGATGTTTGGGACGGGGCGGGGAGAGAGGGTGGTGCGGTGTCCAACGTCACACAATCGTGCAAGCAGGGACATGGGCTTCGCCTGCTGCTCTGGGCTCTGCGACCAGTTCGGGCCCCTCAACACCCCCTTCCTTTGCCGTTTCCATCAGCCCCGTGTGCCCACCTGCACCAGCTGCTGCCAGGCCTCCACCGCCGCCGCCTGCGCCCCCGCCAGCAGTACGTGCGCGTTGTACCGCTGGGCGTACCGCAGCGCAGCGCGGGCCGCGTCCGCGCCCACGGCGTCGCCGCCGGGGCTGCCGGGCCCGCCGCCGCCCGCGCCGGGCCCGCCCAGGCCCAGGCCCAGGCCGCCGCCCACGCCGCCGCCCGCGCGGGCCGCGAAGGCGTCCAGTCGGGCCCGCAGGAGGGCGAACAGGGCGTCAACGGAGAAGAGCTCGTCGCCTGCCGTGGGGACATCGCGGTGGTTGTCGGTTGTCAGTTGGTGGTTGTATCCCTCTGCGCGCTGCCCAAATCCCCAGGGGGGGGTCCCACCCTCATACGACCCCCCCCCTTGGGGCCACGGCTTCCAGCCCCGTACCCCCCCTGCCAGCCCCCTCTGCGCCCCCCTCCCTCCCCCCCCCCTCCCTCCCCCCCCCCCTCCCTCCCCCCCCCTCCCTCCCCCCCCTCCCTCCCCCCCCCTCCCTCCCCCCTCCTCCCTCCCCCCCCCCCTCCCCTCCCCCCCCCTCCCTCCCCCCCCCTCCTCCCCCCCCCCTCCCTCCCCCCCCCTCCCTCCCCCCCCACTCCCTCCCCCCCACTCCCTCCCCCCCCACCCGTGTCCGACGTCATGGCCACCCCCACGGCCCGCGCCAGGGCGGGGTTGCCCAGCAGCTGCTCCAGGGGGGCATCGCCGGAGGACAGATCCTGGGGGGGAGGGGGGCAGGAGAAGGTGGGGGCAGGGGGAGGGGGAAGGGGGACGGGATGAAGCACAGAAGCATGCGGCTCCGGTCCCGTCCGCTCTCTTCGCGCGCCAGTCCAGGGAAGAGGATGCGGGCAGGTTAGAGGTGCGGGCAGGCGAGACAGACTCGCATGCCATCCCATCCGGTCCCATGCCCCCAACAACCCCTACACTTTCCCCCTCTTGCATGCAGTCAGACGTCAACCAGAATGGGTGACACCACAACCCCACCTGCAGCATGCGCCTTTGCTCCTGCGTAAGGTCGCTCAGCTGCGGCTCTGGGAAGGCCAGGGCGGATGCGGATCGCATGGCCTCCAGCAGCGTGCTGGTTCCAGCCACCGACGTGGATCCAGGTCCAGATCCGGATCCGGACAGGTCCATGGCGGCGCCGGAGGGGTCGGTGGGGAGTGCGGGGGCGCTTGGGGGGGCGAAGAGCTCGGCAAGGAGCTGGCGGGAGGAGGGCTCGTGCTCCAGGCGCAGGAGGAGTAGCGCCTGAGAGGAGGGGGGGGGGGAGCATGTTTGGATGGATCAAGGGGGGGATGAGGGGGAGGGGCAGATCAAGGAAAGGAGCGAGAGGGGGAGCGGGCCCGATGCACACGAGCAGCGGTGGAGGAGGGGGCGCGCGGGGGTGCGATGGAGTGCTTGGGTTGTCGACGGTTTCTAGCGTACCCTTCCTGTTCATCCCTCTCACCCTCACCCTCCCGCGCAAGCCGCCCCACACCCCACCACCACCACCCACCACCCACCACCACCACCACCCACCACCCACCACCACCCCACCACCACCCCACCACCACCCCACCACCACCCCACCACCACCCCACCACCACCCCACCACCACCCCACCACCACCCCACCATCACCCCACCACCACCCCACCACCACCCCACCACCTACCACGATGCGCATGAGCCAGGAGCGGCTGTGCAGCGCCGCCGACAGGTCGTGGGGGCGCGCCTCGGCCGCCTCGGCCCCGCCGGGCAGCTCCAGGGTCAGCAGGCCCCGCAGGGAGGGGACCAGCGGCTGAGTGGGAGGAGGAGGGAGGGGTGGGGAGGAGGGGTGAGGCGGGATGAGGCGCAGAGTCGACACACCGCCTGTCCACGCTGCTTGCAGGACCGCGCAGCCCGCCTTGCCTCTGTCGGGGGCATTGAACTCAACCCCCTCACCCCAGATCCTGGCCTGGAGGTTAAATTGGAGGGCCCGAGTCCGGGGGAGTGCCCAAGCCCTGCCCCAGCCCCAACGCTAGCCCCAACTAGCCCCGAACGGTGCACCCTGACCCCTCACCGAACTGCATCTGCCCTGTCCTCAACCCCCCAAACCCCAGACCCTGGCCTCTACAGATCCTGACCCCCGTTGCCAGGCTGGCACGCAGCTCCGCCCCCCCCCCCTCACGTTGCTCTTGGGGCTGAGGAACTCCAGCATGGGCAGGCCCCCCAGCGGGGCACTGGCCATGCGGTGCAGCAGGCACAGGCACTGGGAGTAGAGCCGGGGCTTGGACAGGGCCAGGCTGGGGGAGGAAGGGATGGGGAGAGGGGGTCGGGATGTTGAGATCAAGGTGCCCATGATGGCTGGCATGCACGTATGAACCGCGAGGCAGTGGTGAAGGGAGGAGTCATTAAACGGTTGGTGCGGTCGAGGCAGGGCGGGACAGGGCAGGGTACGGCAGGGACGAGAGATCTCTGGCCTCACCGCATCTCGTGCTGAGTCAGCATGCGCTCCACGATGGTCAGGCAGCTGTACTCCTGCGGGCCCAAGGGGGGAGGGGGTGGATGGGGGCGAGGGTCAGTGAGCCCCGCATCACTGATGGAAACTCCTGCTTCCTTTCCCCGCCTCCCCACCCCCAACCCCGACAACCCGCAGCAGACACTGTCCCTCACCCATCCACCCGTCCCCCGTCCCTCCCCCTCCTCCCTCTCGTCTCCCCGCTGTCCCCCTTCCTCCACCTCCTCCCTCCCCCCTCCCTCCCCCCTCTCCCCCTCCCCCCCCCCACCTGGTGGGGCAGCAGCAGGCTCTCGTCCAGGCGCCCCCCCAGGCCCGCCTCCATGTCGTACCCCAGCAGCAGGTGCGCCAGGGAGGGGGCGGGGGCGGAGGGGTGCGCGGCCGACAGCAGCAGGCGCAGCACGAGGGCCGCGCGGGGGTCGGCGGGGTCGGCGGAGGAGGCGGGGCCGAAGGGGCCTGCACGGGGGAGAGGGGGGGGGTTGATGGAGGGGGGGGTGAAGGGGAGGATCAGGGTGCAGAGAAGAAAAACGGGTCGCGGACAGCCGGGCAAGCCCGGGCACAGCAGGGCGAGGGCGCTGTAGGGACAGCGGGACGAAGGCAGCAAAATGAGAGAGAGGCAGCAGCTCGAGCGAGGGGCTGGGTTGAAAGGAGCCATGCGGGGGCGCGCTAGCAGCTGGGGTGGGGCCGCAACTCCGGACGAGGCGTCGGCTCTTCGACCCACCCATGCGCTCCGACGGCGGTGCGTCCAGGGCGTCCAGGGCGTTGGGGCAGGCAGCGCCCTGGGCCATGGCCTGGGGGGAGGGGCGTGGAGAGCGTACGGAAGGATGGGGGGAGCACTCGGTAAAAACACTAGCTGTCACGTGCCCCCGTGTTGGTGCACCGCTTACGTCCTCCCTTCCCCCCCACCTGCACAGTCCCCCTCCACCCCGGCCCCGGCCCCGCACCCCACCCTCCTACCTGCGCGAAGCCGCGCCTCAGGGACCCAAGCACATCCGACAGGTCGTCCGCGGCGGCGGCGGCGGCGGCGGCCGTGGCGGCGGCGCCCAGCGCCCCGCCGACGGCGGAGGCGGGCAGGAAGGGCATGCCACCCGCCGCGCCGCCCGCCCCTGGCGTCGCCAGCATTTCCACCAGGTGCGGGAGGCGGGCGGACAGCTCCAGGGCCAGACGGATGGCCTCGACCTGTAGAGTATTAGTAAGGATCAGTACGGACCATTACGTAAAGATCATACGGACAGTGGGCCAGGCTGGAAACAGATAGTACTGGCGCGGACAGTGGGACAGCCGGGCGGACAGGGTTACACCGGGCTCCGTCGAGAGAGACTGGGGCGGGAGCCAACTGTCAGTTGGGGGCGGGGGGGGGGGGGCAGCGAAGGGGGCAACACGGCTGTAAGCCCCCCTCCCTGGATCCGGATCTACCGTACCTGGATCTCGGCGCTGTCCGGGTAGCAGACGTACTGCAGCAGGGTGGACACCTGCCGTACGCCGCCCGCCAGCAGCTTCTGGTGCACGGGCTGGTACCTGGGGGGTGGGGGGGATGAGTGAGCACGAAAGGGAGATGGGCACGAAAGGGAGATGGGCACTCGCCCGTCCTTCCCTCTCGACCTCCATCCCGCCCCCATCCCTACCCCTTACCCCCTCTCTCTCTCGCTTCGCTCTCCAAAACTCCAAGAGTACCCCCTAACCCTCCCCCAGCCCTCCCCCACCTGTTGCTGAGGCTCATCCGCCCCAGGTGGTCCAATCAACCTCCCCACCTGCCCCCCCTCAAGCCGCTCAGCAACAAACACCCCCCTCGACCCCAACCCCTCAACCCCAACCGCCATCCCCTCACCCACCCACCCCACCTGTTGCTGAGGCTCATCCGCCCCAGGTGATCCACGAAGGCCAGGTCCAGCCGCAGGGCCGCGTTCAGCACCCGCAGCCCCGCCAGCACGGCCGCCTCGCGCGGGGCGACCTCGTCGGTGGCCGACTGAAGGGCCGTGAGGGCGGCGTAGCCGGGGGACAGGATGTGCAGCAGGGCGGCGTAGGCGGGGCCGCCGCCTGGGGGGGGCGGGGGAGGGGCGGGGTGGGGGGTTGGTGAGCCGAGAGGGGATCGGCTGGAGCAACGGCGCGCGAGCGGTACGCGGCAGGTATGGTGGCGGAGGGCGGGTTCTGAGTCCCCCAGCCCCGATGCCGGCACAGGGCAACAAGCACCCCACCTCTACCCCCCACCCAACCCGCCACCCACCCAGCAGGTCGTGCATGATGAGGTAGCCCGGCGGCTGCTTGGGCGCAGCGGCGGCCTCGTTGGGGGGCAGGGGGGGGGGCAGGCCGCCGCGGGTGGCCAGGTCAAGGACCTGAGAGGGGGGGGAGGGGGGTTGATCGTTTGACGAATTGCGTGAACCGGGGGGGAGGGGGGGTATTTCTTCGAGCGGGAAGCGATAAGGCGGCGGGGGGAGGGGGGGGAGGGGGTATTTTTTTTCGAGCGTCTTGAAGTTAACAGCGGCGGGAGGGGGGGGAAGGGGGGGAGGGGGTACTCGGAGCTGAGACGATCGGCCTGGCTTGGCCCCTGCACCTCGCTGTTCGCAATTCGCGAGCTGAGGAACCCGGGCCGGGCGACCCTTTGCCCTCCACCTACTCCAGAAGCCCCGCAGCATACTCGAGGGACCCTCCCACCCCTCGTCCAGTACCCTTCCCTACACACTCACACCCCCTCCTCCCAGAGCGCTCTGTGCTCTGCGGTCGCGATGCACGCACGCCAGCTTCCGACCACACACTATACCTACTCGCTCAAGTCGAGCTGCTCTAGACAACGCCACTACCAGCGCAGCCGCCTACGATTGCAATAACCCCTTCGACGTCGGACCTCCCCGCTCTGGACCTCGGTGCGCACCGGGCTCGCTGGCTGCGCCAAACCTTCTCTTTGGCTACGGTTTGCGCAATTCGTCAAGCGATCACCCCCCCTCCTCCCTTCTCTTCCCCCCCTCCCTCGAGAGAGGCCCTCACGTGCTCCAGGTGCATGATGCAGCATGGCCACCATCCCCCCCCCGGCAGAAGGTCCAGGTCAGCACAACCCTCCGACCCCCCCTCCCCGCCCCTGCCCCCTCCCCCCATTCCCATCCCAAGGCCCTCACGTGCTCCAGGTGCGTGAAGCAGGCCGCCGCCAGCTGCCACTTCTGGGCCGCCACCCGGTAGCCGCGGGTCCACAGGTGGCCCAGCACGTGCTGGGGTCGGAAAGGGTGGAAAGGAAGGAAGATGGAAGGGGGGATGAGTTCAGAGGCCAGCATGGAGGAGGAGAGCGGCGGCGGATGCGGCCCTTCCATCCCCAGCCCCCTGCGCCCCTCCCATCGTCCGCTGCCTCCGCCCTTGCTCCCACCCTCCCCCACCCCCCCCTTCACACCCCGCACCTGCTGCACGAACGTCGTGAACTGTGCCACGTCAGCTCCTCCATCCGGCAGCCCCACGCCCTGGCTCCCGCCGGGCACCACCGCTCCCCCCGCTCCCACACCCGCTCCCCCACCGCCGCCCAGCAGCGGCCGCCGGCCCCCCGCCCCGCTGCCCCCTACCCCTCCGCCCCCTCCCCCCAGCAGGGGCCCCAGCAGGTCGTTCAAGAGGGTGACCAGGGCCAGGGTCTCGGGGTACTCCTCGCGCCGCGCCTCCACCTCGTTCAGCTGCTGCACGATGTCCAGGCGGGGCACGGCTGGGGGGGGGAGGAGAGGGGTAACAGCGGGGGTTGGGGCGTGTCTCTGAGCATTGAGGGAAGGGCGAGAGGCAGCGTCTGGGTGTGGGGGCTGCACGATGGCAAGGCGGGGCACGGCTGGGGTGGGTGGGTGGGTGGGAGGGAGAGGTTGGTTGAAGGGACGAGTTGAGGGAAGGATTGGGGAATGCCTAAGCAGTAGGACGCAGGAGAGCGAGGACCTGCAAGGGCGTACAAGGCTGGAGGATAGAGGGAGAGGCGGGCGGAAGGATCGGGCTGAAGCCGTGAAGGGCCCGCGTCAGAGGGGTGCGGGGGCGAAGCTGGCGGCAAGGACAAGCGCAACGCAGCTCTTTCATCGGCCATCGGCCGCCATCAGCCGCGGGCTCACCAGACCCCTGTCCCCTCCTCCCCCGGGCCCTCCCTCCCGGCTCACACGACCCCTGCATTGCCCCCTCCCCTCCCCAACCCCTATCCCCCCTCCCCACTCACTGGCCAGCACCGCCGCCGCGGGGCGCACCACGGTGCACTGCAGCAGGCGCTCCAGCAGGCGGGCGGCCAGGGGGGGCAGCGCGGAGGCCAGGGCGCCCAGGACCTCGTCCAGGGCGGCCTGGCAGGGGGCGGGGGAGGGGGGAGAGGGGGGGGAGGATTAGATTTTGAGCGTCTTGTAGAGATCAGCGGCGGCTAGCGAGAGCCCTTTTGGTCGGCGGGGGAGGGAGGAGGAGGAAGGCGTTGTGCGCGAGCTTGGAGCAGCGGGAGGGGGGGAAAGGTTCAGGGAGCCATCCAAATGTCGGCGCGGTGGAGGCGATTACGGCTTCGCCTTCTGTTTTCCCAGCCCCCCCACCCCCTCCACCACCCGTACCTTGACGTTGTTCTGCACGACCATGCGCTCATGGATCCCCACACACGCACATCACACGGCCACATGACTGGACCACCCTCTCCGATCCCCCCACCCCATCCTCCCCTTCACTACACGCTACGTACCTTGACGTTGTTCTGCACGGGGTAGCACATGAGCTGGAACAGAGGCTCCTGTCAGGGAGATGGAGGGGGGGGGGGCAGAAGGAGGGGTAAACACACAGGGGACACACGGCTCTGCCATGCCCCTCTCTCCACATCACCACAGCCCCCACAGCGACATCCTCAGGCCCCGCCCGCCCCCGCCCTCGACGGCGACCCGACTCCCTTGCCCCACCACTACACCCCCACCCCGCAACGCCCCCACCTGCAGCGGGAAGCCGTTGAGCGAGGGCGCCATCTCCGCGGCGGTGGAGGCCCAGAAGGCGGCCACCTCGGAGGGCCGCCCGCACTCGAGCACGCGCCTGGGGGTGGGGCCAAGAGCGTCGCACCTTCCTGAACGACCCTCAACCGGCCATAGGGCTCACCAACGCCCATTGGCAATGGAGACGCTGCCCCCGAGCACGCGCGCAAATCGGCCGGTACCCTGCTGAACGAGGGCCCTCGGCCCCCAGCCCCCCCCCCCACCGCAGCAGGCACAGGCAGTCCCTCCCGCCCCCTCCCCCCCACCGCAGCAGGCACAGGCAGTCCCTCCCGCCCCCTCCCCCCCACCGCAGCAGGCGCAGGAAGGCCACCAGGATGTCGGCCTCGTAGGGGTTCATGATGGCCTCGTAGGCGGACAGGGAGGCGGACTGGGGGGGGGGGTAGGGTAGAGGGAGGGGGAGGGGTGAAGGAGGATGTGCGGGCAGAGCTGAGCGGGGCCCCGGCCCCCAACGCCCAACGTTCCCGCCCTTCAGCCGTGCCGTTACCCCCTTGCTGCCCCCGGCATGCCCAACACCCCGAGCCCCCTGCCCCCCCTTTCCAGCCCCCCACCTGCAGCGCCCCGCCCATGCCCCCCCCCCAAACCGGCTCCCTCCTTCACCCGCCCAAGCCCCCCACCGACCATTTCCGCATCCGCTGTTGAGCCCTGCCCTCGTACCCCCACCCACCCCCACCTGCAGCGCCCCGCCCATGCCCCCCTGCATCTGCGCCGCCTGCTGCCGCTGCAGCTCCGACACGGTGGCAAAGAAGCGCAGGCAGTAGTGCAGCACGGTGTGGAAGAGCTTGCGGAGGGTGAGCACCTCCAGGGCTGGGGGGGAAGGGGAAAGGGGTGTTTGTTGCTGAGCGAGATCGCGCCGGCGCCAGGGAATCCTTGCATGGATAGGTACATAGGGGAAAGGGGGGGGACCAGAAGGTGGTGGGGTGAGGGCACGTGAGGAGTGGAAGAACGGTAGGTCAAGGCACCCCATGGACCTCTGGATGGCTCCGTTTCCCCTCCCGTCACAGCCCGTATCCCACCCGATCCCCCCTCCCCACCCACCCCACCCCACCCTTCCCCCCCGCACTCACCCGGCACCTGCCCCATGGCCTCCATCTGCCGCAGCACCAGGTGCGCCCCCCGCTCGGTGCCCGCAAGGGCCGCCATGAGCTGCAGGAAGGGCACGCGGACCTGGGCGGGGGGGGGAGTGCGAAGAGGAGGGGGGGCAGACGGGTGAAGGGGTCGATCTTGTGGCGATGAGACATTGGCATTGGCATTGGCAGAGGCAGCGGGGGGACGGGTACGCTGCGCTGCGCTCTGCCAGCACGAGCCGTCCATGGCCCCACCGTCACTCCTCCCTCTTGTCCCCACCAACGCCCCTCCGGCTCTGCATGCGAACAAGGGGTGGCTGGAGCCCCTCCCATGCCTCCACGCCTCCCTCCCCTCCCCCCCACCTCGGGCGAGCTGCGCATGATGGGGTGGTTGATGGCCCGGTCCAGGAACTCCTTGACGGGCCGCTGGCCGGCCTCCTGGTCGGCGAGGTTGGCCTGGGGGGGGGGGGCGAGGGGCGATGAGCAGACGCAGTGAGCGTGGGCGGTTTGGGTTTTGGGCCCCCGCCCCTTTGCTTCACCCGACTCTCCTGCCACCCCTCCTCTCCCCTCTTCCCCTCCTCCTCGCCCTGCCAAATCCCGGAGCCCCTTGTAATTCCTCCAACGTCTTGGGTCGGACATCTTCCCCTCCTCCTCGCCCTCCCAACCCCCCCCCCTTCCCTTGCCTCCCCCCCCCTTACCAGGTACAGCTCCGGGAAGGCCTCGAAGCAGTCCGCCAGCAGCCCCAGCACGGAGCCCAGGTGGTCGGCCCGCGCCTCGGGGGCCTCGGGGGCGAAGGGCACGAAGGCAAGCACCGCGTGCCCCGGGGTGCCCGTGGGGCGGATGGCGGCCTCGCAGCGGAGCAGCAGCTGCTGGAAGAAGCTGGGGGGGTGAAGATTGGGGGGGTGGGGGTGGAAGAGGGTTGGGAATCGGGTTGTTGAGGGTAGACAAGACGCTCCGCAGGGACGAGGGCGATTTGGAGAGCCGAGCAGGCCAACACCCCGGGATGTCTCGCAACCTGGTGCCTGAGTTAAGGCACGGCGGGACGCCCCTCAGCCTCCGTCTGAATTCCCTCCTCCCCTGCTCCGCCACCCCGCCCGCAAGCCCCTCCCAACCCCCACCCCACGCCGCCTCACCAGCCCGCGGTCCGCTCCGCGTCCGTCCGCAGCAGCGTGGCGATCACGTGGTGGGCGGTGGCGGCCACCACGTGATGGTGCGTGGGCTCGTCCAGCTTGAAGTGGGGGTGCTGGAACACCTGTGGTGGGGTGAGGGGAGGGGGAGGGAAGGGGTGAGGGGGAGCGGTAAATAAGAGAACCACACGGTTCCTGCTCCTCCTCCCGCCTCATCCCCCCTTCCTCCGCAAACCCAGTCCCCGTGGCTCCCCACCCACCCCCGCCCCTGCTCCCCACCCGCCCCCGCCCCTGCCCCCCACCTGGCGCAGGAAGGTGAGCGCCCCCGCCTTGAGCGCCTCCCGCGCCCACGCCACGCCGTCCTGAGGGGCCGCCTGTGACCCCACCGCCAGCAGCCCCCAGCACAGCCGCAGGGCGCCGCTGTAGCCGGCCACCGTCACTGTGTGTGTGGGGGGGCCAGGGGTAGCAGTCAGGGGCATGGGCGCGTGCACGGGCAGCGTCATGTGTTCCCCGCCCGTGTTCCCGCATACCCACTTCCGTTGCATTTCAACGCCCTTGCTCCCTCCCGTTCACAAGCAACATCAGGCCGCCAGACCGCCCACAAGCCCCTGCCGCCAGAACCCCCCCCCGGGCCGGGCCTCACCCGCCTCCGCCCGCGCCAACAAGCCCCTGCCACCCAAACCCCCCGCCCCTTCCCTCCCCCCGAAGGCCGGGCCTCACCCGCCTCCGCCCGCGCCCTTGTGGCCCCCGCCAGCTCCTGCAGCGCCCCCTGCTGGTGGCTGCGCCCCTCGTGCGGCACCAGCACCGAGCAGGCGGCCAGCAGCACCAGCTGGCACTCCTCAACCAGGAACAAGTCGCCCGAGCCTTGGGGGGGGGAGGAGGAGAGGAGGGAGAGGGGGAGGAGGCGGGGATGGGGTTGAGAGGGGCCGGGTGACTGCACCCCCCGGACCTTCCCCGTCCCTGCCCTCCTGCTTCCCCACTTGCCACCCCCCCAGCCTGCTGAGCAGCCCCCCCTGCCCCCCTCCCTAACCCACCTGTCCCCCCCAGCCTGCTCAGCAGCCCCGCCAGCAGCTCCAGCAGCTCCACCGCCACGGCGGGGGCCACGTGCGGCTCCCGGCCCGCCACGTACAGCAGGCAGCGCGCCGCCTCGCGCCGCTCGCGCTGCAGCAGCAACACGCGGGACACGGGGTTGCCCGCCTCGTCGCGGACCAGGGGCAGGGGCGTGTCGGGGCGGGGCTCGAGGGAGGTGTCCTGGGGGAGGGAAGGGGGAGGGAGGGGGTGGGAGGGAGGGAAGGATGAGCAAACATGGGCACGTATCAAGAGCGTGCTTGCCAGGTCCCTCTCCGCTAAGGCTGTAAGCAGCCCCGTCCGAACCCATCGCTCCCGCCAGCTCCACACGTCCCCAGGCACCCCCCAAGCGCGCCCCCATGCACACCCGCTAGCTCTATAACCAGCCCCCGCCAGCCCCCTACTCCGCAGGCACCCTCCAAGGTAGCCCCGCGCCCACCCCCACCCCGACCCACCTTGAGGATGGCCACCAGTCGGGTCATGAGCACCTGCCGCCCCGCAGCGTCCTTCTCCGCCAGCAGCTCAGACACGAACGACGCAATGGCCTGGGGCAGGCGGGTGGATGAGAACGAGGTCAGGAGTTGGAGCGACGGTGGAACCACCTAAACCGTTGTGGAACGACACCCGAAGCGAGGGAAGGCTGCTCCGCTCACAGCACCCACACCCGGGCATAGCTTGCCGCACCGCAACCCACATCCCAAACGCCCACGGCGTCCCAAACGCCCACACCCCCACGGCATCCCGGGCCGGTGGCAATCCACCCACACGCCCTCGATCCCCCAAACCCCGAGCCCTAGCCTCGAGCCCTGGCCCCCTGGCCACCACATCCCAGGCGTCGTCACCCGGACGCCCACGCCCGCTCGGCACCCAAGCCCACAGTCCACCCACACGCCCCCTCTTCCCCCCCCCCCCCGGACCCGGGCCCTGGCCCCCTGGCTGCACGCACCGTGGCGTGCGGGCCCCTGCCCGCTCCCCCGGCGCCCCCCGTGTGCAGTGCGTGCTGCGCCGCGGCGTCCTCCGCCAGCAGCCGGGCAAGCGCCTTCAGGGACGTCTGGGGGGGGGAAAGAGAGAGGGAAAGAGAGAGAGGGGGGGAGGAAGGGCATTGCTGACATGGATGGCATGAGCACGCTGAGGAGGGCCTGCGTTTGATTTTAGCCATACCCTGCCTGAGGGCCTAGGCCCCTCGCCCCCTCCGGCTCCCCACCGCCCCCTCCTGCTCCCCGTCTCCCGCGCCCCAGCCCCCACCTGACGCTCCTCCAGGTATAGCCCGGCCGCGTACTCGGCTCCGAACACGCCGCGCTGGGGGCAGAGTACGAAGTGGGAGAGGGGCAGGGAATGAAACAGGGGGAACCACCGTCAGAGGCGAAGCCGTGCGGCAAGGACCGGGCCCCTGGTGCTCCTGGTGAGTTCCTTGACACGGCGAACCCAGGCCCAGCGCCATTGCAGTAGCAGCGACGGAGCTTCCAAGCCCAGCGCTCAATGCAGTAGCACCAACGAAGCTTCATACTCCCATGCCGACCTCGAGCTCTCTCCGTCTTGAATCCCTCCCTCTCCACCCCTCTCTTCTCCCACCCGCGCCCCCGCTCCCACCTCCTCCAGTGCCGAGGTCAGGTACTCGACACACAGCACCTCATCCAGCCGCAGCTCGTCGCTGAGCAGCAGCGCCTGGGGTGTAACGGAAACAGAGAAGCAAACGAGGGGGGAAAGACACGAGTCCTGAAACTGTATTGATGCAACGCAAGATCTCCACGGCCTGATCCCTTCGGACAACACGGGTGCGCTTTCGGCACGGTGTCGTTTCCAGCGCCCGTGCCCGAGTGCACGCTCCGCGAAACCCGTCTGTGCCTCCACAGCCAACCCCCTGCGCCCTACCGCCCCCAAGGCCCCCCTGCCCGTGTTCCCTCCGGCCTAAGCACCTGCTGCACATCAGGGACGGGGTCCAGCTCCTGGAGGCCATACTTGGCCGTGGTCACACGCCGGCTCTGGACCTGGCGCCGCGACTCCGCTGACGGGCCCTGTAGTCACCACAGCCCACGGTTACGGCGAAATGAGCTCATGTCGCCGAGGGGCTAGCACGCGCGACAGCGACGCGCCGCCGAGAGCTGTCTGCGCGCCAAACGGGGATGCACTCGCCTTGAAGTCCAGCAGCTTAAGGAAGCCCTCCTTAAACTGCTGGAGATATAGCAAGACCTCATCGCTCTCCACAGCTGTCGCGGCACGCAGGTTGAGCAAGAGCTCGAGAAGGGGCGCCAAGTCCTGCATATTCTTGCTTGTCGCTGACCTCAAGGCTGCATTTCACAAAGCTTGCTATATGTAACGCTCCTGTCAAGCGATCGGTCGGCCTAAGGCAAGTCGGCAGGCTGCCTGGCGCGAACGCGAGATCGGAACGGCGCCGGCCTACCAGTCGCAGAGCTTGCTGCCTGAGCTAAGTAGATGCACACGAGTGCTGAGCTGAAGCGAAGTGCTGCCTGCAGCGCATGCGTCTGCTGCATGGTGCCTGCCGGAATGGCGGCAGAGAGGGGAGGGATTCCCCGCAAGCCGCCTGCCCTCTCCCCCCTTATCTCAGGGGTAGTGCTGGCGCCTGCAGCTCTGGCGGCTGAAAGCTCCGCCGGCCGGAGGGGGGCTGCAAAGGGGAGAAGCCAGGGGGGACCAGCGAAGCGAAGCTCGGGTGGTGGAGGCTATGCCCTCCGACCCCCCAGGCAGCGGCAGGGACTCGCAGGGACAGACGGGCGCATAGGCTGAGGTGCGAATGGGTAGTACGCAAGGAGCGAGTAGGCTCAAACCATCGTGTGTTGAAGAGTATTGCATCACAAGGGGACATGCCGCGACGGGAGGGACGAGGGATGGCACATGCGCGGAGGCCCCAGGCGGGTTGGGGCAGCGATGCGTGCCCCGCGCCCAAGGCCCAACCCGTCAGAATGCGTGTCATGAGTTCATGCAATGAAGATGCCGGGTGGGACTGTGTGGGGTCCCGTGTCTTGACGGTCTTTGACCGTCGGGGCACGCACCAGGGCGGGAGACGCGGGTAAGCGCGGGAGCCGCGAGCGGCGGGCCCAACCCAACGGTTTGCAGGGCCATCCCCCGGTCGATGAGCTGCTCCCTATCTGTAAACCTTTACCCCTGGCCCGTCGGGGTTCGGTACAAAGGGCGGCAGATGTTGGCATCTTGCCCTCGGTTTCCATCATCCGGGCTGCGGCTGCACACCGGCTCTACAGCATTACTTGCACGACCGCCAAACTTGCACAACCCTTCTGTCAACGTGCTCCAAGCTTTGCCCACCGCAATTGCTACCTGTGCCGATGCCGTCGCTGCGTTACCAATTCAAGCCCCGTTCGCTGCCGCTGCCGTTATTATCAGATAAGCTGCTCCTCGCGTGCAGCGGAGGGGCCTCGCCTTGACTTTTGGCGAGGCATCCGATTCCTTGGGCCTCTCAACAGCTTCTCCTTTCGCTCTCATCTAGTAAAGCCTGCGTAATCCTATCTCAAAACGATGCCACTGAACCCCGGCGCTGCGGAGTGGGAGCCAGCGGTGGCGCCCAAAGGCGCTGCGCCGCTGCCGAAGGGCGGCACGCAGGGCGGCGCTCAAGGCCGTGGCGCACGTCCTCCAGCTCAGACTGGCTGGCCGGGCCCGAGCGCAGTGACAAACGGGAGGGCGCCGGCGCAACAGCTCCATGCGGATTTCCCCGCTCTGGGCGCGCCCAACGGAGCCCCGGCAAAGGGCGCTGGCAACCAGGCGCCTGCGCCCAAGGCATGGAAGGTGGTTGCGTCCTCGGGTGACGCGGCGACGTCGGTCGGGGCCCCGACGCCCGCCATTTCCGCCGCTGTGGGAGGCGCACCCGCCCCCTCCCGCACGGCACATGCTCCGCAGCCCCCTCCGCCCC
Organism: Edaphochlamys debaryana; assembly: GCA_016858145.1. NCBI lineage: Eukaryota > Viridiplantae > Chlorophyta > Chlorophyceae > Chlamydomonadales > Edaphochlamys > Edaphochlamys debaryana. The sequence continues at coordinate 49,271 of JAEHOE010000097.1, read as the reverse complement.
CGCCCTCCGCCTGGCCCTCTCTGGGCGCCAACGCACCGGCCAGCGCCCTCAGTGCCGTCACCCAGGCCCTGGCCCCCATGGCCCGCGCGCCCCTGCACGTGCCTGCAGGCCTCGGGGCCCACCCGGCCAGAGCCTGGGCCCACCCCCATCCGCAGGCCCAAGCAGGCCCCGGGCCCGCCCATCCCCAGCCGGGCCCTGGCCGCGCAATCCCCAACGCCAACCAGCGGAGCCAGCCGCAACACCAGCCCCAACAGCAGCCTCGCCAAGCGGGTGCGGTACCAGAGGACCGCCTTGGCCAGGCTGGGCCCGGCGCTAGTCGTGGGGGCGGCGGCGGCGGCCGGGGCGACGGCGGTCGCGGCAGCGGCCGCGGTGGCGGCAGGGGCGCAGGCGAGGCTAGCGGCCAGGCCAAGCCCGCTGCCGCCACCATCACCGCACCCATCCCGGTCCCCACCGCCGCGCCCGTCCCCATCCCCGCACCCGCGGGCGCCCACGCCGCTCAGAGCCCCGGCGCCGGAAGCACCGGCTCCCCCGGCTCCCAGCGCAAGCCCAGCTCCCTGACTAAGGCCTTCGACGGCCTGGCGGCAGCGCAGCAGGCGGCGGCGGCCGCCGCCGCGGCCGCGGCCGCTGGCGGCGTGGCCCGCGGCGGAGCAGCAGCAGCCGCCGCCGCCAGCCCGGCTCCCTCCTCCACTCCCGCCACCCCCGCTCACCAGCAGTCGGCTGGGCCCCTGGGCGGTCGGCAGGGGACGGTCCAAGGCGGCGGCTCGACCCCCTTCAGCACCGCGACTGCGCAAGCCTCCCCTGCCGGGAACGTCGCCGGAGCCGGCACCGGCCGGCCCCAGCGCAAGGCCTCGCCCCTGACCGCCGCCCTCGGCGCCGCCGGCGCCCGCGGCGCCGCCGCCGCGGCCCAGGCCGCCATCCTCGGCGGCCCGGCCGCCGCCGCCGCCGCCGCCAACGGCGGGGCACGACACGGCAAGGCCGGCTCGGGTGCTGGCGCCGGCGCAGTCCGCACGCCCGGCGCCATGTCCGCCGCCTTCCAGGCCGCCGGCGGCGCCGGCTTCGCCCGGGCCTCTGACCTGCCCTCCGTCTCGATCCCGTCTCCCAACGGCGGCGGATCCTCGCCCGGATCCGCCATGACGACGCCGTCGCAGCCGATCACGATCCGCAGCCGCGGCAGCCGCCAGCAGCTCACCATGGAGGACGTAATGGAGGCGGAGGATGATGAGGAGCGGTCCCGCCGCATCGACCGCCGCCGCCGGGCCGCCGCGGCGGAGGCTGCCGCCAAGGCCGGCCCGGCGGCGGCGGGGGCCGCGGAGGATGGGGCCGGAGGCGGGGGCGGGGGTAAGCCGCTGCACCCGGGCGCGGGCGAGGAGAGCATGAACTTCGAGGACGGGTTCGATACGCACAGCGTGGCCAGCCGTACCAGCTCGGTGGGTGGCAGGAGGGGCGGGGGGGGGGCGGTGTGGGTGGGGGAGAGGCAAGGGGTGGATGTTTGACGCGGTCGAGGTTGGAGGGAGAGGGAGAGGAGAGGCGGGGGGGGGGGGGCCCAGGGCTTCCGGGGCTGAGTGGCCAAGGGGTTCCGGGGTCTGCGGGTTCCGCAGGGTGTGGGGGCTCCGGCACGGGGGTTTAAGTTGCGGGGCGGACGGCCAGGGGGCTGCGGAGCCTGGGGCTGGTGACCGCTCGGAACCGCCCAGCACCCCCACGGGGTACCAGGGACTAGGCCGGCGGGAGGCGACGCCAGGCCGCGCTGCCAGCCCGGCTATGCGTGCCAACCACGTGACTATTCCCCCCCCGCGCTCCCTACATCGTACACACAGATCGCCAGCCGCCCCTCCGAGTCCCTGTCGTACAACGTCAGCGTCGAGGCGCCCAGCGGCGCCGCCACGGCCGCCTCCGGCCTGGCGGCGGCCATGGACGCCGCCGCCGATGCATCTACCGCAGATTCTGCCGCCGCCGCCGCTGCCGCCGCCGCCGCCACCAACGGCACCGCCGCTGGCGGCGCCGCTGCCGGCGGCTCCGAGGCCTCCGCCAGCTGCACGATCGGCTCTGGCGCCGTCAGCGATCGGAGCGTGCGCGAGGCGCAGGAGGAGATGGAGACGGACGGGCCGGTCACGTGCCCCAAGATGCACGGGGTCGAGGAGGCGGCGCAGCGCGCGGCGGCGGCGGCGGCGGGCGTGTGCCTTGCGCCCTTCTCGCCCCCCTCGCGCGTGGGGCCGCAGGTGGGATGCGCGGGGGCGTGGGGCGTGGGCGAGGGGGGCATTCACGGGGACGGTCGGCGATGGACAGGGCAGTAGGGCACACGGGACCTCGCTGCGGGGGGGGATGCTGAGGTGTGCCGGGTTGCTGCCCCGTGCCCCCCTCACGGCTCTTGCCCCTTCCCTGTCCCGTGCCCCCACCTTCTCCCACCCCGCCCCCCCTTCTTCAGGACTTTGAGATGCTGCGGGTGGTGGGGCAGGGCGCGTTCGGCAAGGTGTTCCAGGTGATGCACAAGACCAGCCGCCAGGTGTACGCCATGAAGGTGTGGGGGGGGGGGGAGGAAAGGGGGGGGGAGCCATGGTGCCGGGAGAGGTCTGGGATTTGGGGCTTTGAGGGTTGCTGCTGCTGCGGGCAGGGGACGGTGCGGGCTGCCGGCTGCGGGTGGCGGGCTGCAGGAGCTTTGACACAGGTTTGGGCCCCCTTCAGCCCTCTATGCTTCCCTGGCGTCGGCGCGATCCCGCTCAGCAACAAACGCCTCCCACCCACCCACCCTCCACCCACCCTCCCCCCTCCCCCCCCAACAGGTCATGCGCAAGGAGCGCATCCTGCAGCGGGACCACTCGGAGTACGTGCGCTCGGAGCGGGACCTGCTCACGGCCGTGGTGCACCCCTACATCGTGACGCTAAGGTTCAGCTTCCAGGCGAGGGGGGGAGGGGGGGCTGGAGGGAGGGAGGGGAAGGGGGTTGTGGGGGGCTGATGAGTGGTGGGAGGGAGGGGGGACGAGAGGGTGGGCAGGCGCGGACGGACGGCGGGCTGGCTGCGTGAATGCCTGGACAAGTCGAGCCTCAATCGGGGGTTGCCTCTAACCCGCACGACGGCAGCGAGGAGCGAGTCCATCTAGGTGATCTCGCCCTCTGGTGCCGCTTCAACTCCCTGCTGTCCTTCCGACCGTCCCTCCTTCTCCTTCGCTACCCCCCCCCCCCAGACCCCCACCAAGCTCTACCTGGTCCTCGACTTCCTCAACGGAGGCCACCTCTTCTTCAACCTCTACCGCCAGGTGGGGGCCGGAAATGGATACCGCCGGTGCGGTCTCAAGGGGGTGGGGGGCACAGGGAGCCATGTCGTGAGCTGCTGTCAGCGGTGGTGCCGAGCTAGGCCGTTGTCAACGCGGGGCCGGGGGCGGCGCCGGCAACCTCTACGACAGGTGGGGGCCGGGGGCCGCACGGGGGGTACGGCAGCCGCACCAACTCTCACAGCCCCACTCCACCGCCACGCCGTGCCCGACCCCAAACCCAACCCTCCCCCCACTCAACCACGCACTGGCCTTTACACGAGCAGCCCTGAACACGACGAGGACCACAGCGAGGTGCTCCCGCTTAGCTCAATCCCTTCACCCTGCTCCCGCCCCCGATCCCCCAATCCCCTTCCCAACGCCATTCCCCCCCACACACACAGGGCGTGTTCTCCGAGGATGTGGCTCGGCTGTACACGGCCGAGATCGTGCTGGCCATCTCGTACCTGCACTCGCGGGGCATCGTGCACCGCGACCTCAAGCCGGAGAACGTGCTGCTGGACAAGTGAGGGTGTGGGGAGGGGGGCGGGGGGGGGGCGCGGGGGAGGGGGAAGAAGCGGGAAGGGTGCGGGAAGGGGCGTGGGAGCAGAAGTGGGGCGCCTTCGGCTGTGAGAGCCCATGAGGCGACAAGGCCACCCCCGCTTTACACACATCTCGGGCGCCACTGACCACGTCCCCACCCCATCCCCACCCCACCCCCACCCCACACCCCCCCAGCGAGGGCCACGTGCGGCTGACGGACTTCGGCCTGGCCAAGGGCAACATGGGCTCCGAGGGAGACCGCACCAACAGCTTCATCGGAACCATGGTGGGGGCTCGCGTGGGGTTGGGGGGCCGGCCGCACTGGGGATGAAACAGCAAGAGGGGCAGCGCCGCGCCAGGCGAGGAGTGTGGAGTGCGGCTCGATACAAATCGGAGGGGGCTGGCTGCACTGGGGATGGTGCAACAAGAGGGGCCGCGCAGCGGGCTCCCAGGCAGGGGGCAATGTGGGTCGGGTGCAGGAGCGAGTCATCGGGGCGATGTGGGTCGGGGGCCGATGTGGGTCGGCGGCCCGGGTGCTCAGCCGGTGTTCAGCATTGGTCCCGCTCCCCCTCCTCCTCCCCCCTACCCCCTCCCCCCCCTCAGGAGTACATGGCTCCCGAGATCATTGAGGCCAAGGGCCACGGCAAGACGGTGGACTGGTGGAGCACGGGGTGAGGCGGGGAGGGGGGCGCGGGAGGGGGGCAAAACACCCTCGGCACCCATAGGCAAGCAGACATGCTGCGGCAGCGAGCCGGGAGATTCAGTTCCCTTGCCCACATCTCTACCTCTCCCCGACGGCCCCCTTGCCTGACCTCAACCCCTAACCCTACCGCTACCCCTACCCCTACCCCCTACCCCCCTACCCCCAGCATCCTCATGTACGAGATGCTCTGCGGCGTGCCCCCCTTCCGCGCCAAGAGCCGCCAGGCGCTGCAGAACCAGATCACCAGCGGCAAGGTCAAGTACCCCAGTGAGTGGCGGAGCCGGGGGACCGGGGAGAGGGAGCGGGGCCCGGCCGGGGCTGACGGGCGTGCCATGGTCCCTTTGCTCCCCTCCTTCTGCTGGCGGCGCTTGTATGGTGGCCATTGAACCATGCGCCCATGCCCCTATTCATCCCCGCCCCTCCCTTCCCTCCCTTCCTCCCCCCTCCCCCCCAGAGTTTTTGTCCACCGACTCCCAGAACCTGCTCAAGGGACTGCTGATACGCGACCCCGCCAGGCGCCTGGGCGCAGGCCCCGACGGCTCCGACAACGTCAAGCGCCACCCCTTCTTCAAGCAGGTGGGTGCTTGATGGGGGGGCGGGGTTAAGGGTTTGGGGAGGGGAGGGGAGGGCAGGGTGGGGGCCAACGAGGTGCGAGGGCGGGCGGCCTGCGCACCTGGGGGTGTGCGGCAGCGCGGGGGAATCGTGTGTGTGCTGAAACCGCAGGGAAGGAGAGGGGGGCGAGTGCCGGTACTGTAGCATGGCTGTGACGTGTTCTCACCCTACCCTTCTCACCCTACCCTTATATATACACGGACGCAGGTCAACTGGGCCAAGCTGGAGGCGCGGCAGGTCGAGTCCAAGTTCAAGCCCACGGTGTCGTGCAACATGGACGTCGGTGCGTGGGTCCGCTGCTCTTTCCGGGATACGCATGGGGCTCGGGATGTCCGCACCCATGTCCGCTCAGCGCATACAGCTACCCACCCTCCCGCCCGCCCTCCATAACCCCACCCCTCCCGCAGGCAACTTTGACAAGATCTGGACCGACCAGCCCGTGGTGGACTCCCCCTGCGGCACCCCCACGGTGGCCTCGCTGGGCAAGTTCGAGGGCTTCACCTACGTGGCGCCCTGCTTCCTGAACTCGGAGCAAGCGGCGGCTGCGGTGGCGGGCCTGGCTGCGGTGGCGGAGCAGCCGGCGGCGGCGGCGGCGGCGGCAGGGCTGGCGGCGGTGCCTGAGCAGCCGGCGGCGTGAGGCTGGAGTGGATTGGGTGTGGGTGTGGTTAGGGGGTGAGTGGCAGGATTGGGACGGGTTGGGGCGGCCCAGCTGCGGCCGAGCGCGGCTGCTTGGGCACGGTGGAATACGGGTGCGCGGGACTTGGGGCTTTGGGGGGCTTGCATTGGGCTTTCGAGCTATGGCCGAGGCCAGGGCCAAGCCGTAGCAGGCAACAGTGATGACGGCATATGCTGAGTGCTTAGAGCGAGAGGAGCGACGAGGTAGGTTGTGGTGGTCAGAGCCGGTCAGGAAAGAGCAGAGAGAAGAAACAGAGAGAGCGCGAGAGCGGCTGCACTTGTGGAGGGACTTCGGGGGCCGGGGGCTGCGCTCCTGGCTTAATGGTGGTTTGAGCTCAGTTTGGGGCGAGGTCCCGCGATCAGCGTACCGGTTGGACTGACAGGTCGGGCCGGGGTGGGCGCGGGGGCTCGCCCTGACAGCGCTGAGCGGAGTGACGTGTGCGTTACGGTGAGCGGTGGGGTAGGGCGCGTCCAGCCGAGCTGCGGTGCGTGCGGCCGGCGTGAAGTGGTGGCGGCGTGGCGGCGGCTGTTGCAGCTGCTGTGTGGGCGGGTGAGCGTGGGTGAGCAGGGAGGAAGGAGGGCTGGAGGCGGCCGCGTGAAGCGGTGATGTGTTTGGGGGAGGTGGTGCAGTAGCCGCAGAGGGCGGGTGGGCGAGGCTCTGTTAGTTGGAGGCATTCACATGAAGGGAGAGCACAAAGCAGTAAGCGGTGACCGGGACTCTTGGAGGCAACTTCCTGTAAGCTCTGCCAGGGTCAGGCCAGGGCCAGGGTCAGGGTCAGGTCCGTTGGAGGGAAGCCGGAAGGGGCGCCGCGTGATTGCGTGGATGGCGGCGGTATTATGCGATTTGGGGACGGGCGCCAGATGCTGCAAGGCCCGAGCCAGCCTGGGCAGCGCTTGGCGATGGTCGGGGACAACCGCACGCAGTCGCAGCGTTCGGAGCCGGGGTCGCACGGGTGCAACCGCGGTCCGGCACGGCACGGTCCCGGACTCTTTAAAACCGCCCTCCGTCCAGTACGCGATTAGTTTTGCCCACACTACTCACTTCAAGGCAGAGCTTATGGAAGCGTCCAGCTGTGAGCCGACGCTTTCTCGCGACGTTACTAACGCGCTGTCTGAGCAGGTTGAGGAGCTACAACAAAGAGCTGAGCGACTAGAGGCAGCTGGTCGAGAAAGCTCGCAGCGACACGAAGCGGACTTTCAGCAGTTGAGGGTCCAGAACGCCAAGGCGTTCCTGCCTCGCTTGCGGAATGTCGCGTTGCAGGTCTTTCTAGTCGCTGTCAGCGGGGGCCTTGAAGCGGCGCGCGCGGGCAGCTCCGAGCAGGTGGATTGCCAGGACCCGCACATGCACGCCATGGCCCAGGTGCTGGGCGTTGCACCTTCGGTCCTGGCGCGCAACGTGGATGGGGTGCACATCCAGCGCGCCCGAAGAACGCTCCCCGACGATATCCCGGAGCTTGAGCAGGCGGTCGCCGACGCCATCGTGCTCATAAACGCGGACATGGAGCAGCTCGCAAGCTGGGAGTGCCTTGTGATAAAGAGCTATGAGGAGCTCAGAGCTGCTTTCCCGAACAGCTTCACGTGAGGCAAGTCGCGGCTGGGATCGCCGCGGCGAGCGTGCGGGGGCAAGCGTGGGGTGCCGGACGGTGCCCGGTCTGCACCTGGGCGCACTCACCCCTCTCACCCCCGCGTTGCCGTCCCCCCTTTCTTCGCCACCAGGTTCCTGAGGAGGGCGCTGCAGTCGGGTAATCGATCCTAGCGGCGACTCGGACAACAGGGAACACCGCAGCAGCAGCCATGCAGGCTTTGGGGGGGGGTGGCGCCAGAGAGCCCTCGGCTGCCGTGGATATGAAGCGCGGGCCGCCGTCAGGCCGACAGCGCACGTGGGATGGACCACCTGAGGGGTGGACCTGGACCATCTGTAGTAATGGACCGTGGGAGCACGCATCTGGTGCCATGGGGCAACGGCTCTCCTTGCGGTGCGTCAGTAGTAGCGGACTAAGCGGTCAGGGGGGCGCCATCGGACTGGTAGCGCGGAGTAGCGCGGACTGTGCGGACTGAGTATGGGCAGGTGTGGGAGAAGCTACGGTGCATGACAATGTAGCATGCAACCTGGTCTGGTTCGGCTCTCTGGCGGCTGAAGTTGTAGAACAAGAGCCAATGGCAGGCCAGGGCGGGCCTGCGCAGTCTCCCTCAGTCCCCCATCATAACACCATAGGGGCAGGCGGAGCATGCGTGACAAAGGCCACGAGAGCTTCAGAACCCACCTCCATCTGCACCTCATCCTCACTCCATCTAGATCTGGATCCCCAGCCCTGTCCCAGCTTAGTGAACGGGCCCACCTACGGCAAGAGCCCATGGCTCCTCCCACGCAGCGATGCGGCACCCTTGACTTCCCGGTCGCCCACACCCGGAACGCTCGCCCCACCCCCAAACCCTGACGTGCGCCACCGTCGGACAGCTGCCTCCAACAGCCCCGCCCTGCTGTCAGACTGTCCACACAGAACAACCCCACAGCAGCCCAACGGTCTGCGCGCGCTGCGTCCTCGGGACAGGCACGCCTTCACGAGTCACCCTACAAAACTCGCGCCTCCTCCTCGTTGTCATTTCCGCATCCGCATCAAACTCAACGCAACGGCACCGACCCTCGGGAGCACACGTGCGCTCACACAACGTACTTTGGCAGTCCGTACTTCTCCCACACCTGCGGGAGGGAGGCGGGGAGGGGGTTGGGGCTGAAGTGCTGAACGATGGGAGAGCCTCCAGCCGACAAGACAGGTCGGGGTGCAAATCCAAGAGCGAGGGCAGGCGTAAAATACCAGCAGTCCGGCACACTAGCACACCGGCTCCAGCTGACCTTGCCGCTCTCTGGCAGGCCTTGGGCCAGCATACCGGTAGCGCCCTGCCCGCCCCAGCCCACCTTGCCACTCTCTGGGTACCAGCCCGCCGAGCCCTCCCGCAGGGCGGGCGGCAGGTACACGGCGGGGTCCACCACGGCGGGGGGCGCGGCCATGGCGAGGGACAGCGGGGGGTGCTGGGGGGTGGGGGGGGGCAGGGAGGGCGGTGTGAGGGCGAGGCACGGAGTGGTGGAGCGCGAGGGGGCAACGTGAGAGACAGACAGCGATTGCCCGACAGTGCCGTGAAGGTCCCCCCCCCCTTCTGCCGTGTTTCCCCCCCGAGACCCCCGTACTCCGCCCACCTGCAGCGGCTGCAGGTAGCGGCGCATGCAGAAGCGGCGAAAGGCGAGGAGCGCGGGGGTGAGGGAGGCCCACATGAGGAGAGCCTGGGGGTGGGGTGGGGTGGGTGGGGGAGGGTGGAGGCAAGGTGAGGTGGCGCGCTTGAACGGCAAGGAATGGAGGCGTGGACAGGCGTGCCGCGCCGTACTGAGTCGGGCCGCGCTGCGCGAAACGGCAGACTTCGTGCAGCGGCCCAAGCCTCAAGCCTCGGGTCGGGTCTGGGGCCTGGGTCCTGGGTTTGGGACCTGCACGCTCCTCCGTGCGGTCCCCACCTGCAGCCAGGCCCCGTTGGTCAGCAGCGCCTGCGGTGGTGCGGCGGAGAGGCAAGGGCAGGACAGATAGTCGGTATGTCACCAGGTGTTCAACCGGGCTGACAAGGGCAAGGGCAGGACAAGAAAGTGACGCAGGCATGGTGGAGCATGGACACGCGGAGCACGCTTGCACCCGCCGCTTCACACCCCTCTCCCCCCGGCACACGCACACGCACACGCCAACTCTCCCGCCCCCCGCCCCCACCGCTCCGGTGAAGACCGGCCATCACCGCCTCGCCCCTTCTATTCTTTCCTCTGATAATATCCGCAGGCGCGCAACCGCACCCCCCGCTCCCCTCCAGCTCCCTCCTCCCCCCCCCACAAGCACACACGCGCCCCGCCCCCCACCGCTCCGGTGAAGACCTCGGCCACGATGAGGTGCCCCACCAGGCAGTCGAACACGGTGGGGAACATGAGGCCGCCTGGGGGGGTGGGAGGGGGGGAGGGCGTGGGGGGTGGGGGGGATGGGGATGGGGTTTTATGGGGCGCCAAGAGCAAAGGCGGAGAAGCTAGGTAGTGGCACAGAAGTAGGCTCCTCACAGCCGAAGCCATCGTGGCAACCACCAACCGCCAACCGCTGCGGCCTCCTCACCCGACTCGTACTGCCGCTCGTACGTGTACACGATACAGTGCCTTTGGACGGGGGGTGGGGAGGAACGGGGGGGGATTGAGGAACAGGAAAGGGCGGGGCAAGGTGAGTTGGTGAACATTGGGTCTTGCAACGGGCGGGGGAGGGTGCTGCACGGACCGCAACAGATCCCGACGTCCTAGGCCCCTAGCCAGCTCCAGGCTGTCGGCACAACAGTACGTATAAGTTTTGCTTCACGGGCGTGGGGGCAGGACGGAGCGCGCGGGCGCGGGCGCGCGCACCTCCACGCCAGGTATGCGGTTGCGAAGAAGAGCAGGGCGATGGGTGCAATGAGGGGCGCCGTCACCACGTAGGCGAGGCCCACCATGAAGGTCTGGGGGGGGGAGGGGGGGAAGGAGGGAGGAGGGAGGAGGAAGGTTACCGTAAGGCGAAGGGATACGAAAGGGATCACCTTCCGTGCTTTCGTGCACCCGCGCCTGCCCCCGGTGCGCCACCCCTACCCTCACCCCGCCCCTTCACATCCCTTCGCTCCCCCCCCTGCTCTCGCCTGCAGTATGCCGTTGTAGAAGCTGCTGTACCTGAACCCGGGGGGCGTGTGGATGTCGTACACGTCCATCAGGCACCTGGGGGTGGGGGGGATGGTGGGGGGCTAGCGGCGTCAACGAGGGGGTGGCTGGTGCATGGCTGGGCCTCGTCTGGACATGCTCCTCCAACGCCCTCGCAAGCCCCCACCACAATGCCTAGCTCTGCATAAGGAAACCGCACAGGCAACCCAACCCAGGACGGAGAAAGGACTCCCCAAGCGGCCGCACCCGGACGGCACTCTCCAGCCACCTACACTGCCTCCCACAACCCCCATCTCTTCCCATCCCACGCTTTCAATTACCTGGGGAGCGCCGCCCCCGCCAGGCTCCTCAGCGCCGCCCCCGCCATGGCCCCCAGGTGCGGCCAGGCCAGTCGCAGCCAGTTGGAGTAGAGCCCCTTGGTGAGCAGGAAGTGGATGAAGAAGTTGGAGGCGGTGGGCAGGGCTGGGGGGGGGAGGAAGGGGAGGGGTGGTTAGGAAGCAAGGATTGGCAGGGCGCTGAGGGCGGGTATCGGTGTTGTGAAGGGTGTAGGGCGTGCGCTGTTCTTCAGTCCTCCCTTCTCACCATCCTCCGCCTCCCCCCACCCCACAGCTGGTCTACACACCTGTGCCTATCCTCAGCAGCACCTTGCCCGGGTCCTGCAGGTACGCCCCCAGCTGCTGGAACAGGCCCCCGCCCACCACCGCGCCCAGGAACTGGTTGAGGAGGGACCACCACCAGAACCAGCGGGCCATCTGGGTCGGGGGGGGGGAGGGGGGAGGGGGGGGAGGGGGGGGGGGAGGTGAGATCCGGGAGATCAGGAAAGGGAAGGAGCTTGGGAGGGACCACCACCAGAACCAGCGGGCCATCTGGGTCGGGGGGGGAGGGGGAGGGGGGGGAGGGGGGGGGGGAGGTGAGATCCGGGAGATCAGGAAAGGGAAGAAGCTTGGGAGGACCACCACCAGAACCAGCGGGCCATCTGGGTCGGGGGGGGGGGGGGGGGGGGGGGGGGGGGGGGGGGGGGGGAGGTGAGAGAGTTGGATAGGCGGTGACACAAAGTGCAGGCGCAGGCGAGGGGCGCGCTGGGTGCACTAGGGACCGAGGGGCGCAGTGCCCCCTGCAGCAGTCGCCAAACCCACCTGCGCCTCCATTCCAGGCAGGGACACGCATCTGGAGGGCAAGGGGGCGGGAAAAGAATGAGGGGGGGGGGCAGTGCTCTGTCGTTCCATGCGAGATGAAAGCGGGCCGCTTCCTCCTCAGCCCCGCAACCCAGCCGCTGCCCATGCCCTTGCACTGCCCCCCCTCATTCATCCCCCGCTGCCCCTACCCCCCGCCGCTCCCTACCCAAGCCTACATTCCTCTGGATGGGATGCCTCTGGCGCAGGCGACGCGATCCCGCTCAGTCACAAACCCCCCCAAACCTTCCCCTCCCCTGGCGCCCTTCCCCCGTCCCCCCCTCCTCTGTATGGCCGACAGCATCTACCACTGCATGCACCCCCCTTCCCCGAGCCAACCCCCCCTCTCCCCCCTCCCCCTCCTCCCCACCTGCTCTGTATGGCCGACAGCAGGTAGAAGGTGGTGGGCAGCACCCAGGCGATCCACCCCAGGGACACCAGCGCCGGCAGCACCCCCGTCAGCAGGCTCTTGGCCAGGCGGGACAGCAGGGAGGCCTGCGTGGCGGCCAGGCCGCCGCCCAGCGCGTGGCCGTGGCGGTTGCAGAACCAGGGCCTGCGGGGCGGGGCGGGGGTGGCGGGTGGGGTGGGGTTGGGTGGGGTGGGGGTTGGGTAATCGTAAAACATACAGTTTTGGGAAAGAGAGAGGGAGAGGGAGCGGCCGCCAGGGGTGGGGTGGGGTGCAAGCAGGCGGTGGGCGGCGGTGGCGGCAAAGTGTAGACGGGCGTGCAAGCGTGCGCACTGCTCCCTAGCTCTTCACAAGCGCGTGCGGCATCACGGGCGACGTAAGGATCCCAGCCTCAAGGATCCCGTCTGACACCTGCGCCCCCACGCGGCAGGCACCCTTCCCCGATCCCCCACCCCAAACCAGCCCTCTACCCCTCATCAGCCCTCCACCCCTTCTGCCCCACCAGTAGAGCTTGTTCAGTGCGGGTGTGCCCCCGCACACGGCCACTGGCAGGTTGGCCAGTGCCCCCGTGAGCGCCCCGATGGGGAAGGCCAGCACCGCCAGCAGGGGCGCGGAGAGGAGCAGGCGCGCGGCGCGGCCCAGGGGCAGCGTCCAGAGGGAGGGCCAGTGCATGCAGTCGGGGGGCGGGGCTACGGGGGGGTTGGGGTTGGGGGAAGGGGACGGGGGGAGGGGTTGGGGGTGATTTGGAGCAGGGGCCGTGCAGAGGGCTTGTTGTGCAGGGGCACGCAGGGAGTGGAAGGGGGGCCAGTGCGTGTAGTCGGGTGGGGCGCTGGGGTGGGTGAGAGGAAAGGGGGTGGGGAGGCAAGGGGTGAGGCAAGCGATGAGGCAAGGGATGAAGAGGCACGAAAAAGGTAGGGGATCAGGCGTCCAGCTAGGCGAGGGGAGCTGGGTTCTAGGGTGTGGCTATGGGGAAGTGGAGGTGGATGGGGGGGCGAGCGGAGTGAACGGTTTGCGACGAGGCCAAGCCGAGGCTCTGTGCCCTCCCGTCTCGGAGCCCTCGCCGCCTGCCCGAGCTGCAGGTGAAGCTTTGCGCGATGTCATCCTAGATCCGGAGCCCCCCACCTGCGCAAGCTCGAAAGTGTAGCGGCTGCGCCCGGCTGGGGGGCGCCAGGGGGGAGCACTGCGCGGCGGCGGCCGCGTCCCTCTGACTGGAGAAGAGCGCGACGTAGGCCCTGGGGGGGGAGGGAAAAGGCAGGCAGGGAGGGGGGAACAAAAAAGCTTCTGCCGAGCCCTTAGGGCTTGTGCCAACCGCTCATGCCCCCCTGCATCCGCATCTCATCCTTGTCCGGCAGGGCAGCTCAAAGTCTGGCCGCTGGGCCGAGACCACATGTGTAGGAGCGTCGAGCACCCCTGCCGCGAGGCCGCTCACCTTCGCGTGGGCTGCCTGAGAACCCGCATTCTCTCCACCTCGATCCGTGAGGCCAGGTCCCGAACCGCGGCCGCGGCCCGGCGGATGGCCAGCCAGGCGGGGGAGCCCACGGCGGGCAGCTCCCGGGGCGGCAGCAGCGGCGCGGCGGGCGAGGCGGCGGCGCCAGATCCGGATCCAGATCCGGATGCGGAGGTGGATTTGGCCGCGGGCGCAAAGGCTGAGGCGAAGGCGGCGGGAGGGAGTGCAGAGCTGGAGGCGGAAGAGGTGGTGCGTCGGGCGGTCTTGGAGGAGGTCTTGGAGGAGGAGGCGGCAGCAGAGGAGGCGGTTCGGACCTGCACGTGCGCTGCCAGCAGTGCGGCTGCCAGCTGGCCCATGGCTGCGGTCCACTGAAAGAGGAGGCCGTCCACGGACTAGGGATGGCGGGGGACAGGGAGGAGAGGGAGGAGAGGTCAGGGAGGGGTGGCAAGGAACAGTGAGGGCAGGTGAGGGCAGGTGGGGCTGCGCGGTGAGCAGAAGGCTACATGGTGCGAGATGGTGCCGCCTGACCTGGACAATGGAACAGGTACCGTATCGGGAACAGGATGCCGGGAACCCCTTCATTGATGCCCTCCTCACCCTATGGTTACACACGGGCACCAGCCGCTGGAAGCTGTCGGGAAACAGCTGAGAGAAGTAGGCCGCCACCGCCGCCGCCTCCTCGCTGTCGTCGTACGGCACCTCCATGACGGGCGGCGGCGTGGGCACGGGGCCGGCGCACGCGCCGCCGGCCAAGGCCGACGCGGCGGCGGCGGCGGCAGCGGCGGCGGCGGCCGCCGCGACGGCGCCGTCGGGGCCTGCCCAGGGCCATAGGGGCGGCTGCTCCGCCGGGCTTGGGTTTGCGTCGGAGCCAGCGGTGGCGGCGGCGGCGGTGGAGGAAGGGTCAGCACTGGCGGCGGCGGGTAAGCCCCCGCTGCCGCTGACGGAGGGCGGCGGGCGGCCGAGCCCGATGGAGCGCAGGCGGTGCAGCACGCCGGCGGCGCGGACTGGCGGCGGCGGCTTGTGCCCCAGCCGCGCCTCCTCATCCGCGGCCTCCACCGCCGCTGCGGCCGCCGCCGCCACCGCGCCGGCGAGCCTGCCGGATCGCGAAGCGAAAGGGCCCAGGAGCGGAGACGCCTCCGCCAGCTCAGCACCCGCACCTGTGGATCCAAGATCTGGATCGTGTTCTGCCACGCCCGGAACGCTCCAGCGGGTGTTTCCGTGGCGGAACCCCGCCGCCGCCGCCGGCGTCCCGGCTGCCGCCGCCGCCACCACCGCCGCTGCCGCGGCCGCGACGGCGGCGCCGCTGACGCTGGCGGCGCGGCGGAGCGACGGCATCGCCGCCGCCAGGAAGGGCGACGGCGCGGCGGCGGCGCCAGCGCCGCCAGCGTCCGACCTGCCGGCGGCCAGCGGCGGCGGGGTGCACGGCTCGCTACCGCCAGCGGGCTGGAGCTCAATCTCCGCAAGACTGCGGTGACGGCCTGGCGGCGGCGGCGGCGGCGGCGGCGGCGGCGGCTGGAGCTCTCGCATGAGGTGCAGCGCCCGGTCCCGCAGCGGCAGCTCGCTAGCGGGCTGCAGCAGCGGCCGGACCCGCCGCCGCCGCCGCCTGCCGGTCCGCCGCCGCGGGCTGCCGCCGCCGCCGCTGTCGCCCGCCGTCGACCCTTCCTCCCCCTCGTCCTCCCCCTCCTCCAACAGCAAGTCATGCTCTGAACCACTCCAGCTTTCCAACCGCGACGGCCCCTCGTCTTCTCGATCCGCCACGCCGCCGCCGCTGCCCCGGCGAGACCCCGCGCCGCCGCCAGACCAACTGCCACGGCGGCCCTGGAACGGCGGCGAACGCAACCGCGACGGGCCTGCCCCAAGTCCCATCTCCACGTCGCTAGGCCCCTTGGTGCCTCCGGTGCTACTGCGACGGTTGGCCTCCCTATCCGCTCCAGCCACGTCAGCGCTGGAGCTGGAGCTCCGGCGCTGGGCCTGGGACCGGGGCCCGTCCGCCGTGGGCCCGCCTGGGCCCGCCGCCTCCCGCATGACCGGCAGGCCAAAGGCGTTGAAGCGCTCCACCGCGTGAAGCCGTACGTCCCGTACCAGCACCTGCACGGGTACGGCAACCAAGGTACGGTACATAGAGAACACGGACGCACGTGTCGAAGGCAGGGCCGCTTAAAAGACTAGGCCTGTGGCTGGGCCCTCCCCTCCCCCAGAATCTCCAGGGCCCCACAAAGCTCACCGCGTACGCGTGGGCGTTGACCAGGTGGGAGCGACCGCCGTGGTGGACCTAAGGGGCGAGGTGGGGTGGAGGGGTCATCAAGGATGGAAAATCCCTTGCTGCCACCCCATCCTGCGACTACACACCCCATACCCCGCAACCCGTGTACCTTGAGCAGCTGCCTCAGCCGCGCGTTGGTCCGCCCCACCGCCAGCGGCTGCTGCTGCCACCCCACCCAAGGCCGCTCCGCGCCGTCGCCCTCGCTGTCCGAGTCAGCGCCCGCCCCGTATGCCCCAGCCGCCGCCGCCGCCGCCAGCGTTGAGGACGGCGCCTTCCCGCCGCCGAGTGTCGTACAGGTGCTGCCCAGCCAGGGCTCCTCCCAGCCGCCACCGCCGCCGCCGCCACAGCCGCCGCTGGCGGCGGCCGCTGTATCCCCGGTGGACGGCGGGACGGGTGCGGACGAGGGCGGCGGCGCGGGGGGCAGGAACCCCGACTCCACCAGCGCCGCCGCCACCGCCGCCGCGTGCCGCCGCTGCCGCCGCCGCAGGCTACGGTTGAAGCACCGCTGCTCCGCCTCCGGCGCCCACCAGCGGTACACCGCCGGCGGCCCGCGCGCCGGGCTGGGGACCCCGCCGCCACTGCCGCCGCCGCCTCCCGCCGCCGCCGATGCCTCTGCTTTCCCAGACTTCAACTTGGCGCCACCGGCACTGGCGCCGCCATTGGCGGAAGCCTTGTTGGCGCCCGCATCCGCCTCCTCGGTGCCCCCCTCGCGGCCCAGCTCTACGCCCGCCTCCGCCGCCGGTCCAACACCGCCTCCCCCGCCGCCGCCGCCTGCCGCCGCCGCAGCGCCCGGCAGCGCCACGCCCAGGCTCCGCGCCAGCTCGACCACGTTCTCGTCCCAACCGCCAACCGCCCCGCCCGTGCCCCCCACGCCGCCGGCCTTCCCCAGGTCCGCCCCCCGACCCGTCAGGGCCAGGATGAGTCCCTCATCCGCCACCAGCAGTCCCCCATGCACCGCGCAGGCGGGGGGCGGCAGGCCCGAGGGCAGCGGGGGAAGGCGTGGGTCCGGGTCCCGGTCCGCCGCGAGTTGCTGCCGGGCCCAGTCGTCTCGGTCCTTGTCTAGCATCTGTGGGGGAGGATGGAGGCAGGAGGGACGAAAGAGGAGGGGTAAGGGTGAAGGCCCAAGCACGCCCCAAGGCCCAGGCCCTTCGACGGTCAGATGCCCACCCCAGCAAACCCCCAGCCACCTAAGACCCCCAAGCCCGTGCCCCCAACCCCCCGCCATCCCTCCCCCACCCTCAGCGGGTTGACCATGGCCACCAGGTTGTCTGCCGCCTTGGCCCCCGCTGCCCGCTCCGCCGCGCTAATGACCACGTGACGCAGCCATGGGGCAACCAGGCGCAGCCGCTGCCGCAGCCGCACGCCCGGGCCGCCGCCGCCACCGGTGCCGCCGGCCCCGCCGCCACCGGCCCCAGTGCCGGTGCCGTGGGCTGTGATGGTGCCGTGGCGGGTACTGTGGTGGTCACGAGTATGGCTATCTGAGTTGTGGTCGCCTGGGCCAGGACCGTTGTGGGTTCCGCGCTGAGCATGACGATCGTTGTGGCTGGACGAGGGGTTGAGGGGATCGGTGGAGCGGGCGCTCCAAGCGCTGTCGCGTGGCAGAAGCGGGGGGTCGGGGGGGTTGGCGGAAGGGTTCGTGGCGTGCGTCGTGATGGCCGGGTGGCCGAGGTTGGAGGTGGTGTGGCGCCGGGGAGGCGACCCGGCGGCCCCGGGCCCGTTCGCGGCTGACGTGGCAGCGCGCGAAGATCCGGGCCCAGGCCCAGGCCCAGGCCCAGCAGCGGGCCCAGAGGGATGACTAAAGGAGGCGGCTGCCGCCGCCGCCACGGCCGCCGCCGCCAGGGCCTCAAAAGCGCCGCCGAATGAGATCTTGGCGAGGCCGCTGGCGCTGGGGTTGCCCGACGTCGGGCCTACGGACACGGCAAGCTCCGACCCCGCCCCGACGCTGGCGGCGGCGGAGCGGAGCTCAGCGGCGCTATGACTAACCCTCATCCCCGACGCCACGCCGGCTGCCGTACGACGATGCAGCAGCACCGACGGCAGCGGCGGCAGGACCTGCGCGTGGTGGGCCGGCGGCGGCGCGGCCGGGGGTTCGGCGCCGGACGCCGCCGCCGCGGCGGCGGCGGCAGCGGCGGCGGCGGCTGCCACAGCGACCTGGAGTTGAGCTGGGTCTATGGCCGCTAGCTCCCGGCTGGGGTGGTGACTGTGGAAGGCCCGCGCACTCGCACCTCTGCCCAAGCCCCCGCTACCGCCGACCGTCCAGCCCTGCACCGCCCGAGCAATGCCAGAGGCAGCGCTTGAGGAACTGTCTCGTTCCTGCAGACCCGCTTGCGTATACCCGCCGCCTCCGTCCGTGGTTTGGCTAGCGCCGACCACAACCCCAGCCTGTGCCTCCCCCGCAGCCGCAGCGGCTGCACCGGACCCGTTGGTTGAGACGCCACGGCTGACGGTGCCGCCCATCCCCACGCTTCCCGCCAGGCTCGCCACCAAGCCTCCGCCGCCGCCGAGGCCTGCCGCGCCGCCGGCGGCGCCGTCAGCTGGCGGCGGCAGGAGCCCCGCCGCCGCCAGGGACGAAGCGCGACTGGCGGCGGGGGCCGTGGCGGGTGCGAAGGCGGAGGCGAAGGCGTCCGAGGGCGGCGCGGAGCCGAGGGAGGCGGAGGGCGCGGAGCGGGGCCGTACCTCCTGGTAGCGCTGGGGACCCGCTGCGTCCAGGCACAGCAGGTAGGCCACACGCAGCTCGGCGTAGCTCTGGGGCGGGGGTTGGAGGAGGTGAAAGGGGTACTGGGAAGGGGCTGATCTGGGTCGGCCGTCCTCTAGGGGGCGAGCAAGGGGGCCGCGCAACTTCCATCTGGGTCGGCTGCCTCCAAGGGTGCCCAACGCCCACCCATCCTCAACAACTCCGTACAAAGCCCCCGTTTAGGCCGACGCACACCCCTCCATCCATCCCCCCACCTGGCAGTGCACCAGCGCCACCCAGCAGGCGTACCCCACCACCGCGAACGTGGCGGCGGCGGGGAGCCACAGGATGGCGTGGCCGGGCGGGAGGTTGGAGAGCGTGGTGCGGGAGAGCTCGGCCACGTTGGTGCGGTGCAGGCGGTGGGAGACCACGTCATCGAAGGTGGTGTAGAGGGGGAGCACTGGGGGGAGGGGAGGAAAATGAGTTTGATGGTGTGGGAGTGGGAAGGAGGAGGGTGTTTGTTGCTGAGCGGGATCGCGCCGACGCCAGGGAATCCTTGGGGAGGGAGGAGGGGGTTGCTGGCGAACGGTGAGGGGGGCGAGGACTGGCTGCGTGGTTGTTGGCGTAGAATGGGGACCAGCTGGGCCCAAGCAGGGATCTGAATGAGCAGAGCGAGGCCCTGGGGTTGGCACGGTGCACCGATCAAGACGCTACGGGGACCAGGCCCCCCTGTCCCGCCTCACGCAGCATGAGGCTGAGCAGGGTCAGCACTGTGAAGATCTGGAGACCCATGAGGATGGTGCGGTTAAGCATCTGCAGATGTCAGAGCAATAGAGGGAGGCCAGAGCAAGGCAAGAGTGGCGGGAGGACGGGCATCGGACACACCCCAAGCACAACCCACATGGCCCCGCACGGCCCAGATGCGCCCCCCCTGCACGTGCGTGTCCCATGCCAGCCCGGCCACCCCTGCCAGGCAGCTAGGGCCCCAGTCCTCTTCGCCACTGCCCCGACTGCCCCAACTCTCCTGCCCACCTCAACTCGCACCCCCTGTCTCTCGAGGCCTCATCCCCCATCCCTCGTCCCCTCATCATCCCTCGTCCTCCTCACGTCACGGACCCCCCCCCCCCTCACCAACGCGTCAAACCCCGCCGTCCGTGCGATGTCTGCATCCGACAGTCGCAGCACCTCCCCCGCCCAGGACCAGGCCTGGCGGAAGCCGCCCAGAAGCTGCGCTGGCGGCTGCAGGAACAGATCCATCAGCTCCTGGTGAGGGACCAGGGTGTGAGGGTGGGGGTTGGGGGGCTTGAGGGCAGGAAAGGAGGGAGGGACCAGGGTTGGTGAGGGCAGGGAAGGAGGGAAGACGCGTGGGAGAGACGGAGGGAAGGGGGACGGGGAGCGAAGAGGGGGGCGGGGAATGGAACTGGGGAGGGGGTGTGGGGGCGGGCAGGCAGATGCACGTGGTCCAGTCGGGCCACCTCCCCCCGTGCCCCGTGAGAAGTCCCCGTGTCACACCCGTGCATGCCCGCCCGCCCGCCCCCGACTTCCCCTGCAGCACCCCCCGCAGCTGCATGGGGACAACAGGTGCTACGGAGCCCCCCGCATGCCTGTCGGACACACCCACCGCTGGGCAGGGGCGGGCCCCGTGCCCCCGCCTACCCTGCTCCCCCCTCCCCCCGACTGTCCCCACCCCGCCCACCCGCCGCCGCTGGTAGACGCCCCCGACGCTGCGTAGCGTGCCACGGAAGCACACGTACGCGGCCAGAGCGGCCAGACCGAACAGGCCATTGAGCAGAGCCGCGGTGCGGATCTGCAGGAAGGTGCAGGGAGGGTGGGTGGGGTGGGGGTGGGGGTGGGGTTGTGGAGGGGAAGGACGGGTAGGGCGCTGGGGTACCCGTGCGCAGGCCCGTGAGCAGAGCGACTGCCTGGATCTGCAAAGCGGTGGGCCCGGGCTGGGGTGGGTGCGGATGTTGGAGAGGAGGAGGTGGGTGCCGTGGGTACCGTGTCCCGTCCCAGCGGTCAGGGGCCGACCTGTCCCGTCCTTCGGTGTGTGTGCTCGTCCTGGGCGTGCTGCCAGCGCTGAACACCGCTCTAAGGACCAGCCCCACGCCCACCTGGTTGTCCGAGACGACAAAGGGGAATTCGAAGGAGCTCCCCTGAGGTGGCGAGGACCCACCGCCGGCACTGCTCATGGCGGTGCCCTGGTGCCGGTGGGTGAGGCGGGAAAGGGTGGAATGGATGGCAGGCTGGCAAGTGTGGCCGGCAGCTGTGTACAGCTCGCACACCGTCAAGCTACATCCAGCGGTATGGTGTGCGTGGCGCGCGAAGACGTCCAGCTCACCTGCGCCGGATTGACCGCCGCAGCTCGCTCACGCCGCTGGCTTCCTCCAGCGACATGCGCTAGCACGATCGTTGCAATGCATAGTCGCGTGGTACACGCTCCTCGTGCCGTGCGCTGTTTGCGGTCCAAGCCCTTCCACAGTTCCAGCCGTTCTCTATCAACGCTGAACTGCAAGTCTGTTAAAAGATATCGTTGCAGGTGTGGATTGGAAGAATAGACACATAGGCGACTCAACCGGCCGCGCAATCTTGTGGGTGTTGTGTCGCCAGTCTATAATACAACCGGACGCAGCCTAGAGCACGACATGGCTACGCTGTCACCGTGGGGCGACCGTAACTCAGTCGCCTTCCGCATGTGTATCCGTACGGTGCTGGACGAGCAGGGTAGGTGCAGGGTTGTGTCGACTGACTTGTTCCTGAGCTGAGCTCCCGTGTCTCAACCCCACAAGCCGGACATACTGTCTGGTTTGTGGTCGGGGTTACAACATGGGCGTTCCCCCTGCCGCACCCACGCGTGGCACGCCGTTCGTGCGGCCCCACCCTCTGACGACCCCCCGAACACCATGTTCAGCAGCGGGTTGCTCACCCCAGCAACTTAAAAGCTCTATAAACAGCAGATACAAGGCCCTCCAACAAACACGTCTTTCCTCCACGCACGGGGGCCCGAGTCGCAGGAGGCCTCCTGCCGAGTCGCACCCCCACGACCCGGGCGGAGCGGGCAGGGGCGGGGTTCAGGGCAGACCAAACGTTGCAGGCGGCAGGCGAAGCAGCGGCCGAAGCCAGCCCGGCGTACGGGTGCTCTTGAGGGTGGGGTGGGGGAGCAGCGGGTTCGAGTCGGCACGTGGCCCGACCGTGTGGGGGCCATCCGGGAGAAGGCCCGCCAGGCGCGTCCTTCAACGCCTTCGCCGCCGCTGCTGACGAGCTGCTCCCGACCCGTCCGACCCCCGGCCGGACGTACGGGGCCCCGGGCGCGCCTCCTCGGCGAAGCGGGGGCGAGGTCCGAGGGGGGTGAGGCGCGATTGATGACGGCATCGGAAGGGCCGACCAGCACAAGAGCCCGGTTCACGTCCACAGCAGCGCGCGCCCCTGGCTAGCTCCGCCTCCGCAGCCTCACGTCGCGGCTGCCTCGACCGTCGCGACTTTGCAACAGCACGGTGCGGTCGCGTTTGTCATGAGTGGGCCCGATATCGCGCAGCGTGCTGGGTCCTTCCTGACTGCTTAGGGCTGGCCGTGCGCCCCCTCGGCCTAAAATCCCTCCCGTCCGCGTTCGGCCGGTGGGGCGACCGAGGGGCAGCCGCTGGGCGTGACCGAACCCTGGTATACTCCGGAAGCAGGTGGGGGCGGTGGGGGGGCAGGCGTGTGCAGGGGGGGCGGGAGGGGAAGGGGATCTCCAGCGCGTGTGCGGGGGGAGGAACCAGCCTCGACAGGCAGGGGCTGTGGCGAAGGCGGGAGGCGGAGGGGGCGGTGGGGTGCCAGCCAGTTGACGGTTGCGGTTGCCTCTCCGCCTGCACAGTCTGACGCGCGGCGCCTGCCTTGGCCCTCTCGCAGCACCGCAAATGGCTGACCGGTCGCCTCGTGCCCTGGAGTCCGAGCTCGCCAAGGAGAAGTCCAAGCTCGCCGAGGCGCGGAGGCGCTGCGACCAGACGCTGAAGTGCCGCCTCCTGGTAAGCGGGCGGGGTGTTGGCTGGGGTGGGTGCCTGTGTGTGGCTCTCGGGCAACAGCGGCTTCCCTTACTTGACAGTGCTTGCGGCGGTTGCTTGTGGGGGCAGGGCGGAGGGGGGAAGCGGCCAAGGTGGACTGATCACGGGGGTGTGGCGGTCTGCTGTTTGTGGGGTGGGGGGTGCCATGATAGATAGGGGGCGCAGGGGCTGAGTTGCTTGCCGTTGCGCTGACACTTGCAGTCAGCATGCTGAGCGTCGCCGGAACGTATGGTGTGTTGGAGGCAGAAGCCCTACGTAAGGCAAGCCCCTTGTACTACGTACCCCACAGATGCTTGACACCATGGAGCGGATGCTGATCTGGGCGGTGGTGCTGCTCCTGTTCGTCTACCTGCGCATGCCCCTCACCTACGTCGTCCTGGTCCCGGGGTTGCTGCTGGGGAGGGAGACCACCCAGGCGATCAAGCACGCCCAGGAGGGCCGCCTCCTGCCTCTCAGCCGGCTGGCTGGCGGCTGGTGGGGGATGTGAGGGGACTAGGGCTAAGGGCCTGCTTGGGATGGGGAGCCAGGAGGCAGGCAGGAGCTGCTGCCACTGGTGCATCTTGCCCCCAAACAACTAGTAGTTCAGACCCGACAGTGGCCGCAGCTCCTGCTATGGGTGAGCGAGGTAGACTGAGGAGGCAAGTGGAATGGCTGTAAGTCCGAGGCAGGCTTTCCGTCTCGTGCCCGCCTGCTGCCCCCACACTTGCACGCAGCCTTCCCCGCTGGGTCCCGGACGTGCAGCCATGTTGAAGCCCGGGCCCCGCATGCCGTTGCCGCGACTGCAACCCAAGGCGCCGCCCGCAAGGAACCTTACCTCGTTGATAACTAGGAGGGGGTGGTCCCAGGCAACTGAAGCGCAACTGGGCGCTTTCCCCTGCCTCTTGGCCCCGGCCCAGCACCCCCACGCACCCGTGCCCTCCCCCGGCCCCCTGCCGCCGGCTCTTCTTGGGTTTCGAACCGTGCTCGTGTTCGGGGGTTTACCTTCGTTGGACCATCTGTCCCGGGCCTGGCGGCCCTCCCCAAAGCTCCTGCCCTGTGGCTCCCGCACGCGGGGTCCGCATCCGCTGCGCGCCGGGTCAGCGCTCCATCTCGCTTGGCATCCCACCCGTGGCTGGCAGCCGGACTGCCGCACCACCTTCTGGTGGGGACGGTGCAGGAGGGCGGTGAGGGCGCAGGCGTGTGCAGGGGGGGGCGAGAGGGGAAGGGACCTCCGGCCCTGTAAGTGCGGGGGGAGGGACCGTCGTCGACCGCGACTCAGTCGCCTTCCGGAAGGCGTGTGTCTATCCGTACGGTGCTGGACGAGCAGGTAGGTGCGGGGTTCGTGTCGTTCGTGCGCGCGGGGTTCGTGTGCAGGCGCGGGGTTCGTGTTGACTGAATTATTCTTGTCGCACACCACTCACGACTCAGAACGCATCCAAGCCGGGTGTACTGCTTGATCTGCGGTCGGGGTTACAACATGGGCGTTCCCCCTGCCGCACCCACGCGTGGCACGCCCTTCGTGCGGCCCCACCCTCTGACGACCCCCCGAACACCTTTCAGCAGCTAGCGGGTTGCTCACCCCGGCAGATTGAAAGCGCACAGCCTGCAGTTACAGATGCAGATGCCTTCCAAGCAACAAACACATCTTTCCTCCACGCCAGGTGGCCCGAGTCTCACCCCCACGCGTACCCCCGCCCATGTGCCGGTATCTACCCCGCCGGGGCCATGCATCCACCGCTTGCTTCCCCCGCCAACGTTCCCCAAGCGCATCCTTAAAAGGGCAGCATAATGCCCATCCCAGCAAAGGCTTTGATTGTAACCCTTGCATCTGCAGGAGGCGCAGCCCTGAGGGGCCCCTGCGAGCACAGAAATCCTCATCACGGGCACACCAAGCGCACCCCCTGGTTGAAAGCAGGACGGCAGCAGTACTTGGTTCAGCGTGCCACACTGCTACCTCCGCACGCTCTCTGCCTCTCCTCCACGTCACCCCCCTCAGTCCGCTCCCTTTCTACCCCCTTTCCCCCATGGCAAGACCTTGCAGTAACCCCTGCAATGGTCTGACAGGAATCGCAGAACGCCACCACCCGGTCCCCCCCTCCCACCAGGCAACCCACACCACCACCACCCCTACCCACCACCCCTTCCCACCTACAAACTCAACTCCGGCGCGCCCGGCGTCCACCACGGACCCAGTTCAGACTCCGAGCTCAGTATGCAAGCGAGCGAGCGAGCCGAGCCCCACACTCGGCTCCCCACCAATAAATCCCCAGGCAAGCCTACCTATCGGCAGACGCGCGTGCACTGTCCGGTTCAGTCCATGCGAAGGGCCCGGTGGCCCCACTTTTTCCAATTCACGTATCAACACACATGGGCTTGAGTCGGCACCTTATGCAGTGTCGGAGCTGCAATTGTCGTATCACGCATCCAGACCCAACACTTTGCTTTAGCTTCATTATTGGCTTTGCAATCCAGGGTAGCCCCGACCCATCCCCTGCACAACCACCCCATCCACCCCATCCCCTGCACAACCACCCCACCCCCACGTCACACGCTTGATTCGTCGCAATACCGGTAATGCCGGCTGGGGGGCCAGACCCGGCTAGCTGCACGCTGCTTTGACCCCACCTCCAAGGGGGTAGCGCGGCCTACCCGATATCATTAGCCCACCACCACCCACATACGAGCGAAACAATATGCCTCTGCATGCGCAATGCCCCCCGGCATGCACCTCAGGCCCCCACACCACCTTGCCCTCTCAAATCAACATCTATCCTCCAAGCTTGCCTGAGCCATTCCATGACGGACTACTGCAAGGCTCATCACCATGTCAGGACTCAATCAACAGGATGCCAGAGCTTCATGCAATTCATAAAGGAGTATCACTGTCCTGGCAGTACATTAGCGCGCATCCAGTGAGACCAGTCAGCTCTATGTGTACCCCAGGGAGATTGCGTGGCGCCACGGAATCCTCAAGCCCCGCAGTCCTCAAGACGCCGATGAGCTTCATGCTTCACGTCGGATGCTTAGATCAATCGCTGCCATGCCGCTGGCAGCAGGCACCAGGCGTGGACTCGTGCGCTTGCCTGCCTGCATTAAACGTCCACATGCTTGACATGCCGGGACCTCGAACTGCATAGAGATGCGCATAGAGGTTACAGCCCTCGTACAGCCCTGGGGCTTCTTAGGTCGTCAGGGCGCCAGCGCACGTGCGCGTGCCGCTGCCGCGCGCCGCCCTCAGCTGCCTGAGCTGCTGCTGGCAGAGCCCCACCACCTCTGCGGCGGTGGGGCGGTCGCGGGGGCAGAGGGACCAGCACCGCTGCGCCAGGGCCCTGAGGGGGCGGGGGGGAGGGAAGGGGGAGGAAGCGCCCGGGCGAGGGGTCGGAGGATTGGAAGCAGGGTTTGGGGTCGCATGGAAAGGCTACAAGGGCTGCACAAACATGCGGACCCGCCCGAACGCACTTGTACTCCAGGGGCACGGGCAGGTCTGGTGGGAAGACGGGCCGCAGCCCCGCCGCCACGGCCCTCGGAATGGCCTCCTGCGTGAGGTGGGGGTAGGCCTGCGGCCCCGCCCCGCCACCAGCTCCCACGCCACCACGCCCAGAGCAAACACGTCCACCGAGGCGTCCAGGCGGGCGTCTGGGGGGGGGGCGGGAGGGGGGAGGGGGGAATGGGGGGCAAGGGGATAGGGGACAGCACTGAGGTGACAAGTAAGGCAGGGGGTGGCAGGGGGCGGGCGGGGACCGGGGAGCCGGGTCATTGTGAGCAAAGGAACCGTCGGAGCTGTCGCATGTGCGGAGTTGCTACCTTCTCAAAAGGTAGCAACTCCTAGGATGCCAATTCATCAGAGTCCTCCCGTACCCCGTTACAGAGCGGCGCCGATGCTTCCTGGCGGTCGACCGAGCACCGAGCTTGCACCTGTACACCCCCGATCTATCACCACTCACTCCGTTGGAAGGCCTCGGGTGCCATGTGGGTCACGCTGTACGGCAGTGCGGCAGTACGGCAATGGGGCAGAGGGGCAGTGGGGTGGGAATGAGTGCTTGCCTCACAAGCACAAGTCAGCGGGCGGACCAGGCCCCGCACGATACCCTCGCTACCTGATGAGCTGTGAAGGGAGCACTGCCCTCCCAACCCTACTCCTGACCGCCCAGCGAGACATAGGCCCGACCTGCCCCAACCGGACCCAACCCACGTGCCACACGCCTCGGTAGGGTAGACGCAGTGCTGCAGAGTGGCCGGAGCGGAGGCCGCGGCCCCGGGTCCCCCCGGGGGTGCGGGGCCGGAGGGTGCCCACTCCTGCAGGGGACAGGGCAGCGGCGGGGTGCAGGGGCCGTGTGCGAGAGCGAGGGTCAGGTGGGGCACTGCTGCACCGGCCGGTGCAGAGCGAGCCAGGCTGCTCGCTCTACTGCGGTGCCCCCGATACCGGTACTCATCATTTCGACGTCCCTGCTCCCTCACCTCCACATCCAAGGGCAGAACGAAGCCAAAGTCTGCGCCGAGGGACAGAGCGTAAGCATTCGTACGTACGGCAGAGGGGCACATGGCTGCACGCGTTCCAACGTACAGCAGTCGCCCCACACCATGAGTCCATGTACGACCACAGCCACCGCACACCGTGGACTGCCACCCACCCACCTGCGAGCTTGCAGGTCCAGCCGCGCGGGTCCTCGGGGCACGATGCTAGCAGACAGTTGGCGGGCTTGACGTCTGAAGGGGGAACATGAGATCCGGCAGGCGCGAGTGACCGGCAAGCATTGAAGGAGGTCTTTCTTATGGGACGAAATCGCATGTTCACGCTTCTGGGTGCGGGTTCTTCTGCTGCCCATTCCCCGCCCCTCAACCCCCCCACCCCCGCACCCCTGTGCGCCATCCTGCGTGTGTGCAGGTGGCGCAGGGCCATGGCAAGGTCCAGGAGCGTCAGGTACACGCCCTGGGGAGGGAAGGGGAGGGGGGGGGCAGGAGGGAGAGAGGGGAGACTGGGTGAAATCTGGGCATGAGACTCTTGCTGTGGTCGGCGCCCTTAACGCCAACATCCCGTCTACCGCCATGGCAGCACGTACGCTGGGTGCAACAGGGTGGCCATGGAGCCTTGACCGCGTCTAGATCCATCAGCGCTGGATCCCATGTGGATCCCGCCCTGGTGACTGGATCCGCCCTAGGTTGTGTCAGGGGCGTACCCCGGGGCCCGAGGTCTGCCGCTCGCAAGGCCTTCTGCTGTGGTCCCGCCAGCCTCTCCCCCCCCTCCCACCGAATCCCCCTGGCTTACTGACCAGCATATCGACGCCGACTTTGCACCGGGCGGCGGCCGCAGGCCGTGTCGAGCCCGCTGCCCCGCCAACCTCCACCGGCTCCCACTCCGGCGGCGCGCCGTACTGCCAGGTGGGGAAGGCCCGTGTGGAGAGGGCGTCCGCCAGGCTCCCCCGGTCGCACCACTCCATCACCGCGGCCATGCAGGCGGGGGAGGGGTCGCCTGGTTTGCGGCAGAGCAGGCAAAGAGGGCCACGCGATGCGGTCGGAGCGAGTAAGGCCCAATGAGAGGAAATAAAGCGCCACCGGAGCTTTCCCAATCGAGGACCCCGCCAACGAACCCAGAGCGGATGGATCGACCACGCAAGGGGATTGGCCGGAGCCACCCCACCCCCTGGTGGTCCCACCTCCCAACCTCCCCGCCTCCTGAGCATTGCGTCGATTGCATCTCACTCCCTTGCCGTACACCACATGCCACGCCATTCGCCACAACCCAACAGGCATCTGTGCTGGTGGGGCGTCACTAACCTCCGTCGGTCAGCGGCGGCTGAGAGTCTCGGCGCAGGCGGAAGGGCGGCTGCCCCCCCGGGTTGTCGGCCGGCGCCGTACACCACACGTAAACCTCGGGGTGCACCGCAAAGACCTGGGAGGGCGTACGGCACCGTCAGGGACAGCGTACGGCAAGGTATGTAATGAGGCGTACGGCAGCAGCACACGGCTGTGCGAGGGTGTACGGCATGGCGAACGCCCGTGAAGTGTGCAGAGCCCAGGGGCTCCCTCAGCCGTCGCAAGATGTAGCCGGCGGGAGTCCACCCCCTTTTCCGGGTGGACCTAAGGCCTGCTTCGCCGGGAGGCCCTAACGCACCCACCTGTACGATGTTGGGGCAGGTGAGGGAGTGGTGGATGGCCAACTCCCGTGCGGTGCGGACCAGCGTGCGCCGCACGTGCTGCGCGTGCCGTGCGTCCCGCTCCTCCTGCTGCTTCCGCTGCTCCAGGTGGCGCAGCACGGGCGGCCCTGCTGTGCATGCTGTGCCGCCGCCGTGCTGCGCCTGCTGGCCTTCCTCGACGTACTCGATCAGCTTGACGGCCACGGGCACGGACCCCAGGAAACCGCGCATCACCACGCCGCCCGCGCCCGCGCCCGCCACCCCCGACAGCCACAGGTCAGACAGGTCGTCGACGACTGGTCTGCAGAGCGCAAGACGGGAAGTAACCGAGGGGACGCAAGAAGGAGGCGGCGATGCAAGTTACCAAGATGTGTGTTTGAAATGGCGAAGCATGTGGGGCCGGCTCCGGCCCTGAGGGCAGCGGCCGTTGGTCAAGTATGTACATTGCGCGCGCCACATGCTTACCCTGCGAGGGGCAAGGCCTGGCCCGGTCCTGTGGGCGTGACGGCTTCGGCCACCGACGGGTGAGGGGCGGACGACGGTGCGCGTGGCAGTGTGGCCCGGACCGAGTCTAGGAGCGCTCCCAGCTGGGGGGCGAGCGTGGGGGCGGCCTGCGGGTTATGGACGGGGAGATCACACGTACGGGGCGCCAGAGTCAAAGAGCTTGATTGAGCTTGAGGCTGTGGGTATGGGCAACGTCCAGCCCCGATGTCCCAGGTTTCCAGCCCCTTGCTCCGTCTCTCACGGCGTCCGCTCCTGCCTCACCTCCTCCACCACCACCAGAGCCGGCGGCTCCTGCGCCTGCTGAGCCTCGGGCCTTATGACGGGGGCCGCTGCCGCTGAGAGGTCCGAAGACAGCAGAAACTCGAGCTCCACCATGTCCTCTTCCGCCTTGGCCGCCACGCCCGGCACGGAGGAGGATGGGCGATCCTCCCCCTTGGTATCCTCAGCCTCTGCAGCGCCCAACCGGCGGCCGACGCTCCGGTCGTCCCCACTGCCGTCGCCACCTCCGTTAGCCGCGGCGGCGGCAGTGAGTCCTCCCACCGAAGTGCTGAGGAGTGACGGCGGCAGCTGCGGCGGGTGTGCGCTGACGGAGCCGAGTGCGCTCCAGCCTAGCTTGCCTGCGCGTGAGAGCAACATGCGTGCATGCGTCAGATTCATAAATCCTGTCGCTCACTTCTACGGTATCTGTCTAGCTAGCCGTCTGCACTGCAGTGGGAGCACACGCACTTGAAACGAACGAACGGGCTCGGCTGCTCGTTCTGCCCAGGAGCGGGGCGGAGGGCAGACCCGAAGCACGTGTCATAGGGTGCGACGCCGCCGGCCTCCCGCTCTGGCCCTGACCCTGGCCCGACGGCGGCTGAGGAAGCAGGGGAGCCGTTGCCGCCGGCCCCTCGGAGGGCGATGCAGGTGCTCCCGGGCAGGGCGCGGGCGGGGAGGGCGGCGGGGAGGGCGGCGGGGGCAGCAGCACGTACCTCCCCGGCTCCCCCCTCGCCAGAAGAGCCACCTCCCCCGCCAGAGGGCCGCACAGGCGCTGGCGCAGGGCGGGGCCGAGCGTCTGAGGCGCGAAGACGAAAACATTAGAAAGGACGTTAGCAATCATAACCTGAAGCACCCATTACTAGCATGCGGTTTACAAAGATTGCCGGTGGTCGGTTCGTACCTGTGTGAGGAAGAAGGAGCAGCTCTCTCCGACCTCTCTCAGCAGTGGCTCCGGCAGGCACACCGGGAGGCTCAGGTACAGCGCCAACACGCAGCCGCCAGGGCCCCCGATGCCGTTGCGGATGCGAACGCCGGCAAGCACCAGCGACCGCACCCCTCCGGCCTCGGCCCCGCCGCCGCCCGCAGCGGTGGAGGCGGAGGCGCTCCCGCGGCGGCGGCTGTGGGGCCCGCCGGCCGCCGTGGTGCTGCCGGTCTCTCCCTGTGTCCGTGCGGCCATGAGGCACAGCACGTCCCGCGAGGGTAGGCCCACGTCCTGAACGCGCCGGGCGCAGTCCTCCACCACCGCCACGGGCAGGGGTGCGACGCAGGGCGACGCAGCTGCCCGACCCCCCGTCGGCTCCGGCTCTTCAGCAGGCTCGGGCGCGTGCTCAGCTGAGGAGAAGGCCTCGAGCAGGAGCGTGTGGGCGAGGGGGAAGGGCTGCGCTCGGAGTTGAGGGACGGGGCCGGCGGCCACCGGCGACGGCCGGGTACCAGCGCCGGGGCTGGCGCCTCCGCCAGACGTCAAGAGCCAGTCCAGGCCTCCGGGACGAGGTGCGCTGTGGACGGCCGCCGTGGAGCCACTTGCAACCGCCTCCGCAAGGCGCAGGATTCGCCGTGAGCCAGCGGGCCCGCGTGGGCCTGACGCGGGCCCGCGTGGGCCTGACGCCGGCCCGGCGGGCCCGCTGATTACTGCGGCCGCTACAGTGCTGGAGCCCTTGCCATCCGGCATCAGCCCGCTTGCAGCCGGCCCTTCAGCTTCCTCTTCCGCTGCAGCTGTGAGCTCGGGACAGGTGCGCAGCAGGGCTGCCGGCGGGAAGAGCGGCAGTGGGGTGCCCCCAGAGGGGCGAGCGCGTCCGCCGGAGCCGTGGTGCAGGGAGCCGCTTCTGCGGGGGTTCGAAAAAAATAGTGAAACCTTCGTTCTGGGACAACATCTATTTGTACGGCCAACGGCCCAACTAACTGCGCAGCTGCTTGCCTAACGGCCACATGACCAACGGACGGTTGTACGACGGCTGCGCCCCCTCCTTCGCGCCGTACAGGGAGTTGGGCCCAAGGCTGGGCCGGATGCCGTTAGCGAGGGGGTGCGAGCGGTGCAACCAGTGAGGGCGCGTGCTTGTGTTGGGGCGCCGACCGACTGTGTGCTGCGTGTTGGGCCCAGTGCCGGCTGCGCTCGCGTGCTGCTGTGAGGTTGATGCGAGGGCTGCTGAAATACAAATGAATTATCTGCGCATTTTCTGGAGGCGCGTTGCTGGGCTTGCTGAGGGGCCGGCGGCCGGCGGCCGGCTGCGCTCGCGTGCTGCTGTAAGGCTGACGCGCGGGGGAAACGCGGGGGAAACTTGGGACAATCTCGGCAGAAACGCGGGACAAACTCGGCCGAAACTCGACCGTTACAGACAACGCACCGGCCACAGACAACGCACCGGCCACGCGCCGCCAACCACCACCAGCCACCGCCAGACGCCGCTGGACGCCGCCAGCAACCACCCGCCTCCAACCGCCAGCCACCCAGCCACCGCCAGCCGCCTTGCTTGAGCTACCGCGACATGGGCACCACGCCGCCCTGGGCCGGGCCGCCCTGCTCTCCGCCCGGCGCCAGCACCACCGCCACCTCCGGCACCCCCTGCGCCTGCACCTGGGCCGGCGTCCTGCCCTCGATGCGCGCCACCAGGCCCTGCACAAAGCCCGGCACGACGCCCACGGCTCCGCTGCCGCCAGCAGCCCCGCTGCCGCCAGCAGCGGCCGCCGCCTTGCCAGCGTCCTCCTCCTCGGACTCCGACTCCTCTGACGACTCCGACCCCGCCGCCGCCCGCACCGCGGCCCGCCCAGCCGCCGCCGCCGCCCGCACGGGCCGGCCCTCCGCCTTCTCCGCCTCCGTCTCCGCCGCCCCCGCCACCAGCGCCCCCTCCCCCACCCCCAGCCCCTCCTCGTCGCCCAGGCCCAGCCCGTCATCCGGCATCTGGCTCCCCCAAAAGAGGGGGGCCTGCTGCGCCATGGCCTGCTTGACGCGCCGGCGCTCATTGGCCGCGCCGCCGACAGCCCCGCACCCTGCCCCGCGCCCCGCCGCCTCGCGCCCAAACCAAGAAAAGCCTGGGCGCGGCAGCTCCGGCCAATGTGGCCGCGCCGCCGACAGCCCCGCACCCTGCCCAGCACCCCGCCGCGTCGCACCCAAACCAAGAAAAGCCTGGGCGCGGCAGCTCCGGCCAATGTGGCCGCGCCGCCGACAGCCCCGCACCCTGCCCAGCACCCCGCCGCGTCGCACCCAAACCAAGAAAGGCCTGGGCGCGGCAGCTGCGGCCAATGTGGCCGCGCCGCCGACAGCCCCGCACCCTGCCCAACTAAGAACGCGCCGAACTAAGAAAGGCCTGCGCCGCGACGCGCAGAACGGCGGCCGCCATGCCGACCAAATCCGTGCAAGCTGGGCGGCGCAACCAAACGAGCTGGGCAGCTCCCGGTCATGCCGAACCGTCTCGCTGAGACGCCCCGCTGGCCCCATCCCTTACGAGTACTCGATTTGGGGCGTGGGCGAGGCCACCACGCGGACCACCAGCCCGGGGTTGCGCTCCCGTAGCGCCCCACTGAGGTACGCCGCAGCCGCGTGGCCTTGTGCACCTCCCGGAAAGGTCCACATGCAGCCACAGTTGCCAACCGGCATCAGTGGGGGAAGGTTGGCGGGCCAGTGTTGCGGCATGGCCGGCGCCGCCAGCGCTCCAGGGATGCCGGTGCCAGTGGCGGGGTCGGCGGTGACGTACACGGGGTCCACCTGCTTGCGCACCTGGGGGGCCGGGAGATGGGGATGAAAGGAGTGGTAGCGTTAGGATTAACGCTTGCAGAGGGCGCGGCGGCTGCCAAAAGCGCGGGGACGGGGCGGGGTGACGGGCATGATTCGGGGCCCTGCCTCCCTGCGTTGTTTCTGTCTCTCTTCCTGCTGGACGATCCCCGCACCAAGAAAGATCCGCTACCCGAGCCCGCAGTGCAGCGGGCATGCGGGCGCAAGCCGAATGTCAAAATGCCGAGCTGCGCACCTCGGGGTTTTCCAGTAGGAAGCTGCTCCACTCGTCCAGCAGCTCCGTGAACGCCCAAGCTCCAGCGGCATTGGCCCCGCTGCCGGAGATCGTTGCGCAGCCCGCGAGCAGGGCGGCAAGCTCGTGGACCTCGCTTTGCGGCCAATTGCGCCGACTGCCACGCTTGAGCAGCTTATTGCAGGGTCCGAGAAGCAGCGCGCCTGGCAGCGGCTCGAGGTTTAGCGGTGCGTCGCAGCGCTCAAAATCAACGTCACTGTGCGGGCCGGGATAGGCGTCCGGACCGCTGGGGAAGCTGGACATTGTGAAAGCGTGGGAGCGGAGTGCGTAGGACCCTGTGCCATGCGTTGCGGGAGCGAATGTGGAGCACATTCGACGACCGTTGCTGACATAGTCAGCATGGTTTGTCTCGATCGGCGAGTTGGCGCGAATTGGCAGGCGGTCTCAGGCCTTACCCTGCGCCTTGCACCCAGGCACGTGGCCAGCTTCCCCGGCCACGACGTGTCGGCGGGTACCACTTCAGGGTTCGTGTGCCAACTGGTTGAGTCCGCGCCGCAAACGCCCCAAATGGGACTCTGAGCTGTATAGATGTCATTTAGAAGCCTTGCGGAGCGATGCCGAGCACGGAGACGCGTTGTCGCATGCCGAGCGCTTGCATGTTGCCGGCCTTTCCTCAAACATGCAAGCTAGATGTTCGCAGCAGTAACATCTTGTAGTACAGACCCTTGGGAGCAAAGCTGGGCACGCGGGGAGGCCTAAACGTGAAACTGCTCGGTGGGATGCGACATGGGGTTGGCTGGACCGTCGCCGATCGACCCCGGACCTGGTCCTACAGTCATCATATGATCCCGAGAGCCCCAAACCGGGCTCGGCGGCTGCTTGGATGCGTCCAGGCCGCTGAGCCAGGCACTAACCCGTCCCCTGCTTGGCAGCCCCAATCGGCCCCCTCGCGGTTCGGGCACATGCCGACCCGTGCGCCAGCTCTGAGTAGGTAGATGGCCAGTATGGACCTTCCTAAGATGTTTCAGGCCGATAGCCATCACCGGGGGCGCTCGGGAGGTGCTCTGGGGCCCATACCAGGCGCCTTTATCCTTTTCACCTGGTATTGTAACGTACACTAGTCCAGATTTGGTGGTATCAAGAGATACCGGGCAAAAGAGGCCCAGAGAGCAGTAATACTGTGACCCACAATGGGTACGACAGCTACTGATGTGGCGTTAGAACGAGCACCAGAATACCGGTGACACGAGCAACGCATGGTCCCAAGAAGGGACGAGAGAGAGAGACGTAAGAGAGACGTCAGAGGGGACGTCAGAGGGGACTGGATCGTAACAGGTATCCTTTACCTGTTCTGGCGATTATGTTATTGGCTGAGGTTAGGATATGCTGCGCAGGGGACGACCGACCCCAAGCGAGTATGGCACCCGGTTGCGTGGCGTGGCGAACTGGCTTCCCGACCTAAATGCGTGGACTTGGAGGAGAGTGCCAGGAGGGTTAGTGTCTGGCCGGCAGGCCGGCACGCGCAAGGCGCTAGCCCCTGTACACTATTGCGCAAGCATGCTGGAGCTTATGTCAGTCATCGCGAGGCCGGGAGCCGGCTCGCGTAGGATGATTCGTGGAGCATTGCGTCTTCCCTGGCTCCTTCGTCTGGAGCCTCGGACCGTTTCCTGTGTGTGTTCAAGGTATTCTTCGCTGCTGTGGACGGCCGAGCGCTGCAAGCGCGAGGCCGCGGCCCGGAGGCCGACGGATGGCTGGCGCCCCCGCCAATCCGCCCGCAGCTTAGCTTCTCCGTTCAGTGTGATTCATAATTGGAGTGGGAGCAACGCCCGAGCGTGCCCCCGGTGGGAGGAAGCGGCCATGCAAGGAGCCCTCCACTGGCAACGGTGGGCTCTCCCGCAAGAACCGCCCTCTCCTTGTGCAGTCTGCGCGACAATCACGGCAGTGTGCTGTTTGGGTTCTTAGTGGAGTAAGCGGAAGAGCGGTCCGCCCTCCAAACCTGAATTACGGACGCCAGGACGTGCTTTAGAGCGTGAGCACGAAGTATTAGGACTACTGCGTGTGTTCTGTGGGTTCTGTGTGTGTCTAGGCCGCCCCTCGAGTGCAGAAGACGGCCTGACGCGAGCTGCGCGTTCAAAGGAGGACGGGCCGTCGAGACCCTCGCCCCTAGACCTGCTACTGCGTTGGTTTGTGCTATTCCCGCGTTGTTGCCCGCTGGGTATGCCGGTGCAGTGCAGGGGTAGGGTCCGGCGCGGCGCAATGGGCGCACCGGATTGTGGGGCCGTACCCTGGCGCCCCAAACCTGCCCCGACACCAGGAGCTGTGTGTTGTTGAGTTAGGGCTAGCGCTATTGCTGCAGTGAGCTAGGTTAGGAGCGGTGTGGTGCCTCGTAGGCGCGGCGAGGCGAAAGGCACGCGGCCCGGCCTGTACGGCGGGCCGCGGGCCCGAGCCCTTTATATTCCGCGTGGTTGCGCGCTTTTAAAAAACCGGAATTAAAATAGAAAAAGGAGGATAGCGCCTCCTTACAAGCCTTCCAGCGAAAGTCCCTGCTAGAGGGACAGCGTGTGTGTGTGTACCGCTCCGCGACTGAGCAAGAGTTGCGACTGATCATCGTGACACTAGCAAGGAAGTGTAATCCCGTGATTGAAAGACAGGCCGCGCGTCCCTCGTGTGACTTCGGTCACTGAATAGTCGCCCATCGCCGTCGTCGCGTACGCAGAGTACGCACATAGGAGTAGCACAGCCTTTGTCTGACCGCAGGTGCCCAAACAAGTACCTTCGCCGTCAACGACAACAGTCTACCGGCAGCGAGGCCGTCCGTTGGCCCCGGACTGCTCCCCTTCCCCCCGTCGCAGGACCCGCAGG
The DNA here is from genome assembly GCA_016858145.1 of Edaphochlamys debaryana. Lineage (NCBI taxonomy): Eukaryota > Viridiplantae > Chlorophyta > Chlorophyceae > Chlamydomonadales > Edaphochlamys > Edaphochlamys debaryana. The sequence continues at coordinate 13,099 of JAEHOE010000097.1, read as the reverse complement.
TGTTCTAGTAGCCCGGTTGCCCCCAGGTCCCGAACGCTTCACCAGACAGTTATCTGTCGGGTGTTTGCCGCACTAAGTCCTATCGGTACCCGGCCGCAAGAGGCCGCCCGGTCAGGCAGCTAGGAACCCGGCTTCCACAGGCACAGGCACCCGCCGAGCGCAGCGAGGCGTCCCCTTCCCGCTCCGGCGTCAGGGTAGCGTCGTTCCCTTGTCACCGCAGGTCGTGTGACTAAGCCTCCGATCTGTCAGTGGTATCAACGTCTACAAGTCGACTACAGCAGCAGAAGCGGCACCTCAAGCCCTGCTTGCAACCCCTTGGATCCAGCGTATCTTCCCCAGGCCGTGTGACTAAGCCTCCCGCCTGCTGGGCCAGCGCACATCAACAGCAGCGGTAGAAGCGGCGGTTAAGACCCCCTGCCGTACTGCTCGTATATCCGTGTCAACAGGTCGTGTGAGTCATCCTCCCGTACCGTACAGCAAGACACATCGTCGGTGGTTCATATCTGCACGGCCCCTGGTCGTAACCCCCAGGCACCGCCGCCTCTCTCTCTCTCCTCCGCAGGCCTCCCACCTTCCGTGTGACCCCTGCCCCCCTCAGCCGCAGCAGCAGGACACCCTCAGGTCCCCTGCTTGCGTGACAACAACCCCGACACTTGGACAGGTAGAAGAGGCGGTTAAGACCCCCTACCTGAGCCCTACACGCTTCCGCACCTCATAAAGTACGCTTCCGCAAAGCCTACCTTCAACCCCAAGGCCCCTGGATCGTCTGTCCAGGCCCAAGCCGCAACCCACTAGCGCCTAGTTGTGTCTTCACACACACTATAGCGCCAGCTGTGCGATCCTAGGGCACGGACCGTTAGTCACCAGTGGTAACCTCCTGCAAGTAAGTGGACACGCATCTACGGGTAGTATCCGCGCGAAAAATTTTGGGGTGGTTACCCACTTGGTGGACCACACGCTCCGCCGTTGGTAGCGGGACCTTGGATCACAGCTGCGCCAGTGGATCCTGCGTGCAGCAAGTTACGCATCTCAACCCGTCAGCGCCGACTGCAGCGGTAGCCCGGGCAAGGGCGTACAGCCAGCTCGTGTTTGTGTTTCTCTTTCCCCCGCTCTAACAGCAGCGAGGGCTCGTAACCAAGCCTCAGCGAGGCTCAGGGACAAGAGCACCCCTCAGGGTAACCTCTGCGTGCTTCCGTCTCCCTCCCCTCGCCCTACCAAAACCCCCGCAGGCCTTCCGCTCAAGTACCATCATGGAGCGAGGCCTGACGCCCTCAGCCCTCAACTCGCTGACCGTATTCGACCCCCGGTCCACGTCCGCTGCGGACTGGCTGGATCAGGTTGAGCGGCACAGCGAGGCCTTCCGTTGGACCGAGGCGGACCGACTAACGGCCGCGCGGTGCCGACTGGGACCAGACGCCTCGGCTTGGGCCAAGTGCGTTCCCCAACGGCTTTCCAATTGGGTGGATTTCCGCGCTGCGCTGACTGAACGTTACGCAGTGCGCGACGAGGTGCTGTATTTCCGCCTTGCAAACTGTCGGCAAGGCAAGAGGGAATCTGTGCGTGACTACGCTGATCGTTTCCGTGGCTTGCTAACGCAGCTGGGAATAGACAGCGCTGTGGACCTCAGTCACATGCACAACTTTATACGGGGCCTACATCCTGAAGTCCAAGACAAGATGTACCTCTTCCGGCCCCGCAATTTGGAATCAGCTATTGATTGCGCAAGCTATGCGGCGGAAAACGCTAAGTACCCCCGGAGCGACGGGGATACCGACGACGTTAACCGCGAGCCGCGCTCCCCTCGTTTCGTGCCCCCTCCTCAGGCGCCTACTTCGAGTCGCAACGACCGACCTTCTCGTGATCAAGGCGACAACAACGGCAAGACTCGTTCGTACGACGCCCCGAGACCGGCACGGCCGAACCCCGCGCCCGAGCCCGCACGTCGCGAGCCCCGCGCGCGCTGGCCGGACAAGGGTGAGCGCCGCTTCAATGGCAACAACAACAGCAACTCCGGCCCAAGGGCAACTTCAACATCCCAAGCCCGTGTCGACCGAGCAGCGTTCAACGACATGAACCGGCGCCTGGAGCAGCTGACCCTCGCCGTCATCGGCGACCGTGAGGCCAGGCCTAACCCCCCTCGCGGGCCCCCTCCGCGCAGGCCTGTCCCTCGCTCCTTCGCCCCCCCACAGGCTCGACGCGCCAACAACACCATCTACCTGGTTGAGACCGATCCAACTCCGGCGCCTCGCCTCCAGCCTCGTGGGCGGACGACACCTTCCTCTCCTCGCTACCTCACACGCGGTGAGTCTGTGTGGGAGGCTGATTCTTGGTGCTCCATGTCAGGCACACGGACCTTTGCCTCCCCCGAGGAAGAAATCTTCCACATGTATCAGCAATGGGACCCAGAGGTGTACATGAAGAGGGTCGGGGAGTTTGAGAACACCACCTTGCCTCGCAAGCGGGTAGCCTTTTCCCCTGACCCTGTACCTTCTGGGGGCGGCAACCGTTCTGGACAGCCTCTGCAGTCAGCCCTCAAGCCTCCTGCCCTCTCCTCCCAGGGCACCGGCTCAGGGCCCATGCCCTCCGGTGGCCCCCGTCCAGACCAAGGCCCCCTCTTGTCCCGTTCTCCCAGTGCCCCCCTTCCCCCAGGTGTACCCCCAAGCGTACCCCCCAGACAACCGTCACTCCCCAGTAAGCCGGGTGCCTACGGCCCCGCGCAAGACTGGAAGAGCGATCGGGGCAAGTACCAACCTTCTTCACCTTCGGGGCGGGGGCAGGGATGGCAACGCTCCGACTCCCCCAGGGGCCATGGTGACGGAAGGCCCCCGGGCTCTCCCCACCGCAGCGCCCCTGGCCAGGAGAAGGGGTCCGACCGAAACTGGAAGACCAGGAAGCCGGGCGACCCTTTGGGCCGCACGGACCCTGTGCCCTCCACGGACCCTCTGGACGCGGAACGCCAGCTGACAGCGGACATTGTGAACAAGGTGGTGCGGCATGCCGTACCCCTTGGGTCCCTGACCAGCCTGAACATTGCTAACGTGTTCAGTCGGGTGTGCGCACAACTGCAGGCTCTCCTGCGCAAGTCCGCACACCACCCACCGGCCACCGTCTCCCTTGTCCAACAACCCCGCGCGTCCTCGTCCCCTGATGATTGGCTGGAGGCCCTGTGGAGCAAGGCCGCACGGGTTGACCCTGCCGGCCCCTACACGCCCATGGCCCTCGCCGCTTCCGGGCACGACACGGACGGCCGCCAGTACCGCGTGTGCCGAGCCCTTATCAAGGTTCGCGACGCCGAAGGGACATGGCTCACCCTGATCGCCGTGATCGATAGTGGCGCCAGCGTCAGCATGATATCCACTTCAGCCCTACGCAAGCTGCGGTTACTGGACGTGGTGGAGCCTACCGACATGACCTTTAGTAATGCCGACGGCTCCCGTACGCCCGCCAGCGGCCACGTGCGGAATCTCTGCGTCAGTACCGGCGACATGAGCTTCTCAATCAGCCCCTTCGTCTCCAACTCCTTGGGGTATGAAGTGCTGTTGGGATGCGATTACCTGGACGCCGCCCAAGCAGACATTTCGTACAAACGGCAAGTACTGGAGTACACCAACGACCGTGGAACCCGATCTACTCTCCCCATCGACTTCATGAGCACTCCCGTGGCCCCCGTGCTAGCCTGGGAGACCGCTTCGTCCGACTACTCAGACAGCGAGATCTTCATGGTGGACGTGGCAGGTCCAAGCACCACCCCGTCTCCCCCTCCTCCACCTTCCGCTCCCGCAGACGCCGCAGCGTCGGCATCCTCTTCTCTCTCCGCCTCCCTCGCCCAGTTACGCCGCGCTCACATCCGCGCCACCATGACCCGCCTACCGAAGGACGACGCCTCAGCCAAGCTCACCATGACTCGGGTGGCCCTGGGGGCGGCAGCACGCAAGAACAGTAGCATACGGGCGGCGGAAAACGCCGCCAGAAAGCTACTATGTGAAGCCGTGACCCACTTGGCTGCTGCCAAGGCCTGCCGACTGGACCGGGACGAGTCCGCCTTCCAGGCATGGACGATGGCCGGGAGCACCTACTATGATTGGGGCGAGTGGTTGAAGGACCTGAACGCAACAGGATGTGGTACGGACGAGCGAGCCCCCTCTGGCGTGCCCGAGACGACCACCCCCGCGCCGCCCCTCTGGGACTTCGAGGCGGAGGCCATCCACCGTTTCATGTACCGTGGCGATGTGGTCTTAACGCGGCCAGGCGATGTTCCCCGACCGGAGCCGCGGGAATGCGATGGGTGCAAGCTCTGGGCTGCTCAAGCCGTCAAGGACTACTTGAACCAAGTCGCCCCCAGCTCACCCTCGCCCCCGCCGACAGCCCCCGCGGAGCCACCCAGTTCTCCCCTCGCCCCTGAGGCAGAATTGGAACTGGAAGTAAGACGATTACTGCAACGGGCGGAACGGCTGGAGGCGGCTGGGGCTGAAAGCGCACGACGACATGAGGCGGACCTACAACAGCTGCGACTCCAAACCGCCCAGGCTTTCTTACCCCGCGTGAAGGAAGCCGCGGCTCAGGTCTTCCTGGTAGCGACCAGGGGAAGCCTCGAGGCGGCCAGCAGGGGCAGCTGTGAGATAACACCCGAAGAGACACGAAGCGCAGCGGAAGCACTGGGCCTGACACCATCCGCACTGGACGGCTCAACCGACACTGCACTGATGGGTCGCGCCCGGTTCCGCCTTCCCCTCGACCTCTCCGGGTTGGACGAGAGGGTCATTGAGGCGTCCCAGCTTATCAACGCTGAGGTAGAGCAGTTGGCCAATTGGGCATGCCTGGTCCTCAGGGCCTACCCGCAGCTCAGGGCCTCTGACCGCATCACTGCCCACGCCGCGCCTCTCGCGTCATCCGCCCCCCTTCCATCTCCCCTGCCCCTACTCAGCACGGCGCCAGCCCCCACCGCGCCACTCGTCGCCGAGTTCCCAGCACCAGAGGCGCCCGGGAAACAGTCCGCAACTTCGCCAAAGACCGCCGCGCCGCCCTCCCCTGGGGGAGAGGCGGCGGATCGTCTCGCATCACCCTCTTCGGACAAGGAGCCGCCCCCGCCTCGCGTACGGAAGCTCCCTCCTGACCCTGTCACGGATCCCGAGCAGTACCGCGAGTTCAAGATTGGTTGGCTACAGCAGCATGTTCACGAGAACATGATGAATGCTTCCATTTGCGAGCCCATGTCCACCTTCCTTGCCATACAGGAAATGTTGGTGTCGTGTGGCATGCGCAACATGGCGGCACGGGCCAAGATGAACCAAGCTGGCATCTACCTTCGGGCTGCTTATCAGCTGTGTTCTACCGTCGACGACATCATAGCCACCAACCGTTATGAAGTGGAGGCCTCCTACTCCCTGGGGGGGTGGAACTTTTGCCCGGACAGGGAACGATGGATGGCCCGAGCCAATGCGGAGGGCTGCGGCACCGACTTCTACAACCCCGGGAGCCCCAGCGAGCCCTCATATCCCACGGCAGTAGCGGTGCTCAAGGAACACGAGGTCAAGTACCTGCTCACACGCCTCAGCTCGCCAACCCCCGGGTTCCCCGCGCCGCGTGTGCCATGGGCACCGCTTTCCCCCGCTCCCGCGTCACCCACTCCAGACCTCAAGGCCGGAGCTCAGCATCATTGGAAACAGCAAGGCAAGGGAAAGGGCAACACATGGAAGCAGGCCCGAAAGCACAAGACCGGCTATGCGGGCGGAGCAGGCATCATGATGATGACTGATGGCACGACACCGTCTTTCCTCATCCCTGACCAGCAGGGCCCGTGGACCCGCAAGTACCTCCTGCCCGCCCTCGGCTCAGACCTCAAGTGGACCGACAGCGAGGCCGAGCAGCTACGCCACCACCTTGCATTCGCTGCCCGGACCGACTCCACCGCCCGCCGAGGACTGAACGTGGCACGCAGCCACTTCCACCGCATCCTTGCCGAGTTGTCCGACGCACGTGCCTGCTGGAGGCGGTCCAGGGACAGCGTACGGCGAGCCTGGGATTGTGCGGGTTACAAGCATTTCCCCGAATTCTCGGATTGGCTCAAGGCCGTCAAGAGTACTGGGTGTGGACTGGGGCCCTGCTGCCCTTGGATTCCGGGGGATTCGGAAGCCTGTTGGCCTCAAGGCCAACTGACCTCTTCCCAGCTCCTGGACCTTTCCGCCCTCATGTACGGCGCCCTGGACGACCTGACAACGGAGGAGGGTGAGCTCTGGTCCGCACAAGGCAGCCGAGGAGACGCAGGTGTAGCCATGATGACGGAGAAAACCGGCTTACAGCCCCCCGTCTGACACGCCCCCGCTTCCCCTCGACCCTTCGGCCACACGAGTCGAACCAGAGGCATGGGACCTTCCCGAGCCCCTCAGCGCCCCGGACCATGACGCCCTAGACGCCGCCCTCAACGCCAAGTTGAACTCGGGTCGGCCATGGCATACGTGCGCCGGGTCCGCGCATATCGTAAGGTGTTTGGCTAACGCTGCGCACCACGACAGCATCGGACGCCAAGAGGAGAACAAGGCCCGAGCTCACCTCCACGCTGCGTGCGCTGCGCTAACCGCCTCCACGGCCCGTCACCAGCGCGCGCAACATTGGGTTGAGAAAGCTTGGGAGCAAGGCGGCCAGAACTTCTACCCCGCAGCCACAAACTGGCACGCAGCGGTACAAGCCTCTGGTTGCGGCCTAGGACCCTGTCGCCCTTGGGTACCCAACGACGCCGAGTGCTGCCGTCCCAAGCACCCTCTTTCCCCCGCGCAGGTAGCCCTCCTTACCGCCTTCGTCCAGCAGCCTTCGCCCTCACCGTCAACTTCATCTCCAGAGCCACTCGCCGGGTCCAACCGCTCAGCCCTCAAGCGCCCTAACCCGACGCTCGCAGGTCATGTGGACCATTGGGCCGCCCTACGCGAGCGACCCGTCTCTCCACCCCCCGAAGGCCACCCCTCTGGCACCTTCTGGGCGGGGTTACAACCGGAGCCAACAGACATCAACGCTCACGTATGGTTCGTCAACTACTCCGACTCGCGCCTCGACCCCTCACACCGGCTTACCCCCAGTGACTGGTCCCGCATGGAGACCACGCTCAACGCTGCCTGTGAGTTCGCCCACACCTCTGCCCGCACACGACGAGCGGCCGAGCTGTTAATGGTGGACGCCAGTACCCAGTTGGCGTTGGCAAAGGAGCTCAAGCTGGAAGCCCGCCGCCTCCTCGACCAAGCCTGGGTCGTGGCCGGGCACAAGGTGTGCGCCGACCGGGCTTACTGGTACCAGAAGGTGACCGAGCCAGGCCTGGCCAGCCCCGGCGTGCCTCCCTGGATCCATGGCGAGGACGCCATTCCTGATGGGCCCATCGCCAAGCTTAACTCCCGACAGCGTTGGGAGCTACACCAGTGCATCGACTTCGCAGGATACGGCAAGGGACGGCGGGAAGAGACCCCTGTGGACCCCCGTCGTACAACTCCCCCCAGCCGCAGACGTGTCCATGCTCTCAAGTGCCCCCGGCAGCCCTTCAAGCCAGAGCCTGGGCCAGTCTTTCTTCGACATCGACTTCCCTTGGAGGGAGATGAGTGAGCTGGAGCGCCTACTCCACACGCCCCCGCCTTCTCCTCCATCTCAGGGGCCGGACACCAGCGCGCCCGGCCCCCTGAGCACGTCGACTCCTCCTCAACCCCCGGCAGCCCCCAATCACGGGCCCCCTTCGCTTGAAGCCGAGATCACCGATGACGAACTTGACAGACTGCTGTCCGACTCTTCTCTCTCCGATGCACCGCCCCTACCAACCAAATGGTTTGAGGAGCCGGTGCCCCACGACCTGGCCACCCTTCCCGTGGCAGGCCGCTCCCTCGAACAGCACAAGGAATACATGCAGAACATCACTTGCGCTGTTATCGACAGTCACGTGGCGCGGCTGGACCCTGGCATGACGTGGACACCTCAGCAGGATCATGAGATTGCCACGTGCCTCGTCCTGGCGGCCAATGACTGCGAGTCGGCACGCTGGCTGCGGCAGTCAGACCCGCTCGCCGGCACGCAGCCTTCACCCCATGCCAACACGGCCTCCAAGCTCCACCGTCGAGCTGAACGCTTGGTCCACCGTGCCTGGCAGCGGGGGGCCCGTTCCGTCTACCCTAAGCTGGAGTCCTGGCGCGGCGCCGTCAACAAGGTAGGCTGTGGACTTGGAGCGCAGCGACCTTGGCGTCACAACTACTCGCCCGGACCCTCAGGCGCCGCACCACTTCCCCGGCAAGCCTTCCGCCTCCGTGACCTGGCAGGCATGTTCGAACCCGAAGGTCCGTGGGGAACGCCGCCTTGGGTCCCAGTCACTCAGGACACCGGAGTTCATGACCCTGACGGACGCAGCGCCGGCCTCCCCGCGCCCTGCGCACACCGTGCAGGCCCCCGTCATTCCGGCCCTCGAATCCTGGTTTGCCTCCCTCTCCCCTCGCCTGACTCCACTCCAGGTTCCCGGCGAGGACGTCCCCACCCATGCTAACGCGTGCGGCATCGGAGCAACGAAGCCAAGCCCCAGCCCGGCCGAGCAGGCCGCGCCCGGAAGTTTGGCAGTCGCCCGCGACTGGCCGAACCCGCGACACGACGAACCTTCGCTTGCCCCCTCGCCGGTTGACTCTACGAATACAGAAGAGATACTGGAAGGACTCTGCATGCTCGGAAGCCAGACAGCGCCGCCGCCGCAGGACTCCGAAGGCGAGGCCCCCGACATCGACATGGGCTCGCCGCTCGCGCCGCTTCAAGCGGGCGACGCGCACCAACTTCGTCGCCTGGCCTGCCGTTTCGCCCACGCCGCCGCAGATGAATGCACTATCGGTTTTGACCTGGGTCTGACCCCTCCGTTCAACGAGACAGCATCATCCCGCCGCCATCGCGAGGGCCACGCCGACTATCACCTTCAACGTGGAAACGCCATTTGGGACGTGGCACTACAACTGCGAGATATAGTCAACCAACCCTTCATGGTCAAGCTCGCGTGCAGTCGTACAAATCAAGCCGAGCCGTGCGAAACCGGCCCGTGGACCCCGGCCTCCAGCACGGTTCCCCCGCTTGTGGACTCTTCCCCCGGCTGCTGCATGATGACCTCCGACACCCCAGCCCAGCCTGTGTCCGTCACCTCACCACCAGCAAGCCCCGAGGCCCAGCAAGACTGGAAGCTTCTGCAAACCCTGGTACTGCAGGCGGCGGAGGCTGAGGCATGGTGCGGGTTGCTGGACATCCCGCCGTCCGCGCGCGAGACCCCTTCACAGGCGGTAGCCAGACAGAACGAGATGCAGGCGCGCCAAGCCATCGCGGTCCGAGCCAGGGCCGCCGCAGAAGACGCCTTCGCCGTCATACTCAACCGCAGAAGGTGGGCAATGGAGAAGGCAGTGCGCAGCGCTCCTGCCGCCAGCAGTAAGCGGCGTGTCGAGACTGCCCTGATCACTCCCCCACACGGTCGATGCATCGAGACCTCTGCCAACCCTACGCCGTCCATCCAAGACCGTACCAACCAAGCCTCCCTCTTACCAGGACCCGTTCTCCCTTGCCTGCAGGATGACATCGTCGCCAGCCCTGCCGCCGCGCCCTTGGCTAATGGATCAGCTTGGATTGATAACTACCTTCGTGACCGGCTGGATTGGGAGATCGTATCCCGCGCCGTACGACGTGCTGCTGAGTCAGAAGCGCTCTACCGTGTGCTAGGCTACGAAGACACGTCCCACCTGTCCGAGGACCAGCTGCGCTACCGCCAGGTGGCCATCACCGGCCACAAGCGAGTGGCGGACGGGGCAAGGGCCACAGCACGACACGTGCTCGAGGCCTCTCAGCGCGCCTCCCCCACCTGGCGACCCAGCCGGCCATGCTGGGAGGCACGCTCATCCCCGTCACATTGACACCCGTGTCCCCTGTCGGTGCCGCTTCCGTCGAGAACGTGGTGACTTCGCCTCCTCCCACCTTTAACGCTCCGACCGCAGCCGCGGAAGCCTGCCCTTCCAGTACGGAGCTAGCTGAGAGCGAGGTGGCCATTGCCCTGCTACATCTCGCCGATGGCGCAACCAGTCCAGGAACCGCCCCCGCAGATGTATCCATGATGCAGCCTCCACCGTCTGACCAAGACTGGACCGAGCGCACGAGGAGTGAGACAAACCCCCTCACGCAGCCCCTGACCGAGTCCCCCGTGGACAGCGCGGACGACAGCACCACCGCTCCCCGGACTCGCAGCACTCACCAATATCCCGTGGACGACAGTTACCTTTGGGCGCCCTACAGCTCTTCCTCCGGCACCAGCCCCTCACTTCGAGACAGCCAGCGCCCGGGAGCCCCCTGGGCATCGGAAACCGCAACCACCATCCGACACCCTAGCGGATTCAGCCGCCCCCGGCCCACGCCCTTTGCTCAAATGCCTGGCGTCGTCACCAGCTCACACCTGGTGGCGCGCTGGCAGGAGCTCCGGGCACGGGGCCCGGTAGGCACCCCGCAGTTTCCGTCCGCGCCCACGTCCACGTCATCCCCGGCCGTCTACGGGCCAGAGCCGCGGCCGCCCCCTGTCGTTACGGAACACGCCGAACCAGCAGTGTCCCCTCAACCCGAACCCGAGGAAGGCCGCCGCAAGGTAAGGCGTTCTGCACGACAACAGGAGGCCCCTGCCGCCGGCGTGTCAAGCCTAGATTCCGGGGCCCCCAAGGCTGGCGTCCCATGGCCCCGCATCGCCTCGTCACGACTTCCGCCCGACGACCTGGACCCTCTCTTCCGGCAAATGCAGCTGCGGGATTGGCTCGCAGCAGCATCCAAACCGATGGCGCGTGGTACAGCACCTGAACGTGACGCCTGGCATGCGGTGCCTAACGTTTGGGTAGGTTTCAGCACTCTGGAGACTGGCGCACGATGGCCTGCGGTGGTGGACAGCGCAGCCCGCATCTCCGTCGTCACTCTCAGCACGCTACGGCGCCTGAGCCACACCAACCCCGTCGTACCCGTACAACGCCCCCTCAACAACGCGTCCGGCCAACCGATTGACGTGGTGGGCAAGACCGTACTCACCGTGATATTGCCCGACCGCTCAACCGAAGTGGAAGTGTATGTGGCACGACGCCTCGCGTCTGAGTTGATCTTGGGCCTCGACTGGTTGCATGCCGTACGGGCCTGCATCGACCTAGATCAACACCTGCTGCACTACACCTCCTCTCAGGAACAGCGCTGCCACGTCGAGCTCTGGAGCGAGAGCCACAGCCGCGCCTCCCGACCCGACATCTGCATGATGGGGGGCGATGGGGCGGCGGTACACGCCCTCACCACCGGGTTTGGCCCCGAGCCCGACGTGGAAACCGGTCCTCCCCCACCGGAGCCCGGGCCCCCGCGGGAGAGGGACCGGCGTCGCTTCCCCTCGTCCGGCGATGAGCCTACAGTGGTGCAACGACCCCTGGAGCCTCCGCCGTACAGCGAGATCGAGCTTCTCACCCCCGCCGAGCACGTGGCGAGGGCACGTCTGTTCGCAGAACAAACAATTGCCCTGCGTGCCCAGAAGCACCCCGACGAGGAGCTGGCGCAACACCTAGCAGCCTGCGTCACCCCAACTTAAGCCGTGAGCAGTGGGAAAAAGCTTACGGCCTACTTTACAAGCACTTCGATTTGTTTGCACGCAACTCACTGGAGCTGGGCCGAACTACGTGGCAGTCCCTCACCGTCGACACTGGCGACAGCCCTCCGATCTTCGTGCCCCCTCACCGTATGTCGTACCAAGACAGACAAGTGTGCAACGAGGCCATCCAAGAGCTCTTGCAATCCGGCATCATCGAGCCTGCGGAGAGCCCCTGGAGCAGCCCGGTTTTCGTGGTGCGCAACTCTTCAGGCAAGCCCCGCCTTGTGGTGGACCTGAGGCGTATCAATGCCGTACTACGACCCGTACGTTTCCCCATTGGGGTGTTGCGAGAGGTGCTGGACCGCGTCATTCCTCCTCCCGGAGAGCAGCGCTTCGCCAGCACCCTCGACTGTCGCATGGGCTTCTACGCCATCCCCATCGATGACCCTGCAAGTCGGGACCGCGTGGCCTTCCACACCACCTCTGGGTGCTGGCGCTTCAAGCGCATGCCCATGGGACTAGCCTCTTCTCCAGCCATTTGGTGCCAGCTCATGCAAAAGGCGCTTGGCCCTGTGCTGCTGGGAGGCGTCTCCAGAGTGCCGGCACCCAAGGAGGCACCCGCTCGTCTTGACACCACCGCTGATCCACACCCCTCCTCAGGTCCCTATCGCCGCCGCAACCCCAATGGTCCCGACAGCGCCCCCGCCTTCAAGGACCCCGAGGACCGGTGCGTGACCACCTGGGTGGACGACAGCCTAGCCCTCAGCAAGGACTTCGACACCCACCTGAGAGACCTGGAGCGGGTGTTTGACCTGCTTCGGCTGTCAGGGGTCAAGCTGTCAAGCACCAAGGGCCGCTACTTCCAACGGCAACTACGGTGGCTCGGGTTCTCAATCGATTTCGAGAAAGGAACCGCCACTATGGACCCCAAGCACATGGCCACCATCTCCGCCTTCCCTGCCCCTCGTACCCGCCGGCACGTGGCGTCATGGCTTGGCCTCACCTCCTTCTACCGTGCCTGGATCTTCGAGTACAGCAAGAAGGCTGCACCCATGATCCGGCTCCTGCGAAAGACGCGCCGTGGGAGTGGGGCCCCGAGCAACAACGCAGCTTCGAGGAGCTGCGACGAGCCCTCACCTGTTGCCCATCTTACGCAGTCCCACGTTCAAGGAAGGCATGCCGTTCATTCTGGCCACGACTACTCAGCCGAGGCCATGTCCGCCATCCTTCAGCAACGGACCCCAAGAACGGCAAGCTGTACGTGATCCAGTACGCTTCAAGGCGCTGCTCCCCCACTGAGGCAAAGATGGCTTCAGGGGAGGGAGAGGTGCTGGCAGCGTGCTGGGCCATGCGACACTTCCGACCCTACCTGCTGAATGCTCCCGACCCCTTCATCCTGGTCAGCGACAGTCTATGCCTGCGCTACGTGATGGGGCCCGGAGCATCTGGACAAGAACCGCTGTCGTCCCGCCTCACACGCCTCGCCATCAAGATGAGTCAGTTCCGGTTCAAGGTGGA